>CM035157.1:57043220-57174747 GCA_020205615.1 Panax quinquefolius
TTTTCCTTAGATTGATCTTGGTTGTCAATGATCTTCTTCAAAACCAAGTCATGTTGTTTGAACTGCCATAGTTGGACTTTTCTATTGTAGGATCGGACGATCCTTTACGGATATAATTGACCATGGAAGATAGCTGCGGTTCACCTTTCGTCTATTAGAGACAATTGGTGAAATCTGTCTTGTACCCATTGGTCTTCATCCAACTAAGCATCCATCAACACTCTGAGGGATTCCATTTCTACCTCTATGGGGAGTACTGCTTCCATCCATAGGCTAATGAGTAGGGGGTTGCCCCAGTGGAAGTACGCATTGAAGTTCTGTAGGCTAATAAAGTCAAAGGCAAGAGGTCAGGCCATCCTTTATGATTGGCGGACATTTTCTACATGATCTTCTTGATATTTTTATTAGCCGCTTCAACAGCACCATTCATCTTTGGACGGTAGATGACGGAGTTATGGTGTTTGATCTGGAATTTACTGCATAACTCCTCCATCATCTTGTTGTTGAAGTTCTTAGCATTGTCTGACACAATGACCTCTCATTGTCCATATCGACGGATTACATTATTTCTGAGGAAAGCAATGATTACTTCTTTGGTTACCCTGGGGAAGGAGGCTGCTTTACCCACTTGGTGAAGTAGTCGATCATGGTGAATATGAATCGATATCATTTACTGGCTTTGGGCTCGATGGGCCCGATCACGTCCATTCCCCACATTGAGAAGGGCCATAGTGAACTCATATTGTGGAGTTCCCTTGGAAGGGCGTGGATAACATTCCCATGAATTTGGCATTGATAGCATCTCTTGACGTGATCATCACAGTCAGCTTTGAGTGTAAGCCAATAATGCCCTATTCTGAGAATTTTCTTGACAAGTAAGGGCCCGCTCATGTGTGGGCCACATACTCCACCATGGATCTCATCCATGAGCCTCTGAGCTTGGTCTTTGTCTAGACATCTAAGGAGACCTAATCCTGCATCTCTTTTGTAGAATGCATCTCCGCTCAGGTAGAATTTCATAGCAAGTCGACAGATCCACCTCTTTTTAGTTAGGCTCTCCTCAACAGGTGTAGATCCATCTCGTAGATACTCCTTGATATGTTGATACCAAGGGTTTTGGATGGGAGGTAGCTCATACGATACTTTTCCAACATAGTTCCCATAAGTTGGGGCCTTTTGCAGAGCAAATGTGATGCTTAACATATTTTCCTTGTCAGGTATGTGAATCAAGGAGGCCAACGTAGCTAGTGCATCCGCAAAATCATTCCTATTACGAGGAATATGTAGAAAGGAGATTTCTTCAAACTCCAAAGCCATCTATAAAACTTGCCGATGGTAAGGCAGCAAATGTAATTCTTTGGTTTGATAAATTCCTGTGGATTGTTTGATTACCAATTTGGAATCCCCAAAGACAGTTAACCGCCTGATGCCCATTGAACGTGCAAGTTTTAGCCCCATGATACAACCTTCATACTCAGCTTTGTTGTTGGTAATCGATTAAAGCGCAATTTCGCACGACGAGATCTGCACCCCGTGCGAGATATTAGAAACTGCCTCGGCTCCGAGCCTTACGTGATAATGACTCCATCAAAATATATTTTCCATGTGTGGCATGCATCATACTGATGGTGTTGCTGAACTATCATTACCCCTTCATCGGGGAAGTATATTTCTAAGGGTTTGTAATCCCCTGCAGGTGCGGCGGCTAGTTGATCCGCAATTCCTTGACCTTTAACAGACTTTTGCGTCACGTAGACGATGTCAAATTGCTGTAGGATCAAGCGCCATCCGGACGATCGATAATTGAAGATGGGCCATCGAACACATACTTGAGAGAATCCACACGGGATATAAGATGGGTTGTGTGACCATGGAGGTAATGTTGTAACCTCATGGAAGCCCATGCTAAAGCACAATAAGTCTTCTCAATCAGAGTATACTTGTGTTCATTGATGGTAAATCTTTTTTTGAGGTAATAGATAGCTCGTTCTTGGCCTCTATCATCTTTTTGCCCCAGCATGCAGCCCATGGCATTGTCATTAATGGACAGGTACATGAATAGGGGAACATCATCCCTGGGTGGTACCAAAATAGGAGCGTTAACCAGCTGCTCTTTAATGGTAAGGAAGGCTTTCTGACACTCATCATTCCATTTCATGGAGGAGTTCTTCTTTAACAGCTTGAAGATGGGCTCATAGATTGCTGTGCGTTGAGAGATGAACCTGCTAATGAAGTTGATTCTTCCCAAAAATCCCCGTATTTCCTTCTCTGTTTGAGGAATGGGCATTTCCTTGATGGCCTGGATTTTGGTAGGATCCAGTTCAATCCCTTTGTGGTTGACTAGGAAACCTAACAACTTGCCAGATTTGACGCCATAGGCGCACTTGGCTGGATTCAACTTCAAGTTGTACTTACGCAACCTGTTGAATAGCTTTCTGAGATGGTCTAAGTGGTCTTCCTCCTTTTGGGATTTGACAATGATGTCATCTACGTAGATCTCTATCTCTTTATGCATTAAATCATGGAAGAGAGCCATCATAGCTCGCTGGTAGGTTGCCCCGGCATTGATGAGGCCGAATGACAACCGTCTGCAGCAAAAGGTCCCCCGAGGCGTGATGAAAGAAGTTTTCTCACGATCTTCCTCAGCGACCATAATCTGATGGTATCCTGCGAAGCAATCCGCAATGGAGTACATGTCGTATTAAGCAGTATTATCAATGAGAATGTGGATAAGGGGCACGAGAAAGCTATCTTTAAGGCAAGCTTTGTTCAGATCCCGATAATCCAAGCAAACTCGCACCTTTCGTCCAAGTTTAGGCACAGGAACAATGTTAGATATCCACTCCAGATATATAGACACCATGATAATGCCAGCTTGAAATTGTTTCACAATTTCTTCTTTGACTTTTAAACTCCACTCAGGTTTCAATCGCCTGAGCTTTTGCCTAAATGGCTTGAATCCTTCTTTAATGGGAAGGCGATGAAGAACAATGTCAGTGGACAAACCCACCATGTCTTCATGAGACCATGCAAACACATCCTGGAATTGGGTTAATAGTGCAACCATGTCATTTCGTTGGTTTGGGGTGAGGTCTGAACCAATCTGGATTAGCTTAGGGTTTTCTAAGGTTCCAAGATTGAAAGAAGTGGTTTGGTCAAGGTTGGGTTTAGGCTTATTTGTGACCCATTCCTTAATCTCCTGAGGCGTCTCAATGTCCTCTTGTATGTCCATCAAGTCTGAGTCCAACTTTGCATCAAAGTTACAGCCCTTGTGGAGAGAAGGCACCTCATCGACAATATGCGGGCACATCTAAATTCAGAGTCCTGAAATTAAAAGATGCTTTCACTTAATATATGAAACTATTTAATCATACAAAGTGTTAGCATGTACTGATAAAATAACTGCTAATACTGTATAGAAAAGCAAGCAATTAAAGTTATCTATAGGGCAGAGGGATTTTATGCCCGTTTTACCCTCGTCGACCAATGCATGGAGTGCTGCTCCAATTGTCGAGGATAAAGTCCTGATGGACTGCAGTGATGGAGGGGTTGTCATTGTCCTCCTTCTCCTGAATGATAACCATGGCATCTAGGCAATCATTGTATGGGGTATATCTGTTTGTATGTTCATCATGAACAATGACGTGTATGCCTGACATCATCAAGGCGATGTTATGTTTACGTTTTCGCTCCTTTTCTTCCACTTCGGGATCAGGAATCAGTACCTCTTTTACTTTGAATGGTACTGACTTGGGAAACAGCATAGCCATAACATGGGCTGGCACCTTTACTGGAGATCAGATCATTTCATGCGGTGTGAGATGGACGAAATCATGTGTGGCGGAAGCTTAAGGAACTCGCTTATGCTTATAAGGATTCCTATGATCGAATCGGCAAAGATAGCCTAATTAATTTGTTCTAATTGTTGGACACTTGAATAGGGTGCTTAATACCCAGCTGATTTTTACCAAGGCCTTGTCCAGGCTGATAACCCAATGACATCATTTCTTGAGTGGCTGACATAACCTCAGTAGAAATATTGGGTACGAGAAGTGGTGCTCCAATAGGATGGTATTGAGTGTTACTTACTTCAAAGGTATGAAAACTGGCTAGCTCAACTTCTGAGTTGAAGCTGATGATTGGCAGATCTCCTTGTTCAGGATATTCCGGCTCAGCGTTAACAGTGACTAGACTGTTGTTGATAATGTATTTAAGTTGCTGATGTAATGTGGAGGGAACAACTCCAGCCATGTGTATCCATGGTCTCCCTAATAGCAGGTTGTATCCTGAATCTATCCTGAGGACGTGGAAGGATACATTGAATGTATTTGGACCAATCTCAATTGGCAGCTCAATCTTTCCGACGGAATTTCATCGGGATCCATCAAAAGCTTTGATAACCGTATGGCTACTTTGAATCCATTTGAGATTGACATTCATCTTCACCAAGGTGGCATAAGGACATATATTCAGAGATGAACCTCCATCTATCAAAACTCCAGCTAGCATATACCCGGAAGACAAAACTATAATATACAATGGCTTGCAATGACCGGTCCCTTCAGGAGGTATGTCGTCATCAGTGAAGGATATCACATTATTGTTGAAAATGTGATCAACCATATATTGAAATTTTTCCACATCCACTGATTTTGGTAAGTAAACTTCTTCCAAAACCTTCAATAAAATCTTCCGATGATCCTTAGAAGAGAAAACCAAGTCTAGTTTTGATATCTGATGTAGAGCTTCTCTTAAGCTCCTGTTTGATTAATTAGTGTGTGACTTGATGATGGTGGGTTACCAGTTCTGCCAATTGCTCAATTTGTTTGCAAAGAGCTTTCATCTTTCTTTCCATAGTAAACTGGAACTTTGCATAATCCCATTTGTCAACACCGTCTTTGATGGTCGGGGATAATTCGTTGTTGAAACTGGAACTATGTCCAGTGCTCCAACTGATCATGTTAACCTCTACTTCTTTGTGTTGAAGAAGAGGGTTGTCTTGCAAATGGGGTTGATCCGGTTTGGTGACCACGATCTCACCGTTATCTATTAAATCTTGGATCTTGTGTTTCAAGGCCCAACAATCTTGAGTATCATGTCCAGGTGCTCCGACATGATAAACACACTTCCGAGTAGTATTAAAACCTCTCCCATTAGGGTTGGCTGGTGGAAGAAGACGTGTAATTTTCTTCTAAGTAGTCAAAAGAGCCAAAATATTCTCGAGCGACTCCCCTAAGGGTGTGAACGTTCGAGGGTGCTTTACTTCTCCACTTTTAGGCAATGGAGGATTTGAAGACTGTGCTTGGAAAGGGGAGTATTTTCTCCTCTGTATAGGCATGTTCTGACTGCCTTTCTATCCTTGTAGTATCAAGGAAACATCTTCCTCTTTCTTTTTATGGACCCTCCGGGGGTTGTTTCCATAAGATCCGGATTGGATGTGCTCAGCAACGGCTTTAAGAGTAGCTAGGTCTTGAATCTTACTAGACTTCAATCCCATCTCAGCCATTTCTCCGTGTTTAATCATTTCAGAGAATGGTTTGCCGATACCGGCTAAAACTCTTTCATAGAAAGGAGGTTCCTGTATATCTATAAAAGTCATGACCATTTCTGATTCGGTCATGGAAGGAATAACTTGAGCAGCAAGGCACCTCCACCTTTGAGCATACTCTCTAAATGACTCATTAAACTGTTTCTTAACCTTGGTAATTTGGTACCGGTCCGGAGCCATCTGAGATTTAAAACTGTATTGAGTGAGGAAGGCGTGAGCTAGCTCTTCCCAGCTATGGATCCTTGAGTTGTCTAATCTTGTATACCATGAACGAGCTTCTCCAATCAGACTCTTTTGGAACAGCTGCATTCTGAGCTTCTCATTTTTCGTATAAGATCCAAGTTCTCCAATGAACACCTTCAAATGTGTATAAGGATCCCCTAATCCGTCATATTTTTCAAAATTAGGGGTTTTGAATTTCTCTGGATAATGAACACAAGGGAATATGCAAAGGTCAGCGTATGAGACACTTCCATGTGTTCCAATCCCTTTGAGAACACGGATAATTTCCTCCATTTGGAGGACCTTCTTCCTGATGTCACCGGTGTCTAGATCTCCTTTAAGATGGGTATTTTTAGGGTCTTTGTTGGTTGTATCCAACTGAGGTTCTGGAATGGTTTTTTCCAAACCTTGAGCTCCTCCTTGTGAAGAGGATTCTGTATGTGTAGGCATCTTTGTACCTTGACCAGATTGATGCAATTCTTTCAGCAGAATAGCCAAATCTATAATTTGTTTACTCAATCCGTCAAATTCTTCTCGGGAAACAATATTAGACTGGTAAGAAGAAGACATGATTAGCTGTAGGCTCGTGGCCTTTCTGGATTTTGAGCGGGTAACATGCCCAATTGCTTCCCTACAAAAGACTTATATTGTTTAGTCTTAGGGATAATGTAAATGTTATCATGATGTGCCCGTTTTAGGAATATGTTCCTGCAAAAACGGTTGTTAATTGATAACATGTCATGTATGCATAGGTATTCTTCAAATTTTCCATTACATATGGATGATCATGGAATAAAATTACAAGTAAATGCTTTTACAAGTAATTGAAAATGGAAAGCATGAAGAGACTTTTCTCCGCGTTTGGTTTATCAGAGGATGACCTATCTAAGGGTTACTCTTGCAGCTTTTTGGCATGAAGGTTCCCAGATCATCGCAATCTACTTGACGAGAAGTTAATCCGGTCTTTCAACTAGAGCGAATCTGTGTGGTGCCTTTCCTGAGCCTCGTTGGAATTAGTCTTCCTTCGAGTCCAGTAATCAAACACCGACAGGATAGCCTCCTGGTGGAGGGACCACACAACATACATTCACATACAACGTGTCTCACCGTTTATGCAAAATGATGACATGTGCGAAGCACTAATATCATAGATAGATATTTAGCAGTGCAGTAAGTAAAATGCATTCGTACACATTCATCATAAATGTAAATGCAACATTCATACATAAGCATATAACAATTTTGAAAAGCTTTTAATAGCGGCTTAAGCCCTCTTACTGGAGTCCCTAGCAGAGTCGCCACTTGTCGATGTCGGGATTTTTAGGTGTCCCTTTTCGTTACTTGTTCTTTGGTGTTCTCATGTTAATGTGAGATTTGTTTGAAAAAACAAGTGAAAAAGGTCCGACATGTGTAATGTTGACGATTTGACTTTAAGAGTCACCAGTTGTTGTTTTTAACTGGTTGCACCAATGCAACCGAAAAGGTTTGCACATTGACCCAGTGATGTAACACTGCTAAACGGGTCTATGAAATCGAGATTCATTTGGGTTCGGGGGCTTGATTATGCGGAGGGAAGGTATTAGGCACCCCACGACATCCGTGTTACCACGGTGACCGCCACTTCTCAAAGAAACTATTATATGAATGTGTGTATGTGTGTGTGTGTGTGGATCAATGTGCAATTATTTGAAATTAGTGCGAGGCCTTGTTCGCACCTATATACACAAGGTTTTAATTTATAGAAAAATTCAGTTTTAACCAAGATATAGCAATGAAGTTTTATAAAAAGAGGTTTTTCAAACCCTGTGCTCAATAGGAATTGAGACCTTTTCATACTTCCATTATTATTATTATTATGTTTGCTTTTATTTTCGAGATGCGAGGCATCTTTGAGAAAATAATATCTGTGATGCCAAACTCCTCATGGGTATAGCCAAATCATCCAAGGAAATTAAATACATCAGTAAATAATGTACAAGTCACATACGACTAAAAAAGTCCATCACGTGAACCGAATCTAGATTCAGTAAACTAAATCTTTGATCACATGATTCCTAGGCTCACATGATACTGCAGTTTGTATGGAAAGCAGTAATTAGTTATATATATATATGTGCATGATCAGCCACCACGAACTAACTTCATGGGGGATCAGAAATGTAAATAAAGCAGTAAATGCTATCAACCGCCACGAAGTAAACTCCAGGCGGGACTTGAATGTAAATAAAGCTGTAAAAGCGATCAACCGCCACGAAGTAAACTCTAGGTGGGACGAAATATAAATAAAGCTGTAAAAGGCCACGAAGTAAACTTTAGTCCTGACAGAAATATAAATTTATATATATATATATATATATATAAAAGTAGTAAACGCACCGGATGTAAAATCCAGGCTCATCAGATATGTCCGACAATAATTATATACATATACAAAAATATATAAAAGCAATAAACGCTCCGGATGTAAAATCCAGGCTCATCGGATATATATCGACAACAATTATATATATATATATATATATATATATATATATATATATATATATATATATATAAAGCGAGTAAACGCGCTCGGACATAAGTCTAGGCTCAATCGAGGCATAACTCGATAATGTTAGTCCATATAAAAATATATACATATATAAGTATATATATAAAGACAGAAATGAAAACCACGAACCGAAGTCTAGGCATACGCACACAACACGACTCTCAATGTGTAGAATAGTGTGTGCAAATATGAAGAGAAAGACTTTATAGAGTATAAGAAGGCTTACAGTGGGCTACCAATGCAGGCTTCTATGACTCTAAATGGATAAACAATCAGCTCCCGCCGGTAAATATATAAATGTATGTGGGCTAATAAGTGTTTAAAATGAGGAAACACTCAATATAGGGTGTGTACAGAGAAAATTGGACATGGCTTCCTCGCCTTTTCTTTTTTTTTTCAAAATGGCTACCCCAAGCCCTCTATTTATAGAGGGGGAGCCGTAGATGCACCTGCGGCTGCCCGGGGTGCCCCAAGTTCCGCAGGTCCCGTCGTCTCGAAGTACATGCACTCGTGCACTGTAATGTCCGCTCGAACTTGCAGAACTTTAATCTGAGCATCCGAACGAGGTATATACAACCTTCTTTGGGCTGTTTGGGTCGAGAGTTACGCAATGACATGGATTAGAGGTTGTACGAAGTTAGGAAGAGGGGACCATGCCCATGGTCTTCAAGCTTCAAATTCTATCCAGTGTATTGCCACGCGTAATAGTCGCTCGGGATTAGAACTCCTTGATTCTTGTAGGACATTGTTGTATGTATGTATGTATGAAGTGTTGAGATGACGTGCAAGTGTTGAGGTAACAAGATGACATGTGACTCCTCACCGGAGTTATCGCCAATTTGAGTTGAAAGAAGACGTTGCTCAGGGTTACATCTAAGATTGGACTGCTTATTTGAATGCCGCAATGTCATCTGTGAGAATGCCTGCCTGCCCGGTGTTAGCTCCGGGTCTGAGGTATGAGTGCCTCGGTGGGAGGTCTGATTGAAGCTGATCGCATGCATTTGAAACAAGCATTTCTGGTGTTATCGCCGGAACTGCAACAATATTCCTTGGTGTTATCGCCAAGGACGAAACTCGGGGTTATCTCCGAGGTTGGAAATGATCCTTCTGGTGTGTTCTGGGGCTGAGACTAAACTTTCGGTATTATCCAGAACGGATGTGAGCTGTCTTCCAGGGTTATGTCCGAAAGACGAATCTGCCCTCCTGTAATGTTAGTAACAGGTGTGCAGAAAATTTTGAGTGTCTACATCAAGCTCCTAATCCACTCTTCTGCTTTCAACTAGCAGGATTTCCACTAAGGAAGGGCAACACCCTGAATCACTAAGATTCCTTCAAGGCCAGCAGCCTTGGGACTTCAGTTCACTAAGAACTCTTCAAGGCCAGCAGCCTTATTACTTCTTTAGTTCCCTAGGAACTCTTCAAGCCCAACAGTCTTGGAAAACTTCATTTAGTCCCTCCGAACAAGGACCCCTCAGGCCCTAGCTTCTTATTGTTGTAGTTGTTGATGTTGTTGGTGCTGAGCTGCTAAGATATCTTTAAGCTCTGAACATCTTATGTACTTAGCAGCTTGGTGTGGTCCTCTTTGCATTCTGCTTCGATTATGAACCATATCTTCTTTGGTGCAGCTGATCTTTACTCTTTTCTGTTCATCTTCATCTAATGTCAGTTATGCACCATCACCATCTGGATTTTCTAAGTCCTTGAGCTTTTGGTAGACTTCATCTGACACTTAGCAATCCCTGAATCCTTCTTGAATGTTTTACAGACATGGTTCTGCACTTGTTCAGTTTCAGCTTTAGGTTCATGGTGATTCATAGAGTGGCTCTCCTGATCTTCTTTGTACTCTTCCACTTTTTTGAATGCTATCTCCTTGGCCTTCTCGGCTCTCAGCTTGGCTGCCATCTTCAGTGGCATTCTCGTCTTTGTTGAGTGAAGCTCTAGTCTGTTTGAGTCCTTCTTCAATGCTGCTTCACTTCCACCTATGTAGTCTCACTGTCACTGAGACTTGTTCTGTTGATATTTGGTGGAACTTGTAGAGTCAACAATAGCATTCAACAACTCAACGATTCTGCAACATAACAATCCTCAACAACTCTTGATCTTTGAAGCTCTGTTGATTTATACTACTTTCCAATCTTTTTTTTGGAAGGTAGCCGTTGAATGATATTCAAATTGCTTCACAGATCTCGAGTTATTTGGTGCAGATTGCAGATGTGACATGACATCTTTTTTACGACTTTACGACCTTTGTAGTCTCTTTGTTTCACCTACCCCGTCAGATATGTTACTTTGATGTCTCGGGCAGGTCGATGACTTTATTTCTCCTTTCTGATTTCTTGATCAGAGGTTGTCCTTGCATTGATGCTCTTAATAAGCTTTTGTCCGAATGCCAGCCTTCAGATTGAACCATTGCCAATGCTTTAATCCTCAGTTTTTCGAATTCAACAATTCTGATGCACTTCTTCTTGGACTTGATTGTAGTGTCTTATTGACTGATGCTTATTGACATATAGAGTTAGCACTACGATCTTGAAGAGTGTTCACTTGATCTTTAGTGAAAAACAACTCTTCCTTCTTTCGTACAGTGCTTCCACACTTCTATTTGCCTTGACTGCTCTCAGATACTGATGGCTTGACTCCTTGCTCTGGCCCCTTCTGAATAACAAGACACTTTAGATTTTTGGTGTGTCCAGCTCGCTTTCTCCTTGTGATCTCCCATTCACTTATCATCAATGGACTGAACCAATGCTTAATCACTTTAGCCTTATTCTTCAGAGGCTGACCAGTATCTTTGTGTATACTCCATCAGTTCCTTCTTCATTTGGCAAACACTGCGATCCTGGTTACTTCCAAGATCGTTGTCATCTTTCCACTTGACAGCTACTACATATGCTGACTTTCCTTAGTCAGCTACTGAAGTCTTCTTATGATCATGTTGTGGAAGACTTCATCTTGGATGGCTTCACAACTCAATCTGAATGCTAATTGGGTTGATGCTTAGATCTTCTATTAGCTTGCATGCCATTCGTTGAGTGCCCTCTTGCTTCCTTTAGGTGAGATGTATCTTTGCAGTACCAACCAGAGGCTTTATTCCTTTGGATATTCTGGGAGTGCTCAATTGTTGAGAATCGTGTTTGCTCTACGATTCTACCTTGGCTTTGTGAGCACATCTATTAAGGTCTTAGCTCTGCACTCTATGATTCAGCTTCGGCTGTGCAGACACTACGACTCCGAGATCAGATCTTGACACTACGATTTCTGTCGTTGTGCTTGTTGTCTTTATCTGATCTTGCTCGACTATGATCTCTGCCTTTGATACAATCAATAGACTCTACGACTCTGAGTGTAGTCTACGATTCTTAACTTGGCTTTGACATTAGTAGACTCTACGACTACGAGTGTAGTCTACGATTCTTGACTTGGCTTCGACAGATGCTCGGTTGGCTCGTAGGTAGGCTGTCTCTATGATTCTGAACATGACTTCCTCAGCAGACTATGGCTCTAAGGAAGCTTTACTCGACACACTACGATCCTTCCTCGTCTTTCCTGGCAGTCTACGAACTCCGAGATCTACTATCTTGCAGACTACAATTTTGCCTCGATAGCTCTCGAGTTATCCTTGACTCTCCTGGTAGACTACGATTTCTAGTGCAGTGCTCGATGATCAAACAAGCCTATCTATTACATCATACGATCAACCTAACATGATTGATCTTTCTAAGTTTATAGTCCTTGTACATCATTTCTTTTTAAGGACTTTACAAAATTGTTTTGCTTATGTAGGATCAACCTAACATATTTGATCAATTCATTCTAAGTCCTTGTACATATGTTTCTATAATCTATTAGAGGACTTTACAACTTTTCTTAATGCAAGTATACTTACATATTCATTCATATATATATATATATCATAATCAAATCATATATAAATAGGAATATCATTCACATGCATATTCCCGACAATCTCCCCCTATTTGATTATGACAAAAACAATAAGTGCATATGCATGTTATGAATGAATCTTATATACAGTGAACAGCTGTATTTCTAAAATAGATTATCATGAATGTTATTTATGATGATGTAAAATTTAATACACTGACATACACTGACATTTTACATCCTGGATCCAGAACATACCTAACTAGTTAGAGATGTACCTCTTTGGCTCCATGTATGCGTCCAGGATGTCTGTTGATCATCTATCCATCTATTTGATTTTCTTGTACCTGCTCCCCCTGGGATGTGGACTTCATCTCTTTTGTCTTTTCCCCCTCAGATGTATGCTTCTCTTCTTCTTCTTCTTCTTCTTCTTCTGGCTCCCCCTCAGCCTTTGCAAACACAGGCTCATCATCCTTTGGCTCCACCTCAGATGATGACCCAACTTCTTCTTCTAATGTCTTCCTCTCTTGTTTCCTTCTGCTCTTCTTGCCCTTTCTTGAATACTTCTTGTTGTGCCTCTTTCTATGCCTCTTTTTCTCCCCTTTTTTGTCATTAATCACTTGAGAGAGTTGTTCCATGTTGGACATAAGCTGCTCCATCAGATAAGAGGAGTTACCAACTTCAATATTGAGTTCTTATTGACTTAACTCAAGTTGCATAGAGAAAGACTGATTCATGTTGTCCATCTTGTCAGAGAGGACTTGGAGTTTCTCTTCATTGGCCTTCTGTGCTCGTAGAGCTTCTGCTTTCTAATCATTTATGGCTTTTAGATAGATGTGATCTCTCTAGTTGATTTTGAGAGATACATCAGCCATAGTGGCTTGTAGTCTGTCATGAACTGAGTTATCTTTTGTTGTTGTCAACCTCTTTGACTCTTCAGTAATTTGAGATATCTTCTTGATCAGCTCATCAGAGTTCTTTAATAGTTCCTACTCCATAGGAATTTGGTCATTTGGTTGGGCAGCCTCTTCTTGAACACCAGATTGGACTCTACGATTTTCATCCTTTGACAGATTTTCAAAAGCAGTGAGAATCTGAAAATTTGTTAAATACCAATCGTGATTGGAGGATGAAGGAATGTCGGTCAACAGTGTTTGAGCAGATGAAAGCTTCTCATTTTGGATTTGCATGTCAGAACTGACTCTACGATTATCTCCTTGGTCATGATCCTTCTGCCTTCAGAGTCCACTCTACGATCATAAGGAATATAGTGGTTGCCCGGCATGTACGTAGACTTTGTAGTGAAATTTGGTCTTTGATCATCATTGTTGCATAATTCTTCACCTTTGGGAAGTTCTGAGACACAAGTTCTAGGCTTGGAATTTCTGGAAGTACTTCTTGTGATTCATTCGAGCCTTCCACTATTCTTCTTTTGTTAATCTTGGCTGGAGAGATGATAGGAAAGTTTGCTGGTTCTTCTAATTCCTGATTTGCAGAACCAGAGTCTTTCTCTAATTCTTTACTTCTTGAGCTTGAATCTTGTTGGCTCTTTTCCTCAGATTCATCAGTGAATTCTTCTTGCTAAATTTCATTACCAGAGCCTTCTTCAGCAGCATCTTCCTTGGATTCATCCTCTTCATTACTAGTCCCATCTTCAGCACTTTCTTCCTGTGATTCAGATTCATCATCACTTAATTCAATGATTGCAGTAGAGTGATCATTTCTCTTCCTGGAGGCAAATTGAGCAAGTAATCTGTAGCTCTTCCTTCTCCTTGGGGGTTCAGCTATGAGAGTTTCAGACTCCTCTTCTTCTTCAGAATCCAAAGCTTACATGCCATCATCGACATGGACTAGCATGGTGTTCAAACCTTGATATGAGCATGTTCTTCTTTTTCAGACTCGACATCTTTTGAGTTTGTTGGAGCATTTGCAGTAGAGGATGTTGTTGTGTCAACTTGCAACCTTTCTTCATCATCAGAGTGGATGCTCTGAGAGTTAGCCATAGGGCTTGCACATTCCTTTTCTTCACCATCATACTTGGCTCTTCCTTTCATAGATTCAACTTCTTCCTCATTGCTGGACTTGCTCTTTGAGGATTCAATCTTAGAGCTTTCAGTTCCCTTCCCATCTTCAGACTCTACATTTTCTTCTTTGTTGGATGGACTTTCTTGGGGAACTGGAACTGGTTTCCTCATAACTTTTGCTTTCTTCTTGGGTGACTCTTGGAGTAATATGTTATTCTTCTTCTTCTTTTGGGTTTTTTGAGTTGATCTTTGGTTTTTCTCCTGCTCCTTGTTTCTTCTTGTCAGTGGAGACATTGCTTGATGAAGCCTTTGCATTCTTCACATTCTTAGACTTCTTCTTTGCCGGTGTGGCAGCAACTGATGTAGAGTCATCAGACTCAGAACTTTCCACCTCCCTTGCCTTTCTCTTCTTTAAAGAGACTTTTCTACTGCTTTCAGTTTGTGTTATCCTCCTGTTTTCCTTGGGATTTTTTTTCCAGTTTATAAACAACAGTGGAGACATTATTTTATGACATTTAGAGGCTCTCCTTCATCATCCTTGATCTTGCTTCCCAGCTTTTTCTTCATCACAATACTCAGTAGTCTTCCATGAAAGACCTTAGTCAGGGGTCTATTTGTAGACTTCTTTAACTCAGCCCTTTCCACCCATTTGGAGATCTGATCGAATAAGATAGCTCCAAAGTTGATTCACTTCTTCAGAACTATTACAGACATAATCTTCAACTGCTGATCAAGCACAGTGTTATGTGTAGTATCCTTGCATAAGATACAATTTCCCACTATCTCAGCAAGGAACTCGAATTCCTCAGGAAATTCCTTCTTCTTCATGTCCTTCAGGCTAGGGTTTCTTTGGTACCACATTAGCCTCTTGCCTTCTTCAATATCGACTTCATCCAGGTTTATCAGACCTTGATTGGGAAACCCTAGACATTGATTGATGTTTGATGCTCTTATCTTCAGACTTGATCCTTTCACCTTAGTGGTCAGAACCCCAGAATTCATTGAAGCATTTGAGTAGAACTGCTTTACTAGATCTGTATAGACTGGAGTTTTGGCCTCCAAGCACTTCGAGAATCCAGCTTTCTTTACGAGCTCAAGGATGTTTTTGAACTTCATCTCTGATTTTTCAAACTTTGTGAAACCGAGTTGGATTCCAGTTATAATTCTCCATTCTGCCATTTGAAAAGTTCAAGGTATATGGGTGTGTGATTCAGAGAGATTTATGGGATATGGCTGATTATGATTTGGACTCTGGAAGTTTGATTGGTTGGCTTCAAAGAGGATTTTAGGGTTTGAAAATGGGAGGGAGAGAGGTTCGACAGTTCCTAGTAACTGTTTGCAAAGTTTAAATTTGTCTTTATGACAGTTCCTTTTGACTCTGCATACGCTGTGATATGTCAACTAGCCATTGGTTGCACGACGCCCAGTAGTGAACTGTATCCCCCCATTAACTTTTCAGTTAGATGTTTCTTTTAGAAGAGTAGACGTTTGATTGACGTGGATTGACCGTTGACCTCTTTGGTTCGTAGAGTAGGATGATAAGGCAGCTATGGACTCTATGATTTCCTTTGTTGACTCAACGATCAACTTTTGAGAGATGATGCAGTGGATGGTTTTTGACATTACTTTTCATTTTGAACCTATATGGCTCAACTACTGATGTACTTCATAAAGTCTTGGGCACTTTTCTTTATTAGGTCATCTTTCCAACCAGCATTCGAACTTATCTCCCATAATCTGAATGGTTGAGCAATTGTCCTATTCTTCTAAGCTCCTCATGAGTTGGAGTAGCCTCTTGCAAGACTATAATCGTCGAGTCTATTTCTACGATCGCTGAGGTTGTACTATGATTGTTGAGGTTATATCACGATCGTTGAGTTCTCACAAACTCTACTCTGCGATCGTTGACTGTCTTGGTCCTTGAGATGAACTTGATCAAGCAATCCTTCTGGGTTAAGGTAGCTTAGGAAGGGCCAACCTCTTAGAATGAGCTAAGGGTCAGGTTTGTCCCCGAGGCGCTTTCTAGATGAAGTACTTTAGGAGTAGTTTGCATTGATATCTCATTTGACCTTTTCTAGTGGGGAGGTCCTCGCCCAACTTTAGACAATTTCATTTGCTGTAATCGTGGTGTCCTCTTGCTCTTACACTACGATCAGATATTTGATTGTAGGCACTCCACGATTTTGAGTTGGGTTGCTGATAGGTTATCAGTAGTACGTTTTGAGACGTTCCTACTGACTATGGATCTTCATTTGGTTCATCAGCCATAAAGTTTTGAGACTTTGTAGCTGGTACATTGCTTCATAGAATATTTTAATGTTGTTGTTCCTTAATAGATCACTGCCCCCCAATGGTTGATGCTGTCTTTTCAGTGAGGTGTGATTTCTTTTTCTTCATGTACATTAGGAAGCACTGCATATCTCCTTTTGACTGAAATCATTAAATCTTCTTATATCATAGAAATGGGCATCTTCAGGGTTGATCATTCTACGATTCGTTGACAAAGACTTCTGACGTAGTCTTCTTTTCTGATTTGTACTTGTGGAGTTACGCTCCGTAATGAGTTCCTCATGTTTGATGCTCGATGATCATCTGTGGTAAGCTTCCGTGAGGATTCTTCTCTTATGATCTGCTTTGAATGATTGAGCATTTAAGACCCTTTTACATCTTTGGTTGAATGACTTGCTTCCTTATATGGATAAGCAACAATGTGAGCTTCATTCAGATTAGCTCGTGAGTTTTCGAGGATAGGCTTTGACATATAGGAGTTTTATCGAATCATTTTACGAGCAGTCTTAAGCCTTCTATTTGGTTGAATTTTCTTGATGAAGTCTTCCTTGACATTCCTTAGTGTGGCCAGATGGACCAGGTACCTGCAGGTTATAAATTTCTATTTTTGGTACCCATGGTTAAATGGGTCCTGCTAGGTTAGTTTTCTAAACCCCTGTTCCTCATATATTTGGATAATCATCATATTGATCACCAACAGTCATATTCATGCATGTAACTAATTTAGATAATACATTTTGAGATGGATGATGGTGAGTGTGTGTGAGATTTGTTATTTTAATAAAACACTCTTTTTCTTTGATGGTTTCATCATTTGCTAGGTTATGTTCACAGAGTTTAAATGTTCACAGATTGAGAATCAACTCTACAATTTATTTGAATCTGGTTGATTCATGGAGGTGATCAGTTTCTACGAATCTTCAAGATGCTCTTGTATAACTGATCATACTCTGTGTGACAACCCGGGAATTTAGACAATTTATTAAAATCTTAAATGATGGATTTAAGGTCAAATAATAGACCTAGACAGAAAATAAGTGTATGCGTTTGATATTTTTGGAAAGAAATTTTTAGGATTTCAAAATTCTGTGAAGGATTTAGGTGAATTATTCAGGATTAAGTGTATATGTGAATATGTTCTGTGAATATGGTTATCTATGTGTACAATATGTGGTTAAGGGCCAAGGGTTGACCAGATAAATTTTATCAGTGTCAAACCCAAAGATTATTGTCGAATATCGACGTTCAAGTAGAAAACCCTAATGATTGATAAGAAACCCCGGAAACTGGTTCTTGAAACCCTAAGTTCAGTTCTGGGAAATTAAAATCCTAATTCGGTATATTAAAACCCTAAATTGGGGATTTAAATATAAGGTATAAGGTTTTTGTGTATTAATTTCAAACTTAATTAGGGATAATCCTAATTGATTAATTAGAAATTCTAATAATTAGAAACCCTAATTATTAGGAACCCTAATTTGTAAATTTGAAACCCTAATTTGTAATTAGGTAATTTTAAATTTTTAATTAGGAAATATTAATCCTAATTTGTTTAAGTCCTAATATGAATAGGAAATTATAATATAATTAGGAAACTCTAATTATAATTTAATTATCATAATTTTCTATCTTGAAAATCTAAGTTGAAAATCCTAGAAATTTGTATTTTTTGAAAACCTTAGGTTTTAACCCTAAGGGTTGTGTAAGTTACCATCATGCCCTTAAAATGGAAAGCTAAATGACATTAATGCCCTTTTTGTATTTTATTAAGTTGGAGTGTGAATCTTGCTAAAATATTGGTGGTTGAACAAATAAATATCTCTCATGTGCTCAATATCAAATAAATCAGCCAATACATGACACCTAGCAACCTTAGATACAATGAATCAAAGATGTATAATTTAAAAAGTAAGTAAAGTTACTTACTTTATTTCATTTTTTTCACCAAGCCACTCTCTCTCTATATTTCGGGTCTAAGAGTGAGAGGGGGTGATAAACAAAGTTTGAATCAGTTCATAGCAAGCAAGAACAGCATCAAAAAGTAAGAACTTAGAAATCAAAGCATAAAGGTATAAACCCTAGCTTTATAAAAATTTCATGATCTGGTGTTAGATGTTATGATTTGTTGTTTAAAGTTGTGTTATAGAGTGTCATTTGATGATCTGGGTTGCTAAAACTTAGATCCATATCATTTAGATGCTTGAAATCAAAGTTTATAGAAATCTGGAAAACTGGAAAACGGTGGCCTGACAATCGAATGTCAGAGCCCCTGGATCTTTCTCTGATAGGTTTTAGTTGTGTTTTGTGTTATAGATTTATTCTTTGTTGTAAGGGCTTTGATCTGAAACTTGAATCAAGCCCAGATCATTAGTAGATTGAAAGATATGAGCAGTCAAATTGCGTTGACCGAACCGCGTGATCATTTACAGGTAACTCCGGTTTGCCCGAAAAAATCGATAGTGATTTTCAAGGCCATTGATCTTGCTTCTGGTAATGTATTTGGTCTAGTTGTTGTTTTATGGTTGAAGTCTGACATGAATACTACATGATGAAGTCTTTAGTTCACTCAGATCCTTATCAGAATCGTAAATATTTATGGTCAAACTATGTTGACCGATCAGCCTTAAGAATTTTTTGGAATACCCAAAAAATTCAAGACCCGGTTCATGATCACTACCTTTACCAGCTTTAATCTTTCATATGTGATGTTGTAAGATGGATCTAATGCTATGTTATTATACCCTGCCACCTCTACTATTCATTTGAATTCATAGATCACATAAAACATTCCTAAAATCAAAGATATAAGGCTCCAAGTAAGTACCTTCGCACTGCTTGAGTTTCTGGAAAACCCAAATACTCAAGAACATGTCTGATAGGTATTTCTAGAGCATAGATCTTGTTGTGATGATGTAGTTTGGGCATAAAATTGAATTGTAGTCGTAGTATTGCATGTATACTATAACATTAACATATTTAGTTGACCAGAAACCGTATAATCATAGATCTAGACTTGCTGAAAGGTAGCACTCTTGAGACTGACATGAGTTTTTTGGGCTGAGCAAGAACACCAAGAACACCTATAACGACGGTTCTGTCGCTATAAGGCCCCTTTAGCGACAGTTTCTTAGAAAAATAACTATTTTTATTAAATAAATTGAAATAAATAGTTTTTAATTATTAAAAATACATAATAAATTATGAAAAATTATTTTAAAGCCTGAAAAATTAGTTTTTAATTGTTTAGAGTATATTTCATAAATATTTAATATTTTTGGAAAATAAATGGTATTTAATTTATTTAATTATAATATTAAATAAATTCTTTAAAAATGATTTTAATACTTTAAAATCATAAAAAAATTATATTAAGTATAAGAAAATATTTTAAGTTATTTTTAATAACTTTTGATATTTTGTGATGAAATTCATTAATAAATTAATATTAATGGTAATTAGTTTATTTAATAAATATATTAAATAAATTATGGAAAAATAAAATTAATGATTTAAAAATCATATAAAAATGATTTAAGTGTTAGAAAAATATTTGAAGTTAAAAATATAACTTTTGATATTTTGTCATGAAAATATTAATATTTTAATATTAATATCGAGTTATCGATAATAGATTTAATCGTTTAAAATCATATAAATATGATTTTAAGGTATTAAAAAACTTTGTAATATTATAATTATATTATAATATTATGTAATGATTTTCATTAATATTTAATAATAAATAAATATTAATGATAAAGGAATATTGTGGTATTTAATTCATATAAATACGATATAAATGATTGAAAAATCATGATAAATGGTAATAATTATCTGAAAATTTTTACAAGCCTATGAAAAATAATTTGAGCGATAATAAATTATCAAAGATAATTGTTAAGTGTTCAGGCATAGTTTAATTGAACTTAAACTCGATATTTGTTCGACTAGACCGTCGAGATATTAGAATTGTGTTGGGTTCAACTCAGACTTAAATAGTTTGACTTGATGTTAAGTTTTATGTGCTGTATACACTGATAGGGTTATGTGTTATGTGTTTAGGTTATTCTATGTATATATATATAATGGTATTATATTGTGATGATATTATTCTAATATTGAAGATCTATATTATTAATATTAGGTCTTCGGTTAAAGCAATATAAATTGCGTAGCGGTAATCAACGGTGCAAGCAATTTTTTTTTTTAACTCTACTAAGAGTTGTTTCATTCAGATATGCTTATGGTTAATCATTGCTGATTGCCATTGTAGAATTATACTCTGTACATATTGTATGTATAAGTCAGGTATGAAATGTTGATCACCTTCATTACCGTTCGGTCCAGATATATTTGTTCATGTTTAATACTTGTTCAGTAAAAAGTTTGTTCGTGCTAATTCACAACTATATTGATGAATTATAGCCAGCTTATTATTCAGACTCTTTCAATCATGATATATCCTTAAATAAATTTGAACTTGTTAGGCAACTTTCATGTTCACCCTTGCTATATCATGATGAACATTACAGATAAGGCGAATACATCCGTATACAGGAAAGGTTAAAGCCAAGTTCAGTTTGGGATAAATGTGCAGCTTATTTGTAACAGTTATGTATGATAATAGTGTTTTATGTTAGATAGTTTATGGATTGTGTATAAGTTAAGGTTACTCGACCTTAGGGAATAGTGTGTAAAGTGTATTGTATAAACAATTTATGTTTATATCTTCCGCGATAGTTATAGAATGATTGTACCAGATCCGTGGTGATTTAGGACCCGAATTTGGGGCTCTCACAGTTGGTATCAAAGTTGTTGGTTATAAACCTTAGGTAGGAATACCTGAGACCAATAACCACAGTGATTAGGATAAGATCTAACTCACATAGAGTTAGTTGGTCGGTAAGATTCAAAGACGAATCTCGGTGAGTTGTAAAGATACAAAGTTCCCTAACTCTGATAATAAAGTTAAACAGTAGTGATTAATAGATAGAGTCTAAAGGACTAAAGGTGCAGGGATAGAGATCATAAAACAAAACGATCAAGATATATAAATGAATCGTAATATATACGATGAGATCACCCCGTGATCTGATAAGGTTATAATATGGGAAAAGAATCAATCTGATGATTGGAAAGTTTACAACAAGATTGCTATGTGAATTGGTACAGATTCAGGAAAGGATTATGAATACGGATTAAATGAAATTCGTATTGAGAAGGGAATTAAGATTAGGTGGGGATTTCAATTGAGGACTCATGTCGGCAGCTGAGTTGTATGATTCTCGATATGGGCGGGGAATTGTACTTGGTGTAAAAACCACTTAGTTTCTGTAAGACCCTAACTTATTATAAATAAAATTGAATTTTCTCTATTCATTATTCTAAATTAATAAGGTGTTAATTTGATATAATGCTTTGGTTATGGGTGAAATGTGCAAATTTTGCAAAATAAGTAAGTGGTTATAAAATATTCATTTTTGTCAGGGAATATTCGTTTGGTCATGGAATATTCTTGTTGTTGCGAAATATTCGTACGATGGCGCAGCCATTCGTGGGCCCCATAATAGGATAATTGTCGGATGAAGAAAATGACAAAGTATGAGTTCTTATAAATAACGACATAATTGTTATCGTTAACACTGTTGGAATACCTGGTGGTTAAAATACAGTAATACGCGTGGTTGTACACAGTATTGCACAGTATTGTTGAATTATTGATTCTTACGTAAGAAGGCACTACTCAATAATTGTTACGATGAGTTTCTTATTCAATATTTTATTTTATTGATTCAATAATTCTTTGCATTGATAGTTTATATTATTGTTGTTTCAATAATTGTCTTCGCACGATATTTTCCATTATCAGATCAATAATTCATATTATTTGAATAATATTATTAGATAAGCATTATTGATAATGTCTAGAAAGTTCTGTCAAGGAGAGGTTTGGTCACCTAATTGCGCGTCAGTAAAGAGAAAGCCTTAGTGAAAAGCCCCCTCTTTCCTGGGAAAACGGCCTGGTTGTCATAATTGTGATTCTGTAATATTATTTGTGAATAATTAATTATTGATTTATATGATAAGGAAATATTTATTTGACATGGATATAAATGATGGATTTATTTATGTGGTTATAAATGAAAGAATTAATGCTGAGGTGTTTTACCAGTATTTTGTCGGAATGAAGGTATTAAAAATCATCCGTTTGTGGATTTCAGATATTTGTGGTTTGGAATTTGGAAAAACTCAAAGCTACAAAGTTGTAGAGAATTCGATTTCTTGTGGAATGGACATAAAATTCGTATTTTTCTGATAAACGGGCTATTTTCTATGAATTACTGAAGTTTTGGAAAATAAAATGATTTTTATTAAATTATGGGTGGGACCCACTTATGTTATAAACATGTGGTCTGCTGAATTCTCTTCCAAGATGGTTGTTGGTGGCTTTTCAAAGTAATGGCGTAGAAAGAAGGAAAAAAAGTAATATTTTATTATTTAGTCTCCTATGGCGTTCTAGCATTTTCCTATAAATAGGCGCTTAGGTTAGAATTGAAAATCACGCCAGAAATAAGTTTTCTTTCTCTCTAGATTATCGAGCGTATTTTTGTGAGTATTTTGATACTTTGAGAGTTCTTTGATTGCATACTAAGTTTCTCTCGACTTTCTATCAGATATTCGATCAATGCAGTTATATTTTGAGGTAAGGGATGTTATTTTCTTCTTAAATGATATTATTTTCTTTAATATCATTATCTAGAAATATTGGTTTGAACTTTTTAATCAAATTTGAAACTTTTTGTGTCGGGATTACTATTCACGTATAACGACACTATTCATTTAATCTGCACCTTTATTCAGAAAAATGAAATTTTTCCTTTTGTCAAGATGTCTATTATGGTTACTATCTTTGATTGTATCCATTTTTGTTCTTTATTTTGAATTACGCTTTCACAATTGGTTATTATGAAGTATTGTTGATCTTGGATAATCTATTATCTGAATCCCTAATATTAGATCCTTACTCTCTCTTGGATTCGTTTTCTTTAAAATATTTTTCATCATCCTCAGTATTAAATGATGATATTATTGAATATCTTTGGCCTGTAGTGCAAAGATGAATGATTAACTGATGAATATTTTTTGCCCGTAGTGCAAAGATGAACAGGTGTTGAGATGAACATGACCCACTAGTGAAACAAATGAATATCTTTGGCCCGTAGTGCAAAGATGAATATTTGATGCAAGATGTATATTGATTGATGTTACAGGGATAAAATATTGATGATGGACTTTTAAATTCATAGATGATAGTAGATTTCATTCTCTACTTAACTCTTCTAATGAATTATTGTTTTCGCTGCAGTTGATGATCTAAAACTTGTTGTCTATTGTATTCTATCAGATTTTTCCCTATTGAAGACTAATGATAATTTTTTGTAGATTATCTTTGTCATAATATTCTTTACTGGGCTAGTTGAGCTCACCCTTTTCCTTTTTGTTCCATTTTTCTTCTCAGGAGGTGAGAACATAGCAGGATCGAGTCGGGGTATGGAGTGATGGTTCTAGAAAGATGTTTTAGCAGTCCTCACTATTTCTGTAAAATAGTGTATGAATAATTGTAATGAGGACTTATTTGAGTGTTGGTATTGTCTAGAAGACAATATTTGTATTTAAACTCACAGTATGTGTTATCGTATTTTCCACAACAATTGTATTATTGAAGTTGTAGTTTGCTTTTTGTACCATGTATTTAGCGACTCAGAATGGGTGTTGTATACCTATTTTGGGGGCGTCATAGTTTCTGGCACTGATAATCATTAAAATGTTTGTGTCGCGTTATTTGCAATATGCATGTTAAGAGGGTGATTCCTTTCTTATGTGTATAACAAATAGATAGGTTATAGGTAGAGGATATAAGGTTAAGTACGAGTTCTTAAAACTCATACTTATGTGACATTCTTGACTCATAGTTATATGAAAAGTTTATGAACCCCTCAGCGAATGGATGCCAAAGGTTTGACTAGGGTAAGTTCTTAAACTCATATGATTGTGGCATGTTTATGAACTCATAAGTGTGGTTTGACGAACTGGGTATAATTGTGTGTGAATGGAGAATTGAGGATTATAGGAATAGATAGACTGTTTAAGCAAATGATTATTAGTGGAGACATAAGTTTTCCAAAACTCCTAGCTATGCTAGACTTCGAAATTTTGACATCAAGCTAAATACGCACTATGTGTTTTTTTAAATTTTTTTTTTGTAGACTCGTAATCATTTTTGAAACGATTTAAAGTATAGTCTATGCTACTTATTTCAGCTAGAAGCAAATGATTTGAAATATCAAAATATATTTTATTTATCACTCATGTACCATGTAACCTGGTGCAGAGATGATAAAAAGTTGATGGAGTTGTAAATTCAGGAATACTTAGTGTGAATTCGATCTAAAAATTATTGTTCCACTATTGTATGATGTGTTATGACAAAGTCATACGATGATAACATCCTCAAACGGACTGTTAATATTGTACGACATCATGACGTCATTCTCAAAAATTTTAATTTGCCAACGGGGTTCGGCTATACCTAAATAATTCGATTGAATTAAATTATTGATATGAGTCTACGCTATTCGAATCAGCTAGACTAATGTTTATGAAACTCTAAGTGTTCATTGAAAGAAATTTCCTGAACCAAATTATTTTGGTGCGGAATCCAGTAAGACTGAGGTAAAGTTTTGTTCCTATGGCAGTGACAAGAAACAGATAAAATAAGTACTTGGTCGGGCTAATTACCCTTTGTGTCCGTAAGTTATGACGGTTTGCGGATGAATTTTTATAAAACCTTTGTGAAAATGACAGACAAATAGTCTATATCACTCCTCAGCACAATTTGAAATTTTTTTACTCTTGTGAGTGGTGTATTGCGTAGCATGCGATGATGTGTATGAATGGTGTAAGCAGTATGCTGTAAGGTGTAACGTGAATTTCGGGGAAAAACTTCTTAGAAGAAGGGATGAATGTGACAACCTGAGAATTTAGACAATTTATTAAAATCTTAAATGATGGATTTAAGGTCAAATAATAGACCTAGACAGAAAATAAGTGTATGCGTTTGATATTTTTGGGAAGGAATTTTGAGTATTTCAAAATTCTGTAAAGGATTTAGGTGAATTATTCAGGATTAAGTGTATATGTGAATATGTTCTGTGAATATGGTTATCTATGTGTATAGTATGTGGTTAAGGGTCAAGGGTTGACTAGATAAATTTTATCAGTGTCAAACCCTAAGATTATTGTCGAATATCGACGTTCAATTAGAAAACCCTAATGACTGATAAGAAACCCTAGAAACCGGTTCTTGAAACTCTAAGTTCAGTTCTGGGAATATAAAACCCTAATTCGGTATATTAAACCCCTAAATTGGGGAATTAAATATAAGGTATATGGTTTTTGTGTATTAATTTAAAACTTAATTAGGGATAATCCTAATTGATTAATTAGAAATTCTAATAATTAGAAACCCTAATTATTAGGAACCCTAATTTGTAAATTTAAAACCCTAATTTGTAATTAGGTAATTTTAAATTTTTAATTAGGAGATATTAATCCTAATTTGTTTAAGTCCTAATATGATTAGAAAATTATAATATAATTAGGAAACTCTAATTATACTTTAATTATCATAAATTTCTATTTTGAAAATCTAAGTTGAAAATCCTAGAAATTTGTATTTTTTAAAAACCTTAGGTTTTAACCCTAAGGGTTGTGCAAGTTACCATTATGCCCTTAAAATGGAAAGCTAAATGACATTAATGCCCTTTTTGTATTTTATTAAGTTGGAGTGTGAATCTTGCTAAAATATTGGTGGTTGAACAAATAAATATCTCTCATGTGCTCAATATCAAATAAATCAGCCAATACATGACACCTAGCAACCTTAGATACAATGAATCAAAGATGTATAATTTAAAAAGTAAGTAAAGTTACTTACTTTATTTCATTTTTTTCACCAAGCCACTCTCTCTCTATATTTCGGGTCTAAGAGTGAGAGGGGGTGATAAACAAAGTTTGAATCAGTTCATAGCAAGCAAGAACAACATCAAAAAGTAAGAACTTAGAAATCAAAGCATAAAGGTATAAACCCTAGCTTTATAAAAATTTCATGATCTGGTGTTAGATGTTATGATTTGTTGTTTAAAGTTGTGTTATAGAGTGTCATTTGATGATCTGGGTTGCTAAAACTTAGATCCATATCATTTAGATGCTCGAAATCAAAGTTTATAGAAATCTGGAAAACTGGAAAACGGTGGCCTGACAATCGAATGTTAGAGCCCCTGGATCTTTCTGTGATAGGTTTTAGTTGTGTTTTGTGTTATAGATTTATTCTTTGTTGTAACGGCTTTCATCTGAAACTTGAATCAAGCCCAGATCATTAGTAGATTGAAAGATATGAGAAGTCAAATCAAGCTGCGTTATTGACCACGCGATGACTTTTTACGGGTAACCCCGGTTTGCTGAAAAAAAATCGATAGTGACTTTCAAGGCCATTGATCTTGCTTCTGGTAATGTATTTGGTCCAGTTGTTGTTTTATGGTTAAAGTCTGACATGAATACTACATGATGAAGTCTTTAGTTCACTCAGATCCTTATCAGAATCGTAAATATTTATGGTCAAACTATGTTGACTGATCAGCTTTAAGAACTTTCTGGAAAACCCATAAAATTCAAGACCCGGTTCATGATCACTACTTTGACAGGCTTTAATCTTTCATATGTGATGTTGTAAGATGGATCTAATGATATGTTATTATACCCTGACACCTCTACTACACATTTGAATTCATAGATCACATAAAACATTCATAGAATAAAAGATATAAGGCTACCAAGTAGGTTCCTTCGCACTGCTTGAGTTTCTGGAAAACCCAGATACTCAAGAACATGTCTGATAGGTATTTCTAGAGCATAGATCTTGCTGTGATGATGGAGTTTGGGCATAAAATTGATTTGTAGTCGTAGTATTGCATGTATACTATAACATTAACATATTCAGTTGACCAGAAACCGTATAATCATAGATCTAGACTTGGTCAAAGGTAGCACCCTTGAGACTGACATGAGTTTTATGGGCTGAGCAAGAACACCAAGAACACCTATAGCGACTGTTCTGTGGCTATAGGGCCCCTTTAGCGACAATTTCTTAGAAAAATAACTATTTTTATTAAATAAATTGAAATAAATAGTTTTTAATTATTAAAAATACATAATAAATTATGAAAAATTATTTTAAAGCCTGAAAATTAGTTTTTAATTATTTAGAGTATATTTCATAAATATTTAATATTTTTGGAAAATAAATGGTATTTAATTTATTTAATTATAATATTAAATAAATTCTTTAAAAATGATTTTAATACTTTAAAAATCATGAAAAATTATATTATGGTATAAGAAAATATTTTAAGTTGTTTTTAATAACTTTTGATATTATGTGATGAAATTCATTAATAAATTAATATTAATGGTAATTAATTTATTTAATAAATATATTAAATAAATTATTGAAAAATAGAATAAATGATTTAAAAATCATATAGAAAAGATTTAAGTGTTAGAAAAATATTTTAAGTTATAAAATATAACTTTTGATATTTTTTCGTGAAAATATTAATATTTTAATATTAATATCTATTATCGAATAATAGATTTAAGCTTGTTTAAAAATCATATAAATATGATTTTAAGGTATTAAAAAACTTTGTAATATTATAATTATATTATAATATTATGTAATGATTTTCATTAATATTTAATAATAAATAAATATTAATGATAAAGGAATATTATGGTATTTAATTCATATAAATACGATATAAATGATTGAAAAATCATGATAAATGGTAATAATTATTTGAAAATTTTTACAAGCCTATGAAAAATAATTTGACTGATAATAAATTATCTAAGATAATTGTTAAGTGTTCAGGCAGACTTAAACTCGATATTTGTCCGACTAGACCGTCGAGATGTTAGAATTGTGTCGGGTTCAACTCAGACTTAAATAGTTTGACTTGATGTTAAGTTTTATGTGCTGTATAGACTGATAGGGTTATGTGTTATGTGTTTCGGTTATTCAATGTATATATATAATAGTATTATATTGTGATGATATTATTCTAATATTGAAGATCTATATTACTAATATTAGGTCTTCGAATAAAGCGATATAAATTGCATAGCTGTAATCAACGGTGCAGGCAAGTTTTTCTTAACTCCACTAAGAGTTATTTCATTCAGATATGCTTATGGTTGAACATTGCTGATTGCCATTGTAGAATTGTACTATGTACATATTGTATGTATAAGTCAGGTATGAAAGGTTGATCACCTTCATCACTGTTCGATCCAGATATATTTGTTCATGTTTAATACTTGTTCAGTCAAAAGTTTGTTCGTGCTAATTCACAACTATATTATTGAATTATAGCCAACTTATTATTCAAACTCTTTTAATCATGATATATCCTTAAATAAATTTGAACTTGTTGGGCAACTTTCATGCTCACCCTTGCTATATCATGATAAACATTGCAGATAAGGCGAATACGTTCGGATACAGGAAAGGTTAAAGCCAAGTTCAGTTTAGGATAAATGTGCAGCATATTTGTAACAGTTATGTATGATAATAGTGTTTTATGTTCGATAGTTTATGAATTGTGTATAAGTTAAGGTTACTTGACCTTGGGGAATAGTGTGTAAAGTGTATTGTATAAAAATTTATGTTTATATCTTCCGCGATAGTTATAGAATGATTATACCAAATCCGTGGTGATTTAGGACCCGGATTTGGGGCTCTCACATACTAACCCATCATCAAAGATTACTTCACATAAAATTATTTTAACCTGTGATGCTATTATGACCCATTTCAGATTTCTTTCAAGATGTAATCTTCAACCTAAAACCTGGATGGAGAGAAAGTTTATAGGTATTTGAGTTTCCACCCTCAGTGTACTTTCTCTCTTCACCTTTTTAGGTAGATTATAATTCCTTAAAAGAATATTGTTATAGTTCATAAGAAGGTGCAATCATGATGTACATATTTATATTAGTGAGGAACCTTACCTTTTTACTGTCAATTTCTTAACAGTTATTATCTAAGATATACTAAGTTTAGGCGTTGATGTGCATAGTTTCTCAATTTCTCCTGATAGCTAGCTGCTCCAGTAGACCTTCAATCCATCAGTCGTGGTCTTGAAGATGCAAGCTAAGAGAATATCAGCATCTTTAGTTCTTTGACATCCTTAAGTTCACAAGGTTTATATCTAGCTGCAGGTTGACCAGACACATGTTTGAGAAGTTCTTTTTTCTTTTCTTGATAAGCATTACTTAGCATGTATGGCCTTTTCATCTTTTCAGGCTGGTGGATGTTTGATTCTTTTCTGTTGATGTCTCTTTGAGCTTTCTAGCCTGGTCTTCAGACTATAAGATTGACCACGAGCAAGGATTGGTCTTGTTGATATAACAATCAAGAACATGGACCAATCTGAGTAGCTTCATGTGTATATGCATATTTACCTGTACACAATATATATTTCCAACATGTGAGCTCATCTGCATATAATAAGTGACTTACTACTAAACTAAGTTTAGAATAATGTTTGTGCCTAGGATCAGACTCAAAGCGATTAGCTTTTGAATATAGCATGAGAACCTGCTCTGATACCAATTGTTAGTTCATGAGTACAATATAGATCTAGAGAAGGGGGGTTGAATAGATCCTTTTTGATTTGAAAAACTTTTCTCATTTATTTTGTATTGCTCATGAATTAGCATATGAAAAACATAAGAATCTTTTTAAGCACAGTGGAATAGGTAAAAAGATCCCCTTCATTGATATATTCATAACCAGACATACATTGTTTTATAAAGTTAATTCAGTAGTAAGCAGTTAAAATATATAGCAGTTATAGCAATTAATGTACATAAAGTAAATGACATAAAGTAAAAGACACAAGGGGTTTTAAGTGGTTCAGAGACTCAAGCTCCTAATCCACTCTTCTTCTTTCAACTAGCAAGATTTCTACTAAGGAAGGGCAGCACCCTGAATCACTAAGATTCATTCAAGGCCAGCACCCTTGGGACTTTAGTTCACTAAGAACTCTTTAAGGCCAGCAACCTTGGAACTTCTCTAGTCCCCTAGGAACTCTTCAAGCCCAACAGGCTTGTAAACTTCATTTAGTCCCTCCGGACAAGGACCCCTCAGTCCCTGGCTTCTTGTTGTTGTAGTTGTTGATGTTGTTGGTGCAAAGCTGCTAAGATATCTTTAAGCTCTGAACATCTTCTGTACTTAGCAGCTTAGTGCGGTCCTCTTTGCATTCTGCTTTGAGTCTGAACCACATCTTCTTTGGTGCAGCTGATCTTTACTCTTGTCTGCTCATCTTCATCTGATGTCAGCTGTGCACCATCACCATCTAGATTTGCTAAGTCCCTAAGCTTTTGGTAGACTTCTTCTGGCACTTAGCAATCCCTGAACCCTTCTTGAATGTTTTTTGCAGATATAGTTCTACACTTATTCAGTTTTAACTTTAGGTTCATGGTGATTTGTAGAGTGGCTCTCCTGATCTTCTTTGTACTTTGCCACTTTTCTTAATGCTATCTCCTTGGACTTCTTGGCTCTCAGCTTGGCTGCCATCTTCAGTGGCATTCTCATCATTGTTGAGTGAAGCTCTAGTCTATTTGTTCTGTTGATCTTTGGTTGAACTCGTAGAGTCAACAATAGCATTTAACAACTCAACAATTCTGCAACATAGCAATCCTCAGCAACTCATGATCTTTGAAGCTCTGTTGATTTATACTACTTTGCAATCTTCCCGTTGGAAGGTAGCCGTTGAAAGCTATTCAAATTGCTTCACAGATCTTGAGTTATTTGGTGCAGACTGCAGATGTGACATGATATTTTTTTCTGACTTTCTGACACTGCAGTCTACTGTTTCACCTACCCCGTCAGATATGTTACTTTGATGTCTCGGGTAGGTCGACGACTGTATTTCCCCTTTCTAATTTCTTGATCAGAGGTTGTCCTTGCATTGATGCTCTCAATAAGCTTTTGTCTGAATGCCAGCCTTCAGATTGAACCGTTGCCAATGCTACAATCCTCAGTTGTTCGAACTCAACGATTCTGATGAACTTCTTATTGGACCTGATCGTAGTGTCTTACTGACTAACGCTTATTGACATGTAGAGTCAGCACTACGATCTTGAAGAGTGTTCGCTTGATCTTTAGTGAAGAACAACTCTTCCTTCTTTCGTACAGCGCTTCAACACTTCTGTTTGCCTCAACTGCTCTCAGATACTATTGGCTTGACTCCTTGCTCTGGCCCCTTCTGAATAACAAGACACTTCAGATTTGTGGCGTGTCCAGCTCGCTTTCTCCTTGTGATCTCCCGTTAACTTATCATCAATGGACTTACCTAATGCTTAATCACTTTAGCCTTGTTCTTTAGAGGTTGACCAGTATCTTTGTGTATACTCCATCAGTTCCTTCTTCGTTTGGCAAACACTACGATCCTGGTTACTTCCAAGATCATTATCATCTTTCCACTTGATAGCTACTGCATATGCTGACTTTCCTTAGTCAGCTACTGAAGTCTTCTTATGATCATCTTGTGGAAGACTTCATCTTGAATGGCTTCACAACTCAATCTAGATGCTAATTGGTTTGATGCTTAGATCTTCTATTAGCTTGCATGCCATTCGTTGAGTGCTCTCTTGCTTCCTTTAGGTGAGATGTATCTTTGCAGTACCAACCTGAGGCTTTATTCCTTTGGATATTCTGGGAGTGCTCAATTGTTGAGAATCGTGTTTGCTCTTCGATTCTACCTTTGCTTTGTGAGCACATCTATTGAGGTCCTAGCTCTACACTGTATGATTCAGCTTCGACTGTGCAGACACTACGACTTTGAGATCAGATCTTAACAGTACGATTTCTATCGTTGTGCTTGTTGTCTTCATCTGATCTTGCTCGACTACAATCTCTGCCTTTGATACAATTAGTAGACTCTACGACTCTGAGTGTAGTCTACGATTCTTGACTTGGCTTTGACATTAGTAGACTCTACGACTATGAGTGTAGTCTACGATTCTTGACTCGGCTTCGGCAGATGCTCGGTCGGCTTGTAGGCAGGCTATCTCTATGATTCTGAACATGACTTCCTTAGTAGACTACGACTCCGAGGAAGCTTTACTCGACACAGTACGATCATTCCTCGTCTTTCCTGGCAGTCTACGAACTCCGAGATCTACTATCTTGCAGACTACGATTCTGCCTCGATAGCTCTCGAGTTATCCTTGACTCTCCTGGCAGACTACGATTTCTGGTGCAGTGCTCGATGATCAAACAAGCCTATCTATTACATCATACGATCAACCTAACATGCTTTATCTTTCTATGTTTATAGTCCTTGTACATCATTTCTTTTTAAGGACTTTACAAAACTATTTTGCTTATGTAGGATCAACCTAACATATTTGATCAATTCATTCTAAGTCCTTGTACATATGTTTCTATAATCTATCAGAGGACTTTACAACTTTTCTTAATGCAAGTATATTTGCATATTCATTCATATATATATCATAATCAAATCATATATAAATAGGAATATCATTCACATGCATATTCCTGACACTCTTATTGTCCGTCCGTTTGAGGATGGTATGCCGAACTGAATCGTAAATCCATGCCCATACCTTTCTGCAAGCTAACCCAAAATTGTGAAGTGAATCTTGGGTCATGATCCGAAACTATGGATACTGGCATGCCATGCAATGTCACAATCTCATTTACGTACATACGAGCAAGACGTTCAAGGGAATAAGTCTCCTGTATCGGCAATAAATGAGCAAACTTAGTTAATCTATCAACAATAACCCAAATAGCATCTATGCCTTGAGAAACCGTGGGAAGACCCATAACGAAATCCATGGTAATGTGTTCCCACTTTAATTTTAGAATCTCAAATGGTTGCAATAGACCCTTTGGCACTTGATGCTCCCCCTTTACACATTGACAAGTTAAACACCTCGAGATAAACTTCGCGATCTCTCTCTTCATATTGTTCCACCAAAATATATGTCGAAGATCATGATACATTTTGGTACTTCCACGATGGATTGAAAACAGTGTATTGTGTGCCTCGATCATGATCTTGTACTTCAAATCAGAGTCATTAGGAACACAAAGTCTAGAGTTGACTCAAAATATTCCTTCTTCATCAATTCTTGCTTCTGGGATAACACCTTCTTGTACTTTCTTCTTCATACGCATCAGCTCTAGGTCTGTGGCTTGAGCAACTTTAACTTTATCGATTAAAGTAGGTTCGATGCGTATACTTGACATCATCGCATGGGTTCCCTGAGTCTTGAATTCTATCTTCATCTTTTGGAAATCACACAAAATGGGCCTTTGTGTTGACAACATCGCACTCGTCCCCGCATATGATCTTCTACTCAATGCGTCAGCTACCACGTTCGTTTTCCAGTATAGTATTGAATGGTATGGTCATAATCTTTCAACAGCTCGAGCCAACGTTGTTGCCGCATGTTGAGTTCCTTTTGGGTGAATAAATATTTGAGGCTTTTATGATCTGAATATATCTCCACTTTCTCCCCATATAGATAGTGCCTCCAGATCATTAGCGCGAAAACGACTGCTGCCAACTCTAGATCATGAGTGGGATAATTCCTCTCATATTCTTTAAGTTGTCGTGAGGCATAGGCTATGACTTTCCCATGTTGCATGAGAACACATCCTAACCCTTTGCTTGAAGCATCGCTGTAGATGACAAATCCCTCTGAATCAGATGGTATTGTCAGAACATGTGCCAAAATGAGTCTCCTCTTGAGCTCTTGAAAACTCTTCTCGCATTCCTCGCTCCATACGAATTTGTATCTTTTCGAGTTAGCTGAGTTAACGGAGTAGCGATTCGAGAAAATCCTTCTACGAATGTCCGATAATAACCAGCTAAGCCCAGAAAGCTACGTACTTCGGTCACCGACTTTGGTTGCTCCCAACTTTGTATTGCTTCAATCTTCGTCGGGTCAACATATACTCCATGTTTTGACACCACGTGCCCAAGGAATGCTACTTCCTCAAGCCAGAACTCGCATTTCTTTAGCTTTGCATATAGCTTGTTTTCACGAAGCCTTTGAAGTACCAGCTTCAAATGGTGCTCATGATCTTCACGGCTTTTGGAATATTTGAGGATGTAACGCCCTAGAAAATCTAGCAAATTGTAAAATATTTTTTTTTATTTAATAATGAATAAAATTATATTATGTGTGATAATAAGATGAAGGTTGTTCTATGACCTAGATATGTCGGAACGTCGTAGTATTTTGGCTACATGATAGAATTAAAGTGTTTGAATTTCCAATACAAAAATAAAAGCTTTTCGAGAAATTTTTCGAAAAATACTATTCACGCATTTCTGCTCGGGAATTATTTTTGAACTTCCGAGAAATACGTAATGATAGAATTCTAAGACGAGATGGAATATCCAATAATATTTCAGTTATGGCAAACACAGTTTTTCGCCCGTGGACTTAAAATCTAACGGTTAGAGAAAGTTAGTTCCGAGAAGGAAATGAAATGCATATAATAAATTAAAGTGATGATCGTATAATACGTAGATATTTTACGAAGTAATGAATATGAGTATGATATGAGGTATTATACGGGTATGTATGAATAATGATATGTTGTATATGAAAAAGTATACGAGGTGGAATACGAGATTAATACGTAGAATATATGTTATAAGGCTTTAAGCCTATGTAATGGACTTGTAGGATTGTGTAGGAAATTGTAATATCCAATTGGGATAATAATAAAGCCTAATACAAATTAATGTTAAAGCCCAAATATTTGTAATGTTAAGTCCAACGTAAATTATTGAACAAGCCCAAGTGTTTGTTTAATTGCAAGCCCAATGTATAAGTTAGGATTAATTAAACCTTAAGCCCAAACTATTAATCCAATGGATTAGGAGGATCCATGGGGCAACCCATGACCACATGGGTGATCTTGATAGCTAAGAAATGTGATGAGCAAGCAAAGGATAAAAGTTGTGCTAAGCAAGTTAACTTAATGGCTAAGTGTTGTGGTGGCCAAGTAAAGTACTTGGTGGCTAAGCAAAGGATAAGCTAGGTTATTAACAAGTAAACTTAATGGCCAAGTATATGTGAGGAGCAAGTTAACTTAAAGCCTAGGTAATGAATAGTAAGGAGGTGGGAGTGGTTTATTGATTAAACTACCCTAACTTAAGAAGTCCTATAAATACCAAGCTTGGATTTCATTTTGTTGGTTGTTCATTTCATCTAACAAGTTGAGAGCTTATTGGTTAGAGATGATAATAAGCTAGAAAAGCTAGAAAGCTAGTCTTTCATAGTTCAAGAAGCAATAAGAAGATTAAAGATTAACCAAGTGATATTCAAGGGTAAGCAATCTTAGACCATGATTCTCTTTCTCTTCCATTGCTAAGGAATTAAGTAGTGGGAGGATTTGTATGCTAAGAAGAAGTAGGAATGATGAATCAAAGGATATAGCCGTAATAAGTCATGAATAAGTCATTTATACTCATATAAGTTATGAATCAAGGAAGAGCTTGTAAGAACTTGTCATATGATTGTAATGATGAAGTTAGTATAATAAGAAGAAGTAAGAATGGTGATTAAAAGATTTAAGCCATGATAAATCATGAGAAATAAAAGTTATAAGTAATTTATACGTTTATAAGTTATAAACTCACAAAGAACAAGCAAGAACTTATCATGTATATAAGTTAATGAGATGAGTAGGTTAAGATGTTAATTTGATGGATAAAATCCATTTAAAATGATGAACAAATCATAATAAATGAAGTTAAGGCGGAATTCACGAGTTTGGATGATAATCGTCGAATTCGTAAAATTCTCAGAATAGAGGTCGAATTTTGATATTGAGCTTGGAAACATTGATTTTCAATGGAGAAAAGTCTTATTTGGCATTATAGAGTTGCGGACTCGAGAATGACCGAATTCCGAATTAGAACGAAGAAACAAGCGATGAACGTTCGCGAACGTTTATCGTTTTCATTAAAATGAACTAATAGGTGAATTTTGAGTTAACAAAGTCAAATAGATAAAATTCTTACATGAACACGTAGAGTATGTAATTTGTGAGCTATAGTCTTTTGAACGAGCCAATTTGGACTTATAACGAAAAAGTTATGAGCCCGGGAATCTCACCTAAGAAATTAACTGTCAAAGCGCTCAGTTACGAGGTTTGGCACCGCAGCCTTGACAGAGCACTTTAAGCCACTAGCATGTTGCGAGTGAAGAGTGCCATATATAGAGTCGCAGCCAATACCACTCATAGGCATAAGTCTCGCATCATGTTGTAGAGACCGGATATTGGAGTATTGGAAAGTGGCGCCGTGGCACCACTAGTAGTAAAGGGTGTCTTGTGACTGCGCCAAAGAAGAGAATTTTGTTGACCAAGTTGATTGTGAACCCAATGGTTTAAAAGACAAGTATGGGACATGTAATTACTTAATGAACATGATAAAACCTTTCCTAAATCACTTTTATAGTGATGACTTTAGGACTTTAATGTTGTTTAATGAGTTGTTAAACGACAAACGTAAAGTATAAAGAACGTGAACTGTATTCAATAATGATAATGACTATAACATTGAGAATTACAACTAAAAGTTGTTGAGTAATACATGAACATGAACGATATACAAAAAGTGTATATAACCAATGACGATCGAGTCTGGGATAGTGATGTAAGAACGTTAATAAGCCATGAGGAAGGATGATTAACTCGAAATGAGTTGTATTAATGAAAATAATTTCAATCAAGAGAAAGAAGTTGATAAGAACGATGTAAATTATAACGGCAAGCCGGAACCAATAGTAACAAATCTAAATACATGATTAGATTGAGAAGAAGGGTAAGATTCATTAGGAACCATGTATGTTCATTCATGACCTAATGTGGTATGTTATGTTGTTATGTATTGTAGAGACCATAAAGACTGAAAGGAAAAGTTATTATACTATGGCAGATGCTGAAGGCAAGTTTTTCTAAACGCTTGTCCAACCTTCGTGTTAGCTAGGTTTTCAGTGATTCATGTTATAAGACGCATGAATTGTTTTACGAATATGTCGATGCCAGTTTTATCTCGACTAGACTAATCTTGAAGATTGATTAATTTATTTACAAGTCTTTCAATATAGAATTGATAACGCTATCCTACGCCAATTGTTTGGTACAGATTCAAGGTAAGCCTGAGTATGAATAAACAAATGTATTTTTCATCGATTATTCGATGGGCACACGAGGTTGCCAAAACTTAAGCGTACATACGTTTAAGGGATGTAGTGTTGATCAACATAGAGTATTATAGGCTGATCACCTAGAAGTGCTAGTAAGATATGTCAGACTTACGGACTTAGTGCCGGGTTGTCCTTTTTAAAGAAATTATGAAACGCTCATGGTCTTGGACCAGAATTGATGTTTTACTGAATATTATCATTGTAAAACATTTAGAAGGAAAAGAAGTGTTATTTTGAATTATTGATAGTACTTCATAACTATTGTTCAGTTATTGAAGATATATTATTCCTATGTTTCAAGCATGTCGTTTAAAAGAAATTGTTATACTTTCTGAGCTTGTTATGCTGACTCTTACTTGAACCATATGAATGTGGTTAAGACCAAACGGACCGAAGGATCCAGCAAGGATAAAGTGAAGGCTAAAGTGAACCCGTATATTACCTATGTAATAGTATAGGTTTGTAATGATAATATTTGATATTATGACAAGAACAAATGTAACGATTATAAAGAACCTGGGGAATGGTGATATTGTTTTGGTATACATATAGACATATTCGTTCTTTTGAGGCATTTTAATTGAATGATTGTGTGACAGAGGATGTCATCAATAAAGACAACAACGAACTGATCCAAATATTCCTTGAATACTCGGTTCATCATATCCATGAAAGCCGCAGGAGCATTAGTCAATCCAAAAGACATGACAAGGAATTCATAATGCCCGTACCGAGTTCTGAAAGAAGTCTTCAGAATATCCTCAATTTTAATCTTCAGCTGATGATATCCAGAATGAAGATCGATCTTTGAAAAGAATTGTGCTCCTTGCAACTTGTCAAACAGGTCATTAATGTGAGGTAGCGGATACCTATCCTTGATGGTGACATGGTTCAATTCCCGGTAGTCAATACAAAGTCACATACTCCTGTCTTTCTTCTTTACGAATAAAATAGGAGCACCCTAAGGAATTGTACTAGGACGAATGAAATCGATGCCCAAAAACTCCTGTAGTTGGACCTTTAACTCATGAAGTTTAATAGGAGCCATCCGATATGGGATTTTAGAAATGGGCTTTGTACCAAGTTCAATGTCAATAACGAATTCAACTTCACGTTCTAGGGGTAGACCAGGAATTTCTTCAAGAAATACGTTAGGAAGTTCACTAACAACTGGAATATTATTCAAATCTAACATGTTTTTGTTCAAGTCCATAACATGGGCTAAGAAAGCTTGACACCCGTTTTTTAATAAACGAATGGATTTATGACTTGATATGACAGTGATTGACTTTAGTGGTTTGGTTGCTTGAATTCACATAACAGGTTGGTTAGGAATATGAAAACTAACAACCTTACGAAAATAATCAATTTTAGCATGATGAGTGGTTAACCAATCAATCCCTAAAATCACATCAAATGCAAGTATCTTTAAAGATATAAGATCAACAGGTAATGTGATGGTGCCAACTTGGATCAAACAAGATTTATAAAAAGTGGATGTAATGAAAGTTTCTCCTAACGAAGTCTCCACAGATAAGTCAAAGTCTGTTTTCTCCGGAATCAAGTTTAAATGTTGAGCACAAGCAGGAGAGATAAATGAATAGGTAGAAACGATGTCTAGTAAGGTATAAACTTTGCAAGAGTTTATGATTAGCTTACCCGTGATCACCTCGTTCGGGTTCCTCGTATTTTGGCCAGTCACGACAAACGCTCTTCCAGAAACCACTGACTTTGATTTGTCTGGGATAGCCTTTTGAGTCACCATCCCTGCTGGACTTGGTTTCGCTATAGTACAATCTTGAGCGATATGATCTTCTTTTCAACAATTATAACATACCTTGAACTGTTGTGGGCAGTTTGGGCTGATGTGTCCCTCTTTCCCGCATTTATAACATATGACCGGTGGTCGTTCTCCTCCCTTAGAAATAGTTGATGTGACGCCCCCAAAATAGGTATACAACACCCATCTTGGGTCGCCAGAAAATACACTACTGACAACTTCATTTATACAGCTGTCGTGCAAAATATGATAGTACATATGTTGTGAGTTTCAATACAAATATTGTTACGTATATAATACGAGAATATTCATACTCAAATTATTACAATGCCATCTAAAGTACAGCGGTAATATTTTAAGTCCACAAAGGAACACGAGAAGATTTATGTCCTCCTCATTCTAATGGACTGCATTTTTGACGCTTCCAAATTCGAGTTCGCCTCACCCTATTATTGTTCACCAAAAGTAAATATTAAATGACGTATAAAATATGTCACACACATTTTAAATTCTCAGTATAGTTATTATGCCATATCATTTCATAATTTGATTAGGCTTGTGACTAATTCGTATCACCACTTTATACCCATGTTCTCTTTGCTAGTCCCAGCTACACTTTTATTACCTGAAAGGGGTGGTGAAGTAAAAGGGTGAGCACAAATAGCCCAGTAAAGAATATCATGACTTAAGATAATTAAATTATCAATAGCCTTCATCAATAATAATTCAGATATTTAGAAAATGTGGTAGAAGATAAAAGTTTTCAACCATAATAGCAGTAGAATCAACAATCCATTAGAAGAGTCAAGTAGAACATAATGTCTACTATCTCCTCTAGAATAAAAGCCCATCATTAATATTTCATTCCTGTAATACTCATTAATAGTTCTTTGTTATACCCAAGACAAAGATAACTCTCATCACCTGTCTTCACCTGAACCACCACAGATTATAATTAAATTCACAATTTATATTTATAATCAGGTAAATCAACAGTTCATACAACTATAAAACCAATAACCAACAGTCTATCTTTGCACTATTGGATAAAGATATACAACTATAAAACCAATAATGCTGAGACTCAGCTTAATAGTATCACGACCATGAATTATCCATGCAGTACGGGCCAAGGATATTCGTGTTTTCAATTACGGTCATGATTATACCGAATAATCCCTGGTCATAATCATACCAAGTCCATCTATGCACTACCGGCCAAACACTACAAAAAAATGGGCCTTTAGCAACGATTTTTCGGGCAACGACTTTACAAGTCGTTGCTAAAAGTATATGTTCAGCAATGAAATTTGTCCTTCATTGCAGATTGTGTCAGACTTTCACTTTTTGCAACGAAATTCATAAGTTTTTGCAAAAAATTTTGCTAATTCATTATCGGGAAAAATTTCATTAGAAATTGATTTGCAAAATTTTCTACCACTTGATTTCTCACATCATCGTGGGCAACGAAAGTTTTTTTGTTGCTAAAAATGGGGCTTTAGCAACGATTTTTTAGGCAACGACTTTATATGTCATTGCTAAAAGTGTATGTTTAGCAACGAAACTTGTCTTTAATTGCAGATTGTGTCAGGCTTTCACTTTTTGCAACAAAATTCATAAGTAGTTGCAAAATTTGGAAACAAAATTCGTTAGAAATTCATTGCAAAATTTCTAACCCCTTGATTTCTCCTCATCGTGGGCAACGAAAGTTTGTTTGTTGCAATATTTCGTTGCCTAATATGGACCACATTCATTGGCAACAATTTTTATTTTCGTTGCATATTTTATACAACTTTTTGCAACGACTATTAAAATATTGCCTTAAATTAAGATAATAATAATAATAATAATAATATCAACAATAACAGTAATAATAATAATAGTAGTACTAATAATAATAACAATAACAATAATAATAATAATAATAGTAGTAGTAGTAGTAGTAGTAGTACTACTACTACTACTACTACTACAACAACTACTACTACTACTACTACTACTACTACTACTACTACTACTACTACTACTACTACTACTACTAATAATAATAATAATAATAATAATAATAATAATAATAATAATAATAATAGTACTAATAATAATAATAACAATAACAAGAATAATAATAATAGTAGTACTAATAATAATAATAATAATAATAATAACAACAATAAATAATAATAATAATAGTACTACTACTACTACTACTACTATTACTAATAATAATAATAATAATAATAATAATAGTACTAACAGTAATAATACTAATAACAATAACAATAATAAAGAATAATAATAATAATAATAATAATAATAATAATAATAATAATAATAATAATAATAATAATAATAATAATAAAACCTAACCCATTTGTCGCCCTATCAAGTCCTCAGATCAAAAACCCTCCTCCAAAGCCCTAACCCCTCTCTCTAAAAAAATAAATTCAATCTTTCGATGGGAACTCAGGAGACTTCGGGAGCCCCTGTCTCCGATCGCATCTGGACGACATTGGCGGTGCCTTTGGCATGGGAGTCGTCGGCGGTTTAGCCTTCCACTTCCTCAAAGGCATCTACAACTCCCCAAGGGTGAACGCTTCATCGGTGGCTCCCAAGATGCTGGCGCATGAATGTGCCTCTAGTCGGTGGTAGCAGCCGTCTGGGTGGCCTTTTCTGCCTTCGATTGCAAAGATTATTCACGTCCGCTAAAACTAGGATCCTGGAACTCAATCATGGTTTCATGGGCCGCCATTGGGCGCTTTTCTTCTTGAATCGCCATATCTACCAATTTCAACGTATATGAAACCAAGATACTTATACCAATCTCTCCTTGTATCTCTTTATTCGATATTCATTTTTTTAAATTCATACATTGATATTCATGTATTAGACTTGTAGTTATCTTGTGATTTGAGACTGTACTAAGGTTTTCATGTATGTGGTGTCAGTCTTGTATCCTGGGCTTCGTTTTTGAAGAATTTCTTTTATATTTTAAACTTTATGAGTCTTGCTGAGAACTTATTTTCTTGTTATATGGAGTTAATGTTTGTTGTTGCGATACTATAGTATGGAATTAGCTAAATCCTGTGTAGGAAGATTTCATTATTAACTTTAATTGTCGATTACGTAATGAGATTTGTTGACTTTGTTGTCAATTTGAGATTTTTCATGCCTTGGAAATATGTTAAATTTAGTGTTAATGAAATTGGCAACTTGACACCAAATTTAACATATTTTCAAAGTATAAAAATCTCAAATTGATAATAAAGTTAACAAATTTTAATATGCATTGTATCCGCTTAAGTATCCCACCATTTATATCAATTGCTGCTCCCTAATGGAGATGTCGGATAAGATGGACTAGAAAAGAGATAAAGAAGAAAGCAAGTACTTTAAATTAAAGATCTTTTACTTTTATTTCTGAAGTAATTTTTAGGGCATGTCTCATGGGCTTCATAAGACCCTAAAATTTCATAGATGAAGCCTTCTGTGATTGTTAATGGTCCATAGAAATCCTTTTCATTTGCTATTTATGTATGCACTAATGTGTCACTAAAACCCTATCTATTGCACTATTTGCTATGTGTGTTGACCTCGTAGATGGTTTATTGATGTGAAGAAAATTATAAACAGCACAGAGTGCCAATGTTTACCCTGCCCCACAACAGATGCTCATCCATCAGGGTAAATTTCTGAAGGACGCAACAACACTAGAGGAAAACAAAGTTGCTGAAAATAGTTTTATTGAAGTAGCGAAAACTGGACTGGGATCATATGCAACCATGACAACTGTTGTGGTCATCGCATTGCTTAGTTACCTTGGGGTTGTTAATCTTTCATCATTGAGTGAAGATCAAAACCAAGAAATGGACACTGCAGATCTGGATGTGGTGCATGTGATAGCTAAAACTGCTCATTGTATTGCACAAGGGAAGGTGGGTAGTGGTTTTGACGTCAGTTCTGTAGTTTATGGAAGTCAACGTTATGTCCTGTTTTCACCTGAAGTTCTTTCTTCGGCCCAGGTCTCTCTCTTCTCTCTCTCTCTCTCTCTCTCTATATATATATATATATAAACAAACATTTAAAATATCTATTAAACATAAGATTTTAATTATCTTTTGCCATAAGTAGAATGTATTACATAATGCACGTAGAGGTTGGCTTTCCATTGTTGCCATTAAGTCTAGAAACTTAATATGGTATCCTAAGTACTCAGGACAAAGTTTAAGTGAGCTATAATTTTTTAGCTTACTAATATGCAAGACTAATATCCTTAAGGACCTTAACTTCAATTAATTCATGCAAATTCAAATTTATTTCTTGGAGAAACTTTCATTTAAGTTCTTTTATTTATATGTATTTCTATTAAAGAGTTGCAGGGTACAGATGGAGGCCAGCCATTAGATGAAGTTATCACTAATGTCCTAAAAGGCAAATGGGACCATGAGAGGACTAAATTCTCCTTGCCTCCATTGATGATGCTGGTAAGTATACAAACATTCATTGTATTTTGTATTTTACATGTTTATATGCATTTGATTGCTTGGTCTAAGCATCTATGAACATATTATATGTCAATAATCTATCTATGAATTGAGAAAGTCTCGACCTGATGTAGATTTTAAAGGAAAGTACCTCATGAAATTCAAACATAGGAAGTACTCTTTCCAGTTTTTGAAGTTATTATTCTACAAATATTGTCTTGGTTCGATGGGAAATATATAAGGGCTGCCAAATGGTAGAAATTTCTTATCTGGATCACCATTGAGCCCATTCAGCTCAGAGAGAGTCTTAGAGCTTCAAAGGGATGTTTTCCCCCTACCAAAACAACACAACACGCTTATATAATTAGAAAGCTTTGTGCTAGCAACTACATATCTCTGCATTGACATGTTTCTTATTAAAGTTGGGCATAATAATAATGATATATTTCCAGTTACTAGGCGAGCCTGGAACTGGAAGATCATCCACACCATCAATGGTCGGTGCTGTCAAGAAAAGGCAAAAATATGATCCTCAAAAGTCCAGAGATACTTGGACAAAGTTATTTAATGCAAATTCAGCTCTTGAAACACAGTTGAATCTGTTAAGAAAATTGGCAGAAGAACATTGGGATGCATATAAATGCATCATCAGCAGCTGCAGCATGTGTAAGTCAGAAGAGGTAATTCTTTCAATCAATTGTCTTTTTGCAACTACTGCCATATTATTTACTTAATATGTACAAAGAAAGCTCAATACTATAAACATTAGTAGTTTTTTTCTTTTTTCTTTTTTCTTTTTTTAATCATGTCGGTATACCATGGCATATGTAACAAGCAAATTTTCTGGGTTATTTGATTCATTCTCTGTTTACTGCATTTGATTTGCACCAATTTTCTTATGGAGGCTACACGTTATCTTATAAATATTGCCTTGATTATGATTAAGTTTACCTAACTAATGCTAATACCTTGAACAGTGGATGGACCAGGCTAGTGAACCAAGCCAAGTATAAATTGTTAAAGCATTGTTAAGATTTAGGGATGTTATGCTTGAGATGAGGTGTCAGATGCGGTAGATGGGAGATGCTGCAGGCATTCCAGTAAGTTCTCTTCTTTTTGATTGCATGCCTATTTCTTCTCTCTCTCTCTCTCTCTCTCTCTCCCTATGTGTCTATGTATGTACATAAAAATGCTCCACCACTGAGTTAACCAACTGTTAGAATAGTGTGAAATTACGAGGGAACCTCAATTTGAGGGGAGCGTCAGAAAGGGTTATAGAATCATGATTATTAGTTTGATTAGCATAGTTGTTAGAAAGGATTCCAGAATCATGATTTTGGAGTGATTAGTAGAGTTAGGATTGTTCTAAATGCATGAACAATGATAAATTGGTAATCATTGATTACTGATTGATTTTCTTTCCATGTCTAGCTTTAAGTATTAGCCTATATAAGGCTCTCTATTGTACACTTTATAAGTTGGAATAAGATTGTCATCTAGCATTCATACTTCCCTCAAAAGTTTTTTGATAAATTTGAATCCACAAGCATAGTCTTCCATCATCCACATTCTACCTATCAACAACAAAAGTTAGTCTCCATATGACCTCAATAAAACCAAGAAAATAGATATTAGTTAAAATTACATTTCTTTAGAGAAAGAGAAACTAAGAGATATAATGATTAAGTGGAAAGACAACAAATTAAAATGTTTGTAACCCAAAAAAATGGTGAAATAAAATTCAAATCATGCATCTAGAGAACAAGCGATCCGGCTGAAATCACCAAAATTACATCAACAAAAGGGCAAAAATTAAATGTAAAAGGATTAAGCAATTACCCAACAAAAGCAAAGAAGAGAGAGCACAATACCTAAAAAATAACTGGAGAATATCATAATTGAGATGGAGAGTCATTGAATCAATGAAATCAATAAATTATTGAGAGTCGAGATTTTTTCAGATTATTTTTCAAATTAGTGTGCATTGAGCTAGAAGGGGGAACGGTGAGAAGGCTGTGGAGTAGAGAGAAATGATTGTATTTTACAAAGTATAAGCATAATTGCCTAAGATTATGTTATATTTTTTGGGTACTCCATAAAATTTTATTAAAAATATGTTTTATACTTTTAGTTTATTTTATCACTGTAGTTTAAAAATAAACTCAAATGATGCTTAACAATTATTAGACACAGGTTCAATTATTCAAACATCCCTATTTATTGTTGTTACAAGTAAGGAACTCCACTTATAAGCTTCCAGGTGGTCGCTTAAGACCAGGTGAATCAGGTAAGACACCATCGTATATACTGTGTCATCCTGTCAATTTTTGTAGTTGATAAATCCACTAGAAACTATTGCAAGGGTCAAAGAATTATATTTATTCTTGTTTTGAAGACAATGATGGCTTGAGGCATAAACTTTCAAACTAGTTATCCGAACATTGTGATGGTACTGGGTCTGACTGGGAGGTATATGAATTCTAGTTAAGACCATTATGTTTTATTATATATGCAAATGCACTAATTCTCAATGTTTAGGTAGGAGAATGCCACAGCAAGTGGAGGAGATCTGACTTTGAAACATTATTTTATCCGTACTTCCCGTCTAATATGATTAGTCCAAAGGTAAGCTTGTGTCATAAAATCTGCAAGTCTTTCTCTTATTTATTAGCTTTGGTAAGTTGGTGTTCATTGTGTGCTTGTCTTGATATTGTAGGAGTGTAGAAAACTCTTTCTTGTGAAGTTGCCAGAAAGTAGAAAGTTCATTGTACCAAAAAATTAAAAATTGCTTGCGGTTCCTTTGTTCCAGCTTCATGAAAATGACAAGTTATGTAAACTTCTGATTGTGCATACATTTTAATATTTCATTTTTGACATTCATTTCTTATACTAACCGGTCGATGTAAAGTATAGTTTTAACAAATTTTTGAGCTCTTAATCTTAGGGTTAATAAAACTTCAGTAGTAACTTATAACAATTTTTCTTTTATCTTAATCTTAAGTAATTTTTTTTTTTCAGTGTATAGGCATAGAAGCTGCATGTGCCAAGTTATAGAAGATTTAGTTTTTTTTCAAAGTTGGACACATAGAAAGGTGTATCTTTGTCATAGTTGTTGTAATCTTATACATGCACATTGCACATGGTACCATCTTGTGTATGTTTGTCAAACTAGTATATACTTCATGTTATCTTGTTTAAGGCATTTTATTTAGTCAGTTGAAGGACTCTGGAATCTTTCTATATACTCAAACATTTAATAAATATTGTGGGTAGTCTGTTGGTTTAATAATATTAGTACCACGTAGCAATTTTATTGTCTTTGTGTATTGATTTTGACATTAAGTGCCTCTGGTGACCTATTAGTTTCATTTTCCTGACTTACTATTATTTTTAAATATGTGTAGGAAGACTGCTTCTATGACCTACCTTACAATACTAGGTATCAAATTTTCGTGCTACGTTTACGAAAGACAAGGGACGAAATTATGAAGTGTACTCTCTATATATATGTAGATATATACTTTGATTGAAGAACTGTTGTAGCTTTAGATGGTTAATTGTAAAGATAATGAATGATTATGTAATGGATGATTTTATTAAGTTAATAATATTTTAGTTTTTTGTATTTTTACCATTATTTTTTATGGGGACATTGAGATAGCCAGGTACACAAAAAGAATGTCAAATTTTGATTTGGCAACAATATAATTCGTTACCAAAGCATTGAACAAGTTTTAATATAGCAACAATTTTTTATATATTTAGCAACAAATTTTCGTTGTTAATGACATTAAAAATATAATATTTGGCAATGAAAAATTAACCTAATAACAACGGAGATGATATTGTTGCTAATACTAACATAAAAGGCAACATTTTTTATCGTTGCAAATCATATCAACTTTCGTTGCACATATAAAGAAAAGACAACATATAATGTCATTGCTAATCGATGACTTTCGCTTTTATTGAAAAATAACCAGCAACAAACATTTTCGTTGCTGATTCAGCAAAATGTCGTTGCCAAATAATATAATCAGCAACGAAAATCATTGCTAAAAAGTTTACATTCCGCAACGAAAGCAAGCTTAGGCAATAATTTTCATAATTTTTTGCAAAAAAAAATGTCATTGCAAAATGGTGTCAATTGCAACAAAAATGCATGGTCGTTGCAAAAAAAAAGAGTTCATTTCGTTGCCAATTAGCAAGCTTTTGCAACGAAATGGGGTTTTTAGCAACAAAATTTTAATTATTCTACAACAATACATTTTATTGCTAAAGGATCGATGTCTCTGTACGAAAGTCAAATTTCGTTGAAAAATGTATTACTTTTGGCAACGAAAAAAAAATGTTCGTTGCGGAACAATTAGCAACGCTCATTGCGCAACGAAAGACACAACAACATTAAAGTTGTTGCCAAAACCCTTTTGTAACGAAATTTGGCACCTTTAGCAACGAAAATTGGTTGTTGTTGAAGCCCCATTTTTTTGTAGTGAAAGATGACTTTTACCACATCATTTATAACATTACGGTCATGATTATACCGAATAATCCCTAGTCATAATCATACCAAGTCCATCTACGCACTATTGGCCATAGATGACTTTCAACACAATATAAGCATGAGAATGATGATGATATATATAATGAATAAACATAAATCATCAGAATAATAAGATAACATAGATCTTAGTGATTTTCAACTTAATTATCTAGAGTCCAAATTGATAACATAATAATAGATGAATCACAAACTATTAAGGATATTCTAATCCTTTCAGGACTTTCTACCATTTAATGATAAACTGAATAAACGAATAATAATATCTTACCATAACATGGAGTATGGAAGAAATGATATTCCTTTTACCATAAAAATGATACCCTCTTACCACAATAATGATATCACTTACCTTAGCATGTGACTTGATTCTGCTTTCTGTGAAATTGATCAACTTAAACAATGCTTGCATTCCTTATTTACACTTGGAGTAACATTATACTCAATAGAAATACTCACAATATTATACTCAGAATATTGAAGTAAAAGAATTCTATATTTTTAGTGTAGTGATGGTGTGTGTTTAGTTACTCAACCGAGCAAGTTATTTATACTGAAAACTTAGTAAACAACCAGCACACCTGCTTTGACAAAATAACCAAATGAGGTATTAATATAATGGTAGTGGAATTTATGGTCCCACAGAGAAAATTAAACCAACTTGTACACGTTTTAACAAAATTTATTCAATAATAGAGTTGTGGTCCATACTACTTTAGAAAAAGTAGAGTGTCGGCAAGTCCTGCCAATTTACTTTTGTAAAAAGAAAATAATTGAACAAACGTCTCTATATCATACTTATCTTTAATCAACACCTTTTATCCATCAATTATTTACACATCTTCAATCTTACAACTATTATTCATGATTATTAACATAGACTCACAATACTGCCAACTGGTTTAATTATATCATATCAAATAATATGAGTCAACGTGACAATAACTATCGTGACAATTATTGAATGAAAAAGCGAGTGACTTTCACGTAATTAAGAAAAATAATATGAATCAACGTGCAATAACTCATCGTGATAATTATTGAATGAAATACATAGTGACTTCTTACGTAAGAATCAAATCAATACCTTACTATAAATAATTTAAATTTTATTAAAAGTAGGATCAACACCAAAATATATTTATCTCAAATAACATATAAACAAACTAATAATTCATTATTCATTCAAGTTATCTTTATTTATCGCATAAAATTATTATTCATATTCCAAAACTTTAGAAGTGAATAATAAAACTTGAGGAATCTAAAACCTCATATATATGACAATCCACTATTCGGTAATATCACCATTTTAACTTTAACAAAAATATTATTTTTGTTTTTATCATAACTCATTCGTTATTAGTGCATTTACATCCCGACACCTCATGAGCTTACTAACACTTCTAAAATATTTAAAAAAATATGATTCTAAATTTTCCAAAAAAAAATTGATTTTTCGGATTATCCAACAATTTTCTATAATTATTTCTATTTATAAAAACTATCATTTAATAGCTTCAAAATAGAAATACTAACTTCACATACTTTTATATTTTTAAAACTTCATAAATATTACTCTTATATTATTATAATATTTTTAGAAAAATTCATAATTTTCCACCATTCATAGAATTTCCTATGAATTTCCTCTATTTTAAACTAACCATAAATAGTTTAAAAATACAATAAATATTTTTGTTATTCAATAATTTTCCAAAATTGTCCAAAAATTATACAATAATATTATAAGATTTTTCACCAACTTTCATAATTTTTCATCATTCATAGAATTTTCTATGAATTTCTTACAATTTTCAAACTAACTATAAATATTTTAAAAATATATTAATTACTTCTACTTTTCAATAATTCATCAAAATTTACTGAAACTCTAAACCGATATTATAAGAATTCTATAAAAATATCTCAACCCAAATAATTTTTCTGATAATTTAATTATAAACTCTAATATTCGGAAATTTCAATAATTCATAATAATTATCCTTTTATCAGAAAAATAAAGATCGTATGCCCTTACCATGTAAAATTTTATTCTCTACAACTTTGTAGAAGAAAGTTTTCCCAAAATGCGACTCTAACATAGAGAGAAAGGCTTACCGAAAATTCTGCTACAAAAATTATGAATCAATCACCTCATGAAATTCATAACAAATTATACGTTAATCTTTAACGGTTAAAAATTTGTGGACATATACTCAACTTATATATGTTTAACATATTCGAAAATCACAACGATCCAACGGTCGGATTAAAAATTATAATTCACGCAATAGAGGTCAAGAACACTGATTTTTCGGACTTTGAGTCCTTCGAACCAGTTTCACTCAAACAGTCACCGCGGAAAATTCACAAAGAATTTTTGGGCGATTTAAATTTCCGCGTTTATTTTACTCCCAGTGCTTTCTTTTGATATATGGATAATCTCCTAACTCATTATACACAAAGAGTTATGTATTTTACAAAATCAAGTAGTAAACTAACTTTTCATGAAAATTTCCAGATTTCGTTTTTCACTTGATTTCTCTCATTTAATTCATGTTTTTGTAAGTTTAAATCATTCAATACATACATAAATATGTACTCAATAAAATTCATAAATCTAAGAATAAATCAAAGAATTTTAGAAATACATTTTCTTTTTTTCTTCTTCTTCTTCTGATTCTCTCTATTTCTCTCCTCTCTCTTTATTTCTTTCTGCTGATTTGGGAGTGAAGAGGGTGTGGATGAAGAAATAATTCCTTCCCTCTCTCTCTTATTCTCCTCATTCCCGTGAGTGGAAAAATGGGGGTATCCTCTTTTGTCCCTTCCCCCCTCTTTTCTCCTTCCTTTTTCTTTCATTTCTTCCTTCCCTCTCCCCACATGTCCCCCCCCATCTCATTCCCAATTACTCACTCTCTTTTTTCTTTTTTTACACATGAGCTACAGGAGGGAGTGTAGGAAAATATGATGAGTACTAATGATGGTGTTCCCTTTACTAAAATTATTTAGCCAACATCTAATGTCCCACCATTTCAAAAAATTTAACATTTTTCAATTTAATTGTCCGTTTAATTGTCCGTTTGACCATTTATCAATTTAACATTTTAAAATTTTAGAATAATAATCATAAATTATATTAGACTTTTATTTTATAAAAGTCAGGGTTTTACAATCACCGCACCTTATGAAATTTCACCCTCGAAATTTACGTACATGGTAGTTCGAAGAGATGAGAATTTCAAATTCTAGCTCACAGACTACATCCTTTTTTTCATGGTTCATCCATTGCTCAATTCCTGTATTTTCAGATATCATTCTAGAATACAGTTTCAAAAGAAGGGTTAATTGACAAGCCACATATTATCCCTATACTCTGACCGACCAATTAAGTAACAAATAAACTTAGGTAGGTCATACTAGCGAATGAATTACCTGTCTCTCACCTCCTAGTTCTAGTCTCACATCTTAGCCAGGGATCATATCCCTAAGTTTTGATACTAAATGTGACGCCCCCAAAATAGGTATACAACACCCATCTTGGGTCGTCAGAAAATACACTATTGACAACTTCATTTTTACAGCTATCGCGCAAAATACGATAGTACATATGCTGTGAGTTTCAATACAAATATTGTTACGTATATAATATGATAATATTCATAATCAAATTATTACAATGCCATCTAAAGTACATCAGCAATATTTTAAGTCCCCAAAGGAACACGAGAAGATTTCTGTCCTCATCATTCTAATGGACTGCATTTTTGATGCTTCCAAATTCGAGTTCGCCTCACCCTATTATTGTTCACCAAAAGTAAATATTAAATGATGTATAAAATATGTCACACACATTTTAAATTCTCAGTACAGTTATTATGCCACATCATTTCATAATTTGATTAGGCTTGTGACTAATTCGTATCACCACTTTATACCCATGTTCTCTCTACTAGTCCCAGCTACACTTTTATTACCTGAAAGGGGTGGTGAAGTAAAAGGGTGAGAACAAATAGCCCAGTAAAGAATATCATGACTTAAGATAAATTAAATTATCAATAGCATTCATCAATAATAATTCAGATATTTAGAACATGTGGTAGAATATAAAAGTTTTCAACCATAATAACAGCGGAATCAACAATCCATTAGAAGAGTCAAGTAGAATATAATGTCTACTATCTCCTCTAGAATAAAAGTCCATCATTAATATTTCATTCCTATAATAGTCATCAATAGTTCTTTGTTATACCCAAGACAAAGAGAACTCTCATCACCTGTCTTCACCTGAACCACCACGGATAATTAAATTCATAATTCATATTTATAATCAGGTAAATCAACAGTTCATAAAACTGTAAAACCAATAACCAACAGTCCATCTTTGTACTACAGGCTAAAGATATACAACTATAAAACCAATAATGCGGAGACTCAGCTTAATAGTATCACGACCACGAATTATCCATGCACTACGGGCCAAGGATATTCGTGTTTTCAATTACGGTCATGATTATACCGAATAATCCCTGGTCATAATCATACCAAGTCCATCTATGCACTACGGGCCAAAGATGACTTTTACCACATTATTTGTAACATTACGGTCATGATTATACCGAATAATCCCTGGTCATAATCTTACCAAGTCCATCAATACACTACTGGCCATAGATGACTTTCAACACAATATAAGCATGAGAATGATGACAATGATATATATAATGAATAAACATAAATCATTAGAATAATAAGATAACATAGATCTTAGTGATTTTTAACTTAATTATCCAGAGTCCAAATTGATAACATAATAATAGATGAATCACAAACTATTAAGGATATTCTAATCCTTTCAGGACTTTCCACCATTTAATGATAAACTGAATAAATGAATAATAATATCTTACCATAACATGGAGTATGAAAGAAAACGATATTCCTTTTACCATAAAAATGATACTCTCTTACCACAATAATGATATCCCTTGCCTTAGCATGTGATGTGATGCCCCCAAAATAGGTATACATCACCCATTCTGAGTCGCCAGATATTATACTATAAAAATCAAATATAAACTTCATTTATACAACTGTTGAACTGTCGTGCAGAATACGACCACGGTTAAACTGTGAGTTTTAATACAAATGTAAGTAACTCTCATGGTGCCTCTCAACCGTAACCTTACAATGGTACTTTTTACAAAAAAGTATACCAAAAACCTGCTTTTAGAAATTAAATTCTTTAGGAAGTGCTCAAAGAAACCTTCGTACATAGGAGGCCATGCGTCTAGGTTATGATAGATATCATATGTCCACAAAATTATCCTTGGTTGACCCAATACTCCCCCCAAAAAAAAAGAAGATTGCTATTATCTTCTTTCCAATGGTGAGTCTTCTCTTGACATATAATTATCTCCGTTTTATCCAATTGAAAATTATATTTCAAATAAACTCCAAGATTATATAGGTAGTGCTCATAGATATACTCATCAAATGGATGTGCACAACCCTGTCTTATGATAACACGAGGTTGTATGTCATTAGACATCTTGTATGATAGTGGCAAAACACCCTTCCAAAGTTAGGTTCACCTCACCCTATTCGGTTCACCAAAATTAAATATCAAATGATGTATACAATACGACAAACTTATCTAAAGTTCTCAACAAAATTATTTCCATACTATTTAGGGAGAACCTCAACAGCTATAGACCACCATTCTATTCCCCTGTTATCCCCGCTCGACCCAGCTACACTCTTATTACCTGAAAGGAATTGTGAAGCAAAAGGGTGAGCACAACTAGCCTAGTAAAGAATATCATGACTAAAGATAATTAAATTATCAATAGCTTTCATCAATAATAAATCAGAGATTTAGAATATATAGTATATGATAAAACTTTTCAACCATAGTTGCAGCGGAACGAGCAATCCATTAAAAGAGTCAAATAGACCATAAGGTCTATTATCTTCTCACTGTTAAAAGTCCACCAATAATGTTTTATCCCTATAACATCAATCAATAGTTCCTGTTAACAATCATATGAATAACTCATAATCATAATTGTGGTTCTAAATTCCTCTTCGCACCCAGGACGAAGATAATTTTCATCACCTATCTACACCTGAAATATCAAAAATCATGGTTATACCAAATCACAATTCCTTCTCATAATCATACTAATAAATTCATCTTTGCACTACGGCCAATATATTCATTAATAATTCATCTTTGCACTACAGGCCAAAGACATACAACTGTATTTTAAAAGAGTCAAGTAGAGCATGATATCTACTATCTTTTACGAATTAAAAGTGTATAATCAATATTTTATCGCTGAGACTCAGCTTAATAAATAATCAACATCTTCGAATCATCCCTGCACTACGACCAAGGATATTCATGTAATCATCAATGGTCATGATTATACCGAATAATCCATGATTATAATCATACCAATAACTGTCCATCAATGCACTACGGGCCAATGAGGACTTTTACCACATCATCTATAACATTACAGGTCATGATTATTTCGAATGATCCCTAGTCATAATCATATCAATAAACAGTTCATCTATGCACATAAGCCAAAGATACTCATCAATCAATAGTTCATCTTTGCACGTAAGCCAAAGATATACAACTGTAAATCCAATAATCAACAGCCCATCTTTGCACATAAGCCAAAGATATACAACTGTAAAACCAATAATCAACAGTCCATCTTTGCACGTAAGCCAAAGATATACAACTGTAAAATCAATAATCAATAGTCCATCTATGCACATAAGCCAATGATGACTTTCATCACAATATAAGCATGAGGATGATGACAATGATATAAGCATTAATCAAACGAAATCAAGGATAAATATTAAAGACTTTAAATTTATCCAAATATTATCAATCACTTAATAAATTCATAATCTAATATCATTAATATTATAATAATATTTTAATCACTTCTTAAACTTATAAACAATTTATTTTATTTGTTTACACTTTACCAAATAATGCATTTAATCATTCAAAAACGTCATACTCATAAGATTTCATCACCAATGATCAAATCACTCGAAAAAAATCTGCATATACCTTATATAGGATTTCCAAGCCATAAACTCTTATTTATCAATTTTTCAACTTCACATAACATATTTAATTTATATGTTCGTAACTAAACCATTTTCATAACAAAAATACCAAATCAGTCCCAAAAATTATTCATTTATGAGATTTAGCAGAATATAGTCCCATATTGAACATATATTTTTCTTGGAATTTTTAAAATTCATTTACTATTTTTCATATGGCCAAAACTGCTGAATATTTAGATATTTATCATAAATTGTACTTTTGTCCAAAAATTCAGAAATTTACAGGGTATACTCCTATTATATACATGTACTCCCAATAAAAAATTCACCAATTTTGGAGTTAACTACAAGAAGTTATAAGGGTTTAATTTTAAAATAGTATTTTCCTATAAAATTCATAACTTTTAATCTATACATCCAAAAATCGCCATTTTTGGACACAATCTAGAAAACTAATCAAATTATCATTTCAAATTTTTCCAGAATTTTTGAGGGTCAGAAAAATTACAAAATTGCAAATGGATTTTCACCCGCCATGCGGTAATCCACGTAGACAGCTCATTTCCACAATTTAATAAAGAATGAATACAAAGGATCATTCACCATGCATGCGGTAATCCACATAGACAGGTTATTCCAAGAGAATAAAAAGAATGGAATAACAGAAGAATTCACCATGCATGCGGTAGTCCACATATGAAAAGTTATTCCAATGTAATAATAAAAAATAAAATAATAGAAGAATTCACCATGCATGCGATGTAATCCGCATGTATAAAAGTTATTCCAAATGTAATAATAAATAATGGAACTAGGTCATGCGTAATCCGCATGCATGTGATATTCCAAATGTAATAATAAAGAATGGAACCGTGTCACGCGTAATCCGCATGCATGTGATATTCCAATGTAATAATAAAGAATGGAATAACAATCGAATTCATCAGGCATGCGATAGACCGCACAGACAAGTTATTCCAATAGAATAATAAAGAATGGGATAACAGAAGAATTTCAACCATGTATGCGATACTTCATATAGACAGGTTATTCCAACATAATAATAAGAAATGGAATAACAATAGCTCTCTTCATGAATACGAAAGAAATAATACCACTTACTATAATAATAATATCCCTTAACTTAGAAAGAAACTGGATACTGGAGTAGAGAGGTAGCAGACTTCTCTTCTTCTTTCTCTCTATAATTTCTCTATATAAAAATTGCTCCATAGCTTTAGTGAATTGGTGAGAAATGAAGGAAGAATGAGCTTCTATTTATAGGAAAATATAGTTTCAATAATTGCACATTTTGGGGCTCGAAATATTACAGTATAATACCTCCATCTTTTTCTTCATTTTTAATTTAGTCCTACAAGTATTATCAAACTTGCACCACCTCCCCTAATAGTAAATAATGTGAATCAATAGTTCAATCATGTGAATCAATAGTTATAATCATGTAAAAATATGAATTACAGTATAGTACCTCCATCTATACCTTCATTTTTAACTTAGTCATGCAAGTATTATTAATATTGCACCACTTCCCCTAATAGTATAAGAATGTGAATTAATAGTACACACATGTGAACAAATAGTTATAATCATGTGAATTAATAGCAATTAAATGCTCATTTATCTGATTAATTACTCGACTGGTGAATATAACTACCAGACGTCAATTAATATCGAAATAAATGTCGATTTTCACTAACACTAATAATCTAAACACAATGGAACTATTTTTATCAAAAATATATTTTTGAAATTTCAAAGTTTGACTTTTTCCAAAAAAGTCAACTATTGACTTTTTGACCAAAAAGTCAACCCCGGAAAATTTTGTGTTTATAGTCTGTTTTTACTAATTTCATCGTTCCAGACTTAAATATCACGTCTGCGTCTCCAAATTCAACTCTGAACTCAAATTCGATTTTTTAATAATATTTATTCATTATTATTATAATTCACAATATTTAACAACCAGATCGTTCCCAGGAAAGAGGGGGCTTTCCGATAAGAATTTCTCCTTATTGGAGCATAATTAGGTGACCAAACCTCTCCTTGACAGAACTTTTAAACATTGTCAATATTGTAAATAATAATATGAATAACTTTGTCGTCTCAATTATTGATTTAATAATATAACATATTGTGACAACAATTGAATAAAATTGAATGACTTCTCACATAAGCATCAATAATCAAAGATACTGTACAATACCATGTGCTACTATGCAACCACACATATTACTATACTTTTATCACCAATTATTTTATAACAACTTGTTTACTTTGAAAAAATTTCACATATCTCCCTTAAATTTATCCTTTTATCAATTTAACCATTTACTAAATAGAATAATTATAAGAAAATTGAATACTTTAATTTAAAAAAATTCGGGGTCTCATAATTTCCCCTCCTTATAAAATTTTGCCCTCGAAATTTACGTACCGGTAGTTCGAATAGATGAGAATACCTTTCTTTCTTTTCGAATTGTTCCTTCCCCGTTATATCCTCTATATTATAATTTTTCCATTGCTCATCTCGTGTATTTCAGATATCATTCTAGAATATATCTTCAAAACAAAGGTCAATTGACATATCACAAATTGTCAACTTATCAAGTAAAAATTTTGGCTTAGGTAAGTCACACACTAGCGAAGTATATTACTCGTCTCTCCCCTCCTAGTTCTAGAATCATATCTCTGCCAGCGACCATAGCCCTAAGCTCTGATACCATTTGTGACGCCCCCAAAATAGGTATACATCACCCATTCTATGTCGTCAGATATTATACTATAAAAATCAATTATAAACTTCATTTATACAACTGTTGAGCTGTCGTGCAGAATACGACCACAGTTAAACTATGAGTTTTAATACAAATGTATGTAACTCTCATGGTGCCTCGACTATAACCTTACAATGGTACTTTACATAAAAGTACAGTCAAAAACTATTTTAGAAATTAAAATCTTTGGGAAGTGCTCAAAGAAACCTTCGTACATGGGAGGCCATGCGTCTAGGTTATGATAGATATCATATGTCCACAGAATTATCCTTGGTTTACCCAATAGTCCCCAAAAAAAAAAAAAAGATTGCTATTATCTTCATTCCAATGGTGAGTCTTCTCTTGACATATAATTATCTCCGTTTTCTCCAATTGAAAATTATATTTTAAATAAACTCCAAGATCATATAGGTAGTGCTCATAGATATACTCAGCAAGTGGATGTGCATAACCCTGTCTTATGATAACACGAGGTTGTATGTTATTAGACATCTTGTATGATAGTGGCAAAATACCCTTCCAAAGTTGGGTTCACCTCACCCTATTCGGTTCACCAAAATTAAATATCAAATGACGTATACAATACGACACACTTATCTAAAGTTCTCAACAAAATTATCTCCATACTATTTAGGGAGAACCTCAACAGCTATAGACCACCGTTTTATTCCCCTGTTATCGTCGCTTGACCCAGCTACACTTTTATTAGCTGAAAGGAATTGTGAAGAAAAAGGGTGAGCACAACTAGCCCAATAAAGAATATCAAGACTAAAGATAATTAAATTATCAATAGCTTTCATCAATAATAAATCAGAGATTTAAAATATATGGTAGATGATAAAACTTTTCAATCATAGTTGCAGCGGAATGAGCAATCCATTAAAAGAGTCAAATAGACCATAAGGTCTATTATCTTTTCCATGTTAAAAGTCCACCAACAATGTTTTATCCTTGTAACATCAATCAACAGTTCCTGTCTATAATCATATGAATAACTCATAATCATAATTGTGGTTCTAAATTTCTCTTCGCACCCAGGACAAAGATAATTTTCATCACCTATCTGCACCTAAAACATCAAAAATCATGGTTATACCCAATCACAAATCCTGCTCATAATCATACTAATATATTCATCTTTGCACTATGGCCAAGATATTCATTAAAAATTCATCTTTGCACTACAGGCCAAAGACATACAACTGTATTTTAAAAGAGTCAAGTAGAATATGATATCTACTATCTTTTACGAATTAAAAGTGTATAATCAATATTTTATCGCTGAGACTCAGCTTAATTAATAATCCACATCATCGAATCATCCGTGCACTACGGCCAAGGATATTCATGTAATCATCAATGGTCATGATTATACCGAATAATCCCTGGTTATAATTGTGACGCCCCAAAATAGGTCCACACGTCCCATTCTGAGTCTTCAGATATTATACAATAAAAATAAAATATAAACTTCATTTATACAACTATTGAACTGTTGTGCAGAATACGACCATAGTTAAACTGTTAGTTTTAATATAAATGTATGTAACTCTCATGGTGCCTCGACCACAACCTTACAATGTACTTTATGTAAAAGTATAGTCAAAAACTGTTTTAGAAATTAAAATCTTTGGGAAGTGCTCAAAGAAACCTTCGTACATGGGAGGCCATGCGTCAAAGTTATGATAGATATCATATGTCTATAGAATTATCCTTGGTTGACCTAATAGTCCCCAAAGAAAAACAAGAAGATTGTTATCATCTTCTTTCCAATGGTGAGTCTTCTCTGGAAATATAAATATCTCCGTTTTCTCCAATTGAAAATTATATTTCAAATAAACTCCAAGATCATATAGGTAGTGCTCATAGATATACTCAACAAGTGAATGTACACAACCCTGTCTTATGATAACACGAGGTTGTATGTCATTAGACATCTTGTATGATAGTTGCAAAACACCCTTCCAAAGTTGGGTTTATTGACGAATCTTGGGTTTTAGACCTCTCAGAAACATCCGCGTCATACGTTCCTCATTTTCTACCAAATGAGGTGCAAACCTGGATAACTCCGCGAACTTCGCCTCGTACTGAGACACCGTCATGTTATTCTGTTCCAATCTAATAAACTCTACCTCAATCATATGACGAATACTTTCAGGAAAGTACTTGTCATTGAATAGTTTCTGAAATCTTTCCCAAGACATGTTGAGTGCAAATGGTCAGTACGCCTCTGATTCCCACCAAGAATCGCTTCTCCACGTAACATAAAGGTGGCAAATGGAACCTTCGTTTCTCCGTGCATCCCAAGACATCGAATATCTTGGTAATTTGTTTGACCCATGTTTCTGGCTTAATCTGATCGGGCTTTCCCCAGAAATCTAGTGGTCCCAACTCCTTGAACTGCTTGGCTGTGACAGATTGCATGTTGCCATCATTTCCACCTGTATTTTGTACACAAGTCTCCCTCGTCTGATTTTGCATGAACTGCAAAAAGCTCCTAAACATTCCATCATTCATCGTTTGCTCGGTAGCATTGTTTACAGGAGGAATATTGCCTTCCCATTGCACGTTCTCCTGGTTTGTGACTAAAGGTTGTTCCACAGTCTCATACACTCCATTGTTAACGTTCTCAGCAGCCATTCTTAAATACTTCCATAAAACAAGGGTTAATTAAACAAATTAACATATCACATAATATCCCTATATTATAACCGACCAACAAATAAGCTTAGATAAGACACACTAGCGAAGGATTTACTCATCTCTCCCCTCCTAGTTCTATTCCCCGATCTCCGCCAGAGATCATATCCCTAAGCTTTGATACCAACTGTGACGCCCCCAAAATAGGTATACAAAACCCATTCTGAGTCGCCAAATACATGGTACAGAAAGCAAACTACAACTTCAATAATACAATTGTCGTGTAAAAAAACGACAACACATATCGTGAGTTTAAATACAAATATTATCTTCTAGACAATATCCACACCCAAATAAGTCCTCATTACAATTATTCATACACTATTTTACGTAAATAGTGAGGGACACTAAAACATCTTTCTAGAACCATCACTCCATACCCCGACTCGATCCTGCTATGTTCTCACCTCCTGAGAAGAAAATTGGAACAAAAAGGAAAAGGGTGAGCTCAACTAGCCCAGTAAAGAATATTATGACTAAGATAATATACATCAAATTATCATTAGTCTTCAACAGGAAAAAATCTGATAGAATACAATAGACAACAAGTTTTAGAGCAACAACTGCAGCGAAAACAACAATTCATTAGAAGAGTTAAGTAGAGAATGAAATCTACTATCATCGATGAATTTAAAAGTCCATCATCAATATTTTATCCCTGTAACATCAATCAATATACATCTTGCATCAAATATTCATCTTTGCACTACGGGCCAAAGATATTCATTTGTATCACCAGTTGGTCATGTTTATCTCAACACCTGTTCATCTTTGCACTATGGGCCAAAGATATTCATCAGGTAATCATTCATCTTTGCACTACAGGCCAAAGATATTCAGTAATATCATCATTTAAGACTGAGGATGATGAAAAATATTTTAAAGAAAACGAATCCAGTGAGACAGAAGGACAAATATTAGGGATTCGTATAACAGTTTATCCAAGATATATAATACTTCGTAATAACCAATTGTGAAGCAGAATTCAAAAAGAACGATCAAAACATGGATACAATCAAAGATGGTAGCCAAAATAGACATCTTCGACAAAAAGAAATTTTTTTATTTTTTCGTGAATAATGTCGTATTCGTGAATAGTGTCGTATACGTAAATAGTGTCGTATACGTGAATAGTAATCCCGACACAAAAAATTCTAAATTTGATTAAAAAGTTCAAACCAACATTTCAGCATAATGATATGGAAGAAATTAATATCATTTCGAAAGAAAATAACATCCCTTACCTCAAAATAATAGCAGTTCCGACGGAATATCGGAAAGAAAAGTCAAGGAAACTTAATTTAACAAAGAACTCTCAAAGAATCAAAATACTCACAAAAATACGCCGAGAATCTAGAGAGAAAAAACTTGTTTCGGTGTGATTTTCAATTCTAACCTAAGCGCCTATTTATAGGAAAATGCTTTAACGCCTACAGAGACTAAAATAATAAATTAATATTATTTCTTTTCAAACTTCCTACGCACACCTTCACCAACCAAGCCAGCCAAATCTGAAAAATAATAGCAGCCCACATGCTTGAAAAACCAAAAGTGGGTCCCACCCATAAATTTAATAAATATCATTTTATTTTCTAAAACTTCAATAATTCATAGAAAATAACCCGTTTATCAGAAAAATACGAATTATATGTCCATTCTGCCTGAAATCGAATTCTCTACAACTTTGTAGCTTTGAGTTTTTCCAAATTTCGAATAGAAAATATCCAAAATCCACAAACGGGTGATTTTTAATACTTCCCTTCCGACATAATACTGATAAAACACCTCAGCATTAATTCCTTCATTTATAACCATATAAAATAAATAAATCCATAATTTATATCCACATCAAATAAATATTTACTTATCATATAAATCAATAATTAATTATTCACAAATAATATTACAGAATCACACTTATGACAATCAAAGGGCCTCAGAAAGAGGGGCTTTTCAATAAGGATTTCTCCTTCTTGGCGCCGCAATTAGGTGACCAAACCTCTCCTGATGTAACTTTCTAGACATTGCCAATAATGTTATCTAATAATATTATTCAAATAATATGAATTATTGTTTCGATAATGGGAAATATTGTGCAATGACAATTATTGAAACAACAATAATATAAACTATCAACGCATGACAATTATTGAATCAATAAAATAAAATATTGAGCAAGAACTACTATAACAATTATTGAGTAATGTCTTCTTACTTTACTTAATCAATAATTCAACAATACTGCAAGTAACACTGTGTATTAACGTGCAACCACGCATATTATCGTATTTTAACTACCGTGTAACCCAGCGTTGTTAATTCAGAATAATTACGTCGTTATTCATAAAAACTCATACTTTGTCATTTTCTTCATCAAGACATGCTTATTCCGTTATGGGGCCCATAATTAATCGCTATTTGTCGTGCACGGATATTCTCGACAAAAAGAATATTCCACGACCAAACGAATATTCCCCAACAGAAATGAATATTTTATAACCACTTGCTTATTTTGCAAAATTTGCTCATTTCACCCATAACCAAAGCATTATATCAAATTAACACCTTATTAATTTAGAATAATGAATAGAGGAAAAATTAAATTGTATTTATAATAAGTTGGGGTCTTACACAATTAGCATAAATCTATCTCATAAACAGATCATGATTGAAAGAACTTTAATTTAATTCACAGTTCAATAATAATAGAACAGGAATTCAATTGCACAAAGTGCGAATTTCAATAATCAATATAGATGTGAATAAACATCAATAATTATTCACTAACATGCTTTGGAAATAATAAGTCGAGTTTGAGTTAGGAAACTTGCCTCGTTTGTAGGTTACGGTTACACAATTAAATTCTATCCGCTAGGCAGTTTAATTATCTTTCTTTGAGAGACCTATAGTTAATCTTTCAATTAGCCTTAGCATAACATTAGATTACATAATCACATAGTTATTATATATTACATTTAGTTCTTAGAAATATTATCATGCCTCGATAATGTTAATATTAAATAACAACTACCTTTCATTCACTTAATAGTATTAATCTTGATAATATTTAATTCACCTCTTAGTATTATTAGTTCACTAATAATACTTTTACTTGCTTACTAATATTATTAACATCTTAATAATATTTTAATACATTACTAATATTATTAATCCCCTTAATAATATTTTAATCATGCATTAATATTATTACTTATGTTTTAGTATCATTAATCAATTAATAATACTTTTATTCATTTACCAATAGTATTAATATTTTATTCATTTACTAATATTATTAATCATTTAATAATATTTTATTCCTTTACTAATGTTATTACATTTTAATAACATTTTATTTAATCTCGAATATTATTATTTACTTAATAATATTTTAATCATCCAATAATACTTTAATTTAATATTATTAATCTTTTAATAATATTTTAATCTAAGATTAATATTTTAATCTAATATTATTAATCATTTAATAATACTTTAATCATTTATTAACTCTTAAATCAAATACTATTAACCATTTAATAATATTTTAATGAAGTTTTAATCTTAATATTTTTATTTACTTAACAATATCATATTCTAATATTATTAATATCATAATAACATTTTAATAATTTATTAGATCAATAAACAATTTATTCTAATTGTTCACTCTTTATTAAACCACTTATTTAATACCCATAAAAGGTCATAAATAATATTTCTCATTATAAATTACCAAAATGCCCTAAAATAGTAATAATATTATATTTTAGGAGTATTCAAGCATTAAAATCATATTTTTCTTATTTAAGACACCATTTAACTATTTATTTCCTTTTATTCATAACTTTATCATTTTTAGGAAAAATAGCAAACTGATTCCAAAAATTATTCTTTTCTGGATTTGGATAGTATATGACCCAACAATGATCCTCAAATGTTTCTGGAATTTTAGAAAATGATTTACTAATTTTAAAGTGCCCAAAACACCCGGATCTTGCTTCATTTTTCATAAATCGTTTTTTGCTCAGAAAAATCTGAAATTTTCAGGGTATACTCTCATAACATATATGAACCTACTTTAAATGTTTCGGAATTTTCTAATATATACACAGTGAGAAATTCGAGTGTTAATATTTAGGAGTCCTTTACGGAAATAGCCATTACACACAACCTATAAATCAAAACGCGTCCGTTCTTTTTCCTACACGTAGATAACTTCTTAAGGCACCTCTGTCATTTTTTCCAGACTTTTAAAAGACTTGCAACTGCTTGAAACAGCCTCAAGAAAAATGGGGACAATAGCTTTTTAGGGTTTTGAAACCTTAACTTTCTATGTGGACTGTTTTGGGGAAAACAACCCTCATGTCTTCAATACTTGCTAGATTTGTGTTCTACCACTTGGATTTACTAGATAACTCATGTATCTAGCACCCCCCTTTGACGGATCACAAATCCAAGATGTCAAACTTGAGCTACACAAGATTTAGTGGAACAAAAACAAGGGTTTCACCCCTTGGAGAACATATGTTCATTTCCTTCCTCTAAACCTTTGATATAACACTCAAAATACTTAGTTCCATACATGATGATATGTAGAACTAGAGTACTTTGAGTATTAGACCATAACCCCCATATATGATGAGGTAAAAACTGAAATAAAAGAAGAATAAGAAAAAGAAAAGGATGAGAACCTCACCTAGTTTTGGTTGCTATCCTTCTTGTTCTTCCAAAGTAAGTAATGAACTTAGGATGCATGAACAACAACTCCTCTCCCTCTCTTAGAAAAACCGAACCCTCTCTCTCTTTTCTCTCTTGTATGCTACTAGCTTGGGAGAAAAAAATAGATAGAAGAAGAATGAGAGAAAATGAAATGTTTTAGCAAATGAAATGGGTGATTAACTATTATCCCCCATGCATTTATTCTCCCATGGATAAAAGGCCTTGCCTTATCTCTTCAATTAGCCTAATCATGTGATTATGGGTGCTAAATAGATTTGCAACGAATGGGAGCATGACACACTTGTCCATGTGTGAAAAGACTTCTACTTATGGAACTTGATTAGCATAATTTTCTTGCCTTAAAAAGGCTAATGTGGCCGGTCCCTTGCCCCCCCATTATCCACCATTTTGCTTTTATTTTAATGCACAAATTTGATTAATCAAAAGTCTAAAATACCCTTAATCAAGTGGGCTACGTATTGGTTTGCATTTTATTTCTTTTGGGCTTCTCTTTTAATTGTTTTGGGCCATGTAATAAACATAGTCTAATAATTTTAATATATGTTACCCAAATTGATTGTTTAGGGTTTCCATTCCCAATCTTATGAAATTTAATTACTTATACATGTGACTTTAGCTCATAACCTAATTAGGTTTACTAGAATTAGGTTTAAAATTATTAGTCACTTGAAATAACAAGATTATCCACTTAAGTTAGTTTACATATTAAATACTAACCTTTCCTTATTACCATTACCCTTAAGTTATTTAATTGTCTCACCTAATGTATAATTAGGTTATGAAGCTTTCATTTTTAATGAAATCTATAAATGTATATATCCATAACTATAACATATATGTTAATTGACCCATGCACCACTTCACCTATGTTGTCACATGTTAAATCAGTATATAACACAAAGTTTTAAATATCAATAATGTACAGATATATATAGTGACTTAAAATTCGCAGTTATTACATGCGGTTTGTCACAGCCAAGCAGTTTAAAGAGTTGGGACCACCAGAATTCTGGGAAAAGCCGGATCCGATTAAGGCGGAAAGGTGGGTCAAGCAAACTACCAAGATATTCGATGTCTTGGGATGCACGGAGGAACAGAAGGTTCCATTCGCCACCTTTTTGTTCCGTGGTGAGACAGATAACTGGTGGAAATCTGTAAAGCGTACCCAACCAGCCGCACTCAATATGTCTTGGGAAATATTTCAGAAACTGTTCAATGACAAGTACTTTCCTAAAAGTATTCATCATATTAAGGAGGTAAAGTTTATTAGATTGGAACAGAACAACATGACGGTGTCCTAGTACGAGGCGAAGTTCATGGAGTTTTCCAGGTTTGCACCTCATTTGGTAGAGAATGAGGAACGTATGACGCGGATGTTTCTAAGAGGTTTGAAACTCGACATTCGTCAATACCTTATTTCTCACAAATTTTCTCTATATTCAGATGTTGTCAACAGGGCTCAATTATTAGAGCGAGATAATGAGTATGTTGAACCGAGGGACCACAACTGTGGTCATGGGTGTGGCAAAGAATCATCGAGCAATGATAACCAGTGGGGAGGGAAAAATACGGACAAAAGCGGTAACCACTCTGGTGGTAATCGTGGCCATGATAATAGAAGAAGCGAGTTGGTGTGAGATTTTGAAAAGAGAAGGTACAACAATGACAATGTGAAGACGTCAACACCAGCATCAACTATAAAACCCCGACTTTTATAAAATAAAAGTCTAATTTAATTTATGATTATTATTCTAAAATTTTAAAATGTTAAATTGATAAATGGTCAAACGGACAATTAAATGGATAAGTTAGGAAATAAAATAGAAGGAATTAAATTTTTTGAAATGGTGGGACATGAGATGTTGACTAAATAATTTTAGTAAAGGGAACACCATCATTTGTACTCATCATATTTTCCTACACTCCCTCCCGCAGCTCATGTGAAAAAAAAGAAAAGAGAGAGTGATTAATTGGGAATGAGATGGGGGGAACATGTGGGGAGAGGGAAGGAAGAAATGAAAGAAAAAAGGAAGGAGAAAAGAAGGGGGAAGGGACAAAAGAGGATACCCCCATTTTTCCACTCACGGGAATGAGGAGAATAAGAAAGAGAGAGGGAAGGAATTATTTCTTCATTCACACCCTATTCACTCCCAAATCAGCAGAAAGAAATAAAGAGAGAAGAGAGAAATAGAGAGAATCAGAAGAAGAAAAAGAAGAAAAGAAAAGGTATTTCTAAAAATCTTTGATTTATTCTTAGATTTATAAATTTTATTGAGTACATATTTATGTATGTATTGAATGATTTAAACTTACAAAAACATGAATTAAATGAGAGAAATCAAGTGAAAAACGAAATTTGAAAATTTTCATTAATAGTTAGTTTACTACTTGATTTTGTAAAATCCATAACTCTTTGTGTATAATGAGTTAGGAGATGATCCATATATGAAAAGAAAGCCCTGAAAGTAAACTAAACGCAAAAATTTGAATCACCCAAAAATTCTTTGTGGATTTTCCGTGGTGACTGTTTAAGTGAAACTGGTATGAAGGACTTAAAGTCCGAAAAATCAGTGTTATTGACCTCTATTGCGTGAATTATAATTTTTAATCCGACCGTTGGGTCGTTGTGATTTTCGGATATGTTATACATATATAAGTTAAGTATATGTCAACAAATTTTGAACCGTTAAAGATTAACGTATAATTTGTTATGAATTTCATGAGGTGACTGATTCATAATTTTTGTAGCAGAATTTTTGGTAAGCCTTTCTCTCTATGTTAGAGTCGGATTTTGGCAAAACATTCTTCTACAAAGTTGTAGAGAACTAAATTTTATATGGAAAGGGCATAAGATCCTTATTTTTCTGATAAAAGGATAATTATTATGAATTATTGAAATTTCTGAATATTAGAGTTTATAATTAAATTATCAGAAAAATTATTTGGGTTGAGATATTTTTACAAAATTCTTATAATATCGGTTTAGAGTTATTGTAAATTTTGATGAATTATTGAATAGCGAAGTAATTAATATATTTTTAAACTATTTATAGTTAGTTTGAAAATAGAAGAAATTCATAAAAATTCTATGAATGATGAAACATTATAAAAGTTGGTGAAAAATCTTATAATATTATTATATAATTTTTGGACAGCTTTTGGAAAATTATTGAATAAAAAATATTTATTGTATTTTTAAACTATTTATGGTTAGTTTAAAATAGAGGAAATTCATAGGAAATTCTATGAATGGTGGAAAATTATGAATTTTTTGAAAAATATTACAATAATATAAGATTAATATTTATGATGTTTTAAAGATATAAAAGTATGTGGAGTTAGTATTTCTATTTTGAAGCTATTAAATGATAGTTTTTATAAATAGAAAAAATTATAGAAAATTGTTGGATAATCCGAAAAATCTAAATTTTTTTTTGGAAAATTCAGAATCATATTTTTTTAAATATTTTAGAAGTGCTAGTAAGCTCATGAGGTGTCGGGATGTAAGTGCACTAGTAACGAATGAGTTATGATAAAAACAAAAATAATATTTTTGTTAAAGTAAAAATGGTGATAATACCAGAATAGTGGATTGTCATTTATGAGATTTTAGATTCCTCAAGTTTTATTATTCACTTCTAAAGTTTTGGAATATGAATAATAATTTTATGCGATAAATAAAGATAACTTGAATGAATAATGAATTATTAGTTTGTTTATATGTTATTTGAGATAAATATGTTTTGGTGTTGATCCCTACTTTTAATAGAATTTAAATTATTTATAGTAAGGTATTGATTTGATTCTTACGTAAGAAGTCACTATGTATTTAATTCAAAGAATTATCATGAGTTATTGCACGTTGATTCATATTATTGTTTCTTAATTACGTAAGAAGTCACTCGCCTTTTTCATTCAATAATTGTCACGAAGAGTTATCAGACAAATGACTCATATTATTTGATATGATATAATTAAACCAGTTTGCAGTATTGTGAGTCTATGTTAATAATCATGAATAATAGTTGAAAGATTGAAGATGTGTAAATAATTGATGAATAAAAAATGTTGATTAAAGATAAGTATGATATACAGATGTTTGTTCAATTATTTTCTTTTTACAAAAGTAAATTGGCAGGACTTGCCGACACTCTACTTTTTCTAAAGTAGTATCGACCACAACTCTATTATTGAATAAATTTTGTTAAAACGTGTACAAGTTGGTTTAATTTTCTCTATGGGACCATAAATTCCACTACCATTATAATATACCTCATTTGGTTATTTTGTCAAAGAAGGTGAGCTAGTTGTTTACTAAGTTTTCAGTATAAATAAGTTGCTCGGTTGAGTAACTAAACACACACCATCACTACACTAAAATTATAGAATTCTTTTACTTCAATATTCTGAGTATAATATTGTGAGTATTTCTATTGAGTATAATGTTACTCCAAGTGTAGATAAGGAATGCAAGCATTGTTTAAATTGATCAATTTCACAGAAAGAAGAATCAAGTCACATGTGAGACCCCGAATTTTTTTAAATGAAAGTATTCAATTTTCTTATAATTATTCTACTTAGTAAATGGTTATATTGATAAAAGGTTGAAGTTAAGGGTGATATGTGAAATTTTTTCAAAGTAAACAAGTTGTTATAAAATAATTGGTGATAAAGTATAGTAATACTGGCATTGGTTGCATAGAGCACACGGTATTGTACAGTATCTTTGATTATTGATGCATATGTGAGAAGTCACTCAGTTTTATTCAATTGTTGTCACAATATGTTATATTATTAAATCAATAATTGAGACGGCAAAGTAATTCATATTATTATTTGCAATATTGACAATGTCCAGAAGTTTTATCAAGGAGAGGTTTGGTCACCTAATTACGTGCCAATAAGGAGAAATCCTTATCGGAAAGCCCCCTCTTTCCTGGGAACGACCTGATTTTTAAATATTGCAAATTATAATAATAATGAATAAATGTTATTAAAAAATTAAATTTGACTTCGGAGTTGAATTTGGAGATGCGGGCGTGATATTTGAGTCCGGAACGATGAAATTAGTGAAAATAGACTATAAACACAAAATTTTCCGTGCTTGACTTTTTGGTCAAAAAGTCAACACTTGAATTTTTCGGTAAAAAGTTAAACTTCCAAATTTCAAAAATATATTTTTTGATAAAAATAGTTCCATTGTGTTGAGATTATTAGTGTTAGTGAAAATCGACATTTATTTCGATATTAATTGACTTCTGGAAGTTATATTGACCAATCGGGTAATTAACCGGATAAATAAGCATTTAATTGCTATTAATTCACATGATTATAACTATTTGTTCACATGTGTGTACTATTGATTCACATTCTTGTACTATTAGGGGAGGTGGTGCAAGATTGATAATACTTGCATGACTAAGTTAATAATAGAGGTATAAATGGATGTACTATACTGTAATTCGTATTTCACATGATTATAACTATTGATTCACATGACTGAACTATTGATTCACATTAGTTACTATTAGGGGAGGTGGTGCAAGTTTGATAATACTTGCAGGACTAAATTAAAAATAAAGAAAAAGAGGGAGGTATTATACTATAATATTTTAAGCCCCAAAACGTGCAATTATCGAAACTATATTTTCCTATAAATAGAAGCTCATTCTTCCTTCATTTCTCACCAATTCACTAAAGCTATAGAGCAATTATTATAGAGAGAAAGAATAAGAGAAGTCTGCTACCTCTCTACTCCAATATCAGTTTCTTTCTAAGGTAAAGGATATTATTATTATAGTAAGGGGTATTATTTCTTTCGTATTCATGAAGAGAGCTATTGTTATTCCATTCCTTATTATTATGTTGGAATAACCTGTCTATGCGAAGTACCGCATACATGGTTGAAATTCTTCTGTTATTCCAAATATTATTATCCTCTGCAACATTATTTCTTAGCGTTTCATCTCTACAAGGGCAAAGAAACCAGTGATTATTAATTAACCTATATGACAGATGCAAAACAATAGAATATGAGAGCAAGCAAAGGCATATATGAATATCAGGCATGGAATGTGAAATGTTAAAAAAACCAAGCACATCACCTTAGTACAATGCACAACATGGCTATCAATTGTTGTAAGTCTGCAGCCCCACTTCTTGTTAATCTATTCACGCCATTAAAGCAAATAGATACACCCTCACCTTGACTGAAAATGATGCTCCTTGTGGCTGACTGTTGCTCTTAATGGGTAGCAATACATTTTTTTTGATATGTTAGCTTTTCATTTCTTGCGGCTTTGATTTACTTATGTTGAATTTTAGATTCTAAATAGGTGATATACACATCCATTACATTAGAACATTAGCCGTGTATCATGGGAAATTTAAATCTATAAACTGAAGGCTTAAGGGAAGCCTCAGCTTTTTGCCCATCGCCAATACTACTGCTGTCACATGCTTGCTACTGCCAATGGGCAGTAGCTGTGCTTCTCCATTCAAGCCATAATTTTCATTTATAATGACTCATTTTAGCAAAACAAAGATGATGCATTCATTAGATAAAGCATCAACAACCAAGTGATATTTAGCTACACAAATACAATGATTATTATCCCCAAAAAGAACTCCAACCATGGCCCAATAGGCCTACTATTGCCAACCAAAAATTATAACTCATGTGTTAACTCAGCTGCCAAAAACTTTTAGCATGTTATATACTCTTTATATCCTTACTTGTATTGAGATAATAATTCAAATATTATGATTAGATCTTTAATTTCATCATGTAATTCAAATTATTTACCCAAACTGATATAACCACCCTTTTTTTTGTCAGATTCGTCATTTCGCCCATAGGTAGCAGCCCTTGACCCCCTTCTTCTTGCTATTTTGCAACCTTTGAAACTTAAGTTCAGTTATACCCGATTTTAACATTTTATATATAGCATATGGAACTATTTCAAGCTTATAAAATCCCTACATTTCAGTCTTAAAATGCTGCCAAAATAGAATCTCCAAATGACTTTATATACTAAGTCTAACTTTTCATTGTTAATTAAAAATTGAGTTTTTTTCTAGCCTGACACACTCAAACCCTCTAATTAGCATCACGTATGATTAATAAATCAAGCTCAAGCTCTAATTCTACCAAAGTTTTGATTTTAGATAAAAATAGTTCATTGGAGCATTCTAATAAACACCTTATGTACACAGTTTTAAAACACTCTTTTCATAACTATTGGTTTGTTTTAAAAACCCATTTTAGCACCCTTATTTCTCTACACAACACTGCCTATTCTCCTTTGTTCTATTCCAGTCCAATAGTAGTTGGTTTCACAGTTAAACCAAACATATTGACTATGAGCAATAATTAAATACCTTATTACCTTTCATTATTTTAAAGGTTTGATATCAACAAACTAACAGTGAGTTTTTAATAACCCATGCATGGTCAATTGCTATGAAAATTAAGCTTATCAATTGTCTTACCAATTACAATAATTCAACCATTTAACCGACAACAACACAATATAAGCATAATAAGATATTATACCTTCTAACACTTGGTTTCTTATTCTTTATACTTGAAATCAATTCGGATGCTTGAAGACTTCTTGCTACTGAACTGGAAAAGGTGAAATAACTTAACTCATATAGAAAGAGGCAAGTTATTCATTAGATACATAGACTGAAGAGTTGGAGAAGTTGGCGAGTGCAACAAGCAAGAGGAGAAATTCCGGTATGACTTAGTTAGGTGAGGAGTCAGGTGAAGAGAGAAAGAAAACAACGAATTCTTTTAAAATTCAGAGATTATCGTCGCTGCCATCGTCGGGTTTTATGAATCTGTAACCCTTCTGCTCGTTAAACCAAATCATCACACCTCGAGATCTGATATTCTCATCCGCCATTGATGATCCAGACCCTAATCCAACCTCTTATAGAACTAATCTGTAACTATAGATCTCGCGAGAGAGTAATAGATAAAAAGAAAAGTAAAGTAAAGGAAGCCCTAATTCATTCGCTTACATCAATGGGAGAGCTGCTTTAGTTTTTGGAAGATTGGGAGGCGGGGAGGGTTTTTAAGTTCAATAAGCTCCGAGTTTTTCATATACATAACGTTCTTTTAAAATTAAAAATTTTCACAATAAATTGATAACGTTTTTTCATATGTATCTACAACGTTTTGCTAAAAAATGTTATTAAAAAAATACAACAATGTTTTTTTTATAAAAACGTTGTTGTTTAAGTGTTGTCTATTTAGTATTTTGTATTGGTGATCGTTGATCAGATTCCTACCTGTAACTCCATCATCGACTGCTACTGTGATGCCCCCAAAATAGGTATACATCACCCATCTTGGGTCGCCAAATACATGGTACTGAATACAAATACAAACTTAATTATACAACATGAGCTGAGAGTTTTTACATGAATATTGTCATCTAGACAATATCCAAACTCAAATAGAGTCATCTTTACATTTATTGGCACATTATTTTATAGAATAGTGAGGACTACTATAACACCATCTCGGGCCATCTCTCCGTTCCCCGACTAGTTCCGGCTACGTTCTCATTTCCTGAAGAGAACAATGGAAGTAAAAGGGTGAGCTCAACTAGCCTAGTAAGAAATATTATGACTAAGATAATGCAGAATAAGTTATCATTAGCCTTCAACAATGTTAAATTGATAGAATATAATAGACAACAAGTTTAACTGCAGCGGAACAAGCAATCCATTAAAAGAGTCAAGTAGAGCATGTTATCTACTATCTTCTATAATTTAAAACGTTTATCATTAACTTTATTATTGGGACTCAACTTAATAAATAGATCACATCATCGAATCATCCCTGCACTACGGGCCAAGGATATTCATTAGTATCACGTCCACAAAATATTCTTGTACTTCGGGCCAAGAATTATTTGTTTAATCATCAATGGTCATGACTATACCGAATTATCCCTGGTCATAATCATACTAGTCAACAGTCTAACTATGCACGTAAGCCAAAGATGACTTTCATCCCAATATAAGCATGAGGAGGATGACAATGATATAAGAATTCAATTAAAAGAAAGTAAAGGATAAATTTTTAAAGATTTATAATTTAATTTATCCACAATTCAATAATGTCCAAATTTTTAACATGATACTGCTTTGTGGAGTAAAATTCAAGAATAATATCCATGTATCAAAAATAATTTGGACAGAAAAGAAGTAAAGTTTTCGGTGAATAGTACCCCGTGAATAATATCCTATGAATAGTACTTTGAAAAGTGTCTCAAATACCCAGTGAACAATATTTGAGTGAATAGTAATCGGGTGAATAGTAACCCATGAATAGTAACTCGTGAATAGTATCCCAGCATGAAAAGTGCCCCGAATACCCGAGTGAATAATATTATAGTGGATAGTAACCGGGTGAATAGTAACCCATAAATAGTAACTCGTGAATAGTACTTTGGGTGAAAATATTGATATTTAATAAGAAAGTTCATATCAATATTCCAATAAAATGATACTAGATGAAGTGCAAAACTCACAGATATTCCACTAATTTCAAGGATTATAGAATCAATACTTACCATAGTAAGTTTAGATTTAAGAATATGAAAAGAATTAACATACTAAAAGCTAGAATAGATTTTCACGTCATACGACACGTAATCACAGAGCGGTTTATTCTGACATACTAAAGGATGAATACGAAAAATAGTATTCCTTACGAATACGAAAGAAATAATACCCCTTAATAATATTCCTTATGAACATTCCCCGATCAATCGAATATTCACTGACAAAACTAATATTTTATATCAACTTGCTTACTTTGCAAAATTTTCCAAATATTACCCACGACTATAACATTATATCATATCCACACCATAATATTCAAATATATATTTCGAGAAAAATTATTCTTTATTCAAAAAAGTTGGGGACTTACAACTACCGTATCTTGAACTATCATTAAAGGTCTTTGCGGTTGGTTTGTTTGGTATAGTTGGGCAAGTTATTGCTAAAGTTCCGCTACTTTTCCCCGACTTCACACTTCCCCCGTCGACTCTCCTTTTCGGACAATCCCTCACCTTATGCTCCGTTGATCCACAAATAAAACACCCACTATTCTTCTTTGAATTGGGCAATTGGGAGAGATGTGTCCCTCTTGCCCGCACTTAAAAAAATCAAACTTCCCCTTCAAACACTCACCCAAGTGATGTTTCCCACAATTTCTACACTGCACAACTTGGTTCCTATACCTCCTGGCCTATTTTCGGTATTCTCGAAGGTGTTCCATTTCCTTTTTGCACTCCCACTTCACTTGCTTCCTTCCACCTTGACAGCTCCCTCGACCTGAACCTTATTCTCTTTTTCCTTATTATAGAGACTCATGGTCTCACTTCCTTCTTCGGCTATGATAGCCTTTTTCAAGAGTGATGCAAAAGTATTAATCTGCAACACCGCCACTTTATTGTAGAGCCAAGGTTTTAATCCTAACTCAAACCCTAATTCTATCCTAGATCTTTGATGCTATGTTTAAATTATAGTTTAGATGTTAAGATATGTGTAATAACATGTTATTATGTATGCTAAGTTGATAGAAAATGTTTACATAACATCTAGATGCATCAAATTGACGTTTTAAGTAAACTGGAAATTCTATAAAAACATGTCTAACAATCGAATGTCAGAGCCTGTAGATTCGTGTGTGTTAATAGTTAGGTTTGTTAATTGTATGCTAGTTGTAGTATTACATGAGGTCTTTAATCTAGAGAAGAAAATAGGTCAATTAGAATCATATATTGTAAGATATAAGTGGTCAAAAGTGGTTGACCAATCACGAAGTTCTGATTTCTGGGTTACCCAAAAATCTCAAAAACACGTTGAGCCGGTTACTTTGACCAACCATTTAATTGCTTTTTGTTTGCTGTTAGGATGTCTAAGTGTTATGAATTTATACCCTGATATACATACTACCTATCTATTACACTCAAACGCTTAATCAATTCATAGGATTACTAGAATTAATGGTCAAAAGTCGTTGACCTAGCATGACTGTGTTTTATGGGTTACCTAGAAAACTAAAGAACACGAAGAACAACGCCTTTGGCTGCACTTTAACCAACATAAATCTAGACCTTAGGGACTTACTCTGTCCTAACTAGTGTAACATATATGTAGCTTGGTATATAGACTATATACTACAACAATCAAAATAAAAATCTATCACATGGATTAAAAGTTTTCAAGACCACAAAATCGTTGATCGACCATGACCACTGTTCTGGGTTACCCAGAAACCTAAGAATAGCTCTGATAGTGACTTTGAGCCTCTATAACTTCTTGTTATATGTAGGTTAAAGCCTAAAATTCCTATGTTGTTGTACTACTACATGAGTACTATAACACCTATACACTTACAAACCCATAATCATTAATAGTAAACAATTAGGCTAATGTAAAAGTGACCTCTAAGCCTTGAATAAACTGACCCCAGAAAATGAAGAACACCTATAGCAACACCTTTTGTTGCTATAGGGCTTTAGCAACACACAATAATTATAAATTAATAAAATTAGAAATAATTAATAAATAAATATAAATAAGTATAAAAATAGCTTTAAAAATTATTTGAAGTTATAATAATTAACTTTTAATATTTTTACATAAATTTAATAAATATTTTATTTATTTAGATATTATTAATAATTCAGTTATTAATAAATTAATTAGAATAATCATTTATAAATAATAAATAATTATTTAAAAATGATAATAATGGTTTAAAATCATTTTAAATGGTTATAAATGATTTAAAAATAATAAACAAGATTATGATAATATTCTAAGTAAATATTGATAATTTAGAAATAGAAATAAATGATTTAAAAATCATTTAATGAATAAATAAATATCTAAAAATTATTGTAAGCTTCCAAATATTATTATAAAGGATAAACAAATTGTCTAAAATATAATAAAGCTTATAAAATAAAGTTTAACAAAAATATTAACTTATTAATTATCCGATAAAGTCTTAGAACTTCGAAATCATATCAAATTTAACCCAAACTTGAATAGTTTATGTATTTGAGTATTGTTATCAATACTAACGTGTTAGACTTATATGAATGAACATCTTAGGTGTTTATAGATGAATAAAGTAACTTCTCTTAATTGATCTTTACTGAGGTAAGTTTTCTAAACCCTAATTTATTTCCTTACGCAAGTTTCTCATACCCCACTTATTCATTAAACAAGATTCCTATCTTGATTTGCTTTTGATATGTTATACGAAACCTAAACTTGATTGCCAATTCTTACAAAGTTATCGCTATAGTTTCAACATAACTAAGAAATGAAATGTTTATTCATATGTTGTTATTTATTGAGCATAAACTGTTGAGTCAAACCAAATTGTTTTGGTAAGACATCCTATACTGAGTTGTATATCCCAGAAGGGATTAATGTGTGTCAATAAAATTTAGCACTTAGTGCAAGTTGGACACGATTAGGATGAGATGCATACTCCTAGGATGTTGAATAGGTTGATCCACTGTCTCACATCTGAATAAGGTTTCTAAGTCTTTGTGATTGACAGAAATAATAAAAAGTCCAAAAATGGTTGAAATATAAAAATTCTAGACATGGTAAACAACACTTAGTTGAGAAAAGTTTTGAACTGTTATACTTCTTCAAATCCTATATTGTTATAAATTATAAAACCTGTTAAGCATGTCAGAGCTCACTTTTGAAAATCATTCCATTTGAAGTATTATATAGTAACCCTGTGACGCCCCCAAGCTCAGACCTCCACTTGGTCACTCGAATTTGGTTTGTCACGTTCTCATGGTAATTCCATAATAACTAAATAACATACATTCACAACGGAAAATCTAAATTAGAATAATATACAATGATTTATTATAATTATTCTCCCAAGTCTCGCAACCTACAGTACTTAAAATATTACATAATAGTATCAAATAAAGACCTATTACATAATCCTACTTAAGTTTAAACATAGTCTGCAAATAGTCTTAACATAACACAATAGTTTTTAAACATAAAGGAACAAGCTAGTCGGTAGCCTTGCCCTTGCCCTTGTCTGTTCCAAAGACACCTTTGTTCCTCCTTAACTGAAAGGTTTTAAATAAGCAAGGATGAGCACAAATTGCCCATCAAGTAATATACAACAAGGTTATAGGATATAATATCACAAGGTTTGAAATATTGAAGTGTCATTTCTAGGATAGTTCAAAGTGTCAGAATAACATCATGGATAAGGAATATCAACAATTCTTGGAATAAGAAAAACAATTCAATATAAATCAACAGATATATATGAATTTAACTAGATAAGCAATTTGTACTAAGAAGTCGCTAAGGACCATTGAACTTGCACTAGAGTTACCAATATTAAACTGATAACCAAAAATATCAAGTACTATAGATGATTAGTCTACAATACTTTACGTTATGCATAACACCACAATAATTTTTATTAATGTGTTAGGGTTTCCAACAACATACACTCCCCTTACTAAAAGGGTTGTCCAACTCAATTTTTCAAGATTTCCGCACCAATCAATTAGTTTGGACAACTTTTATAAACATGCATATAGTCTAGTCGAATCAAATGGCATCGACTCTTTCACAATATTCAAGAACAATACAAAGTTCAACATGAATAATAACTTTCACAAGGGTTTAAGCATATTAGCTCATTTGAATGAGAAAGTAATATAACTTATAATAAAAGAGATAAGCTTACGGTATTCGTTGAATAAAGAATGCAATTATACTTGCACAATAAGAGTAGGGTTCAGATACTTACTCAATATAAATTTGAGTAAGGTTAGAGAACTTGCCTTAAGCGTAGTTTATCCACGTTAATAACTCAACACTTTCGAATCCTATTTATACCATATTATATGATTAATATATTCATTAGCTAACACAGTCTTTAAACAAGCTTGACAAGATTCAAGTATGTACATATGGTACAAAAAAATCATTTTATAAGTCATCACAAATACCACGACGTCTTGATTGCTAAATTTATTGAAGACATTCTTCGGACTTAATATTTGGGAGTTATGTTCAACATTTGTCTCTATCACATAACATGCTTCTTAACATATTACATAGCTTATTGGTCGTATATGATAAGTTAAAGTAATCCTATAAGAATGTTTCAACATCAGTTTCAAAAATAGAATGCAGAACTCAAGGTTCAGATGGCCAGCAATTGCTTGCGCCATGGTTAAGTTTTAGCCCGACGCAGCAATTGCTTGTCATTATTCGACCAAACCAAAACTCATTTCCACCGCCTTGTGGTCTCTGTCTGGTCTTAAAAACATAATCATACATAATGTATTTTGACATGTTAAGGGTCTTTTCATGCTTATCAAGTAAATCTAGGTTCCCTCTTTATGATACATTTCTAATTTAAACATTTCAACAAGTTAAGGCCATTCAAGGTCATGAACTCACAAAGTCTATCATGCTTGCTCTCTAAACATTTAAGATAGTCACAAAGTTCATATTAGGCATGCTTGTGAGTATTCATAATGTATATATAAAACTAACACCACTTTAGTTGAAGATAGGCTTCGTTCATGATTTTCTTGAAATATGACACACATGCATGGTATATATACGTTTATGCTACATGAGTGAGTTTAAGAGTGTCATCAAACATGATCACAAATGTTAGATTCTAGTCCTTATAGTAGCTTGAAAATATTCACATTCAATGCTTACTAGTAGGTTCAACATGTTCATGCTTGCTTATTAACCTCATAAACACCATCTAAAGGTTTATTCATGCATTTCTAGGTCATATTAACATGCTTCAAAAGTCAGAATATAAATCATGTAGAAATCATACATGTTAGCTCACTAGGCTAAGCTTTTTCTTGAAAATATTTATAACACAAAGCTTAATAAGTTTGATCATGCTCAAAGGAACTACGTACACTATAACATGCTCATCGAAGTGTAAAATAAGTCATGTATAGCTTACTAAGTTCACAATTTGCAAAACACGATCTCTAACATAGTTTGTTTTCAAAACTTAAAGTCCAAACCCCCATTTAAACCATATGCCTTCATTAATCATGAAAGTCTATTAAAACATGCCCAACATAGATTCATATACTTATACATACACTCTAATCATGCTTTCATGCTAGTTTAAGCCATAATGGTCGATCAACACATAGCAGATTTCAAAACAGAAGTTCGAATCGACTTGAAAGAATCAAGCAAATTGTGTTGCGCCAAGATAATACTGGTAGTGCCATGCCCGGTTCGGTTCGAACTAGAACAGTGAACCTCAAAGAATCGCTTTCACCAAACATAGAATTTACTCATGAATTCACTCCTAAACATTCATGTATCACTTGCAACATGCTTATATGATCATATAACATTCATATAAACCATACCCAACCTCATTAACATTTATCTTCATGAATTCAAGAATTTGATTTTTAAGAACTCTGTTTAACATAAACGGAAATGGAAAGCAAGGAATGGAATTATACCTTCATAATGTGCAATGAATTTGCTCCAACTGAACTCTCAACCTCTTAGAATACTCTAACTCTACTACTTAGGAATTTATCAGACAACTTAAACAACATAGAGAATGAAGGGAAGTGTTCATTTTATAGGAAATTCATTGACCATGCCAAGCCATTATCCAAGAAATCAAACTAAAGGATGGAAGAATTGCATGAAGGCTAATAAGGAGTTGGTAATTAGTTGTTGGTTTGCATCATGACCACGACTCCCCCCATGATCATTTGCTAGCAAGCTTGGAATAAAAAATGAAGAACATATGCCTTAGCCTTTTGCTCTTACACGTGACTGAGAATTTGGAAGTGAATGGGACTCTCAATTTGGGACAATCCAATATGACATAGCATTCTTGTTTACTCCTACACATCCTCACTCTTATGTTATATTTTAATACACATCTCAACCATATATTATAACCTAATGTCACAATATGACTTAACATCTCAAGGTAATAGATGTTATGCAACATACATATAATCCATGTACATTTTATCACACTGGTTCATTTTATTAAAATGATAGTCTACAATATGCTCATGGTATATTATTTTAATACATACGCACATACATTTTGTCACATAGATAATGTATTTATAACATATATTTCAATATGTTTACTCACATTGCCCCATACATACAATATAGTTTTGTAAGACTTAATATATAGCCACATAAATGTCACAATTGCACTATATATAGTATGGTTGTATATGCTTTCATATGCATAATCGTAAATATAATATTATTATATTACTAACTTATTTATTTATGTTAAATAAATAAATTATGCACTTCCTTATTTAATTAACACCAATATTAATTAATCCAACCATTGATTAATGTATTTATAGATTTCCATAATCATAATTCATCTTTATAATATATTGCAAATAATAGTAATCACACATTATTAGTTAATTACTAAAAATTAAATATTCTACCACAACCATCATTAATTAATTAATATAATAGTTAGCAATTAATATTACTTAATTGTGCACTTTATTTCATAGTTTATTAATGTCACACACATCACATAATTGTTTCATTTAATTTTCCAAAGTAGAAGAATTAATTTTTTCTCCCACTGACCATTGGCGCAATTTTGCGCCATTTATCTTCTTTGGGATGTACATTCACGCAGTGTTCTCGACAATGCCAAGATTGGTTTAACTTAAGCCAGTGTCAACCCCTATCGCCATACTCATCCTACACGACATGAATTAATGTCCACAAGAGTGTTACTACGAGTCTACGAGTGTATTGATTTCTTATATGAAATCATCTTATCAACACGATTAAGCTTTATAATCCTCGTTTTAATCTACTTAATGGATTTCCTCTTTTCACATTATGCCACACAAGGCATTTCACAATCCTCATTTTCACTTCACACATATTAATACGCATTGATCTAATACGAATTAATTGAATTAACCAACTAACAAAATAATAACACTTTTATTCACAGTAATTTTATTTCCATTAATATATTCATCTAATAATATGTGGAAATTCTCGGGTATTACAAACCCTGACACATCTGGAGTAAACAATGGGAAGCGTCCCTACTTAGATTAGTTTAAATTATTATCTAGCTAAATGTAATACTTTTGTAATATAAAATTCTTTATGAAGAATCATGTAACTGAACTATAATATATGATATATATATATATATATATATATATATAATCCTTTATTTCTGCAACCGTGTTTCTTTTACATAAATTTATGTAATTAGAATTCTTGATTTATTCTGAGATCATTGGGAACTATACATCTGAGTGAGGGTATTGACAACATGGACTGTTCATGTTGTTGTTGATACTCTAGATTTCAGATAGATAGGTACTATCGATATGTTAGTGTAATTCGCATGATGTAGACTATACATCTGAGTGAGGATATTGGTAATATGGACTGTTCATGTTATTACTAGTACTCTGAATTTTGGATAGATAGATATATTCATAGATACAGTCTATACATCCAAGTGAGGGTATCCAAACACAACAATAGTTCTTCAGGGAATTATTATATGTTATGTGATACTGTGAACTTTGGATCTTTGGGAATTGTATCTTGAAATATTTGTATAGTAGTTCAATTAGATATAAGCTTAGAATCAGATACCGTGGGTGTATAAATTTGAATGCATTATATTAATTGATTAGTTGTGAACACCAGATCAGATACTATGGGAGTATAGATCTGGGGGCATCACATTAATTGTATCAGAGTGATGAGTATGTTTTATACCTATGAAGCCGATATTATTAAACTTAATTATTGATATCTTTAATTGTTTATTAGTATCTTTTTATGTGTTTTTGTGTTAATTTCTTGTAGGTTGGAGCTGGAGGTAAAATTTTGTCATTTGGGAGAAGAAAAAGATCAAAAATCATTAAAATTAAAGTTGAGTGGCATTTTTGTAATTACATGGTCCTAGTCAAGCGCCTAGGCGCTTGGAAATGACCTAGGTTAATCGTCTAGGCATTCATGTGTGGCTAAAAAGGGATTTTTCTACTGCTAAGTGGGTTTTTGAAGCCAAAAAGGAATTTGAATGAGGGCTGAGACCAATACAAATAGGAGAAGACTCTAGAAAAGGCGTATCACTTAATTTTTTAAGAGATTTGTAGAGAGGACAACGAAGAAAAACACGAAGGATGATTGCAAGGGCTGAAGATCAAAGAGACAATATTGGAGCAAATTCAGAGTTTCTTCTTCTATTCTCTAGTTTTATCTATTGTAATTACCTGGAATGTTTTTCTTTATTATTATCATGAACTAAACTTTCATTAAGATTACAACGGAACTTGGTATGTAGTTTAAATTGAACCTTCTTATTGAATGAAAGTTGGTTTTTATTGAATTGTTTATTATATCTTTTGCTTATTGATTAATTGTTTAGCCAACAATTAATGTGATAATCTATATAAAATTGGAAGATGAAGTATAAATGGAGATCAAGATATGATAACATTTTTTCATATAATCTGATTAGGGTTAATATGATTAGCATGTAGGATAGGAATATACCTATGTGTCTTTTGTATCCATTGAAAGAATTTGTGCGTAAAACCCTAATTAACTTGATTCATATAGTAATATAATGAATTAATTAAATAGGGTGTTCCTTGTAATTCTGTGAACATTATAAAACATTCTTGGATAATGATTCATATTAATTAATTGATTTAAATGGGAAGTAAATTGGTTTAAATGAAATATCAAGGGAAGTTGTAATCTTAACCTGTTAAATCTGCAGTTATTCTTGTGAAATTTTGATTTTAATTATTAGTTTTGTTAAGTTTAATTTTTAAATCACAAACAATATTTCTTAGTTTAAAATAAAATTAATTGTATTGGAATTAGTAATTGATAAATATTAGTCTATTTCCTCGTGGAAATGATATCCTTACTTGCTGAATATTATAATTGAACGCGTATGCTTGCGTGTTAAAATACTATTAAGAAATTAGGCAACAAGTTTTTGGCGCCGTTGTCGGGAAAATTATTTTAATATTTTGTCATTATTAAATTCAATGTAATTAATCTTAATTTAAATATTTTTTATTTTTTTTTATTTTTGTCTCTAGCCTAATTCCTTTTCAGGTACCATGGATAACTATGACTATCATTGGCCATAGTCGAGAATGACTTACCGAGGGAGGAGAGAATTATGGACTCGATGAATTGTCAAGATAATTTGGGACACTTTCGAGGAAGATTGATGCTTTATCAGCACAACTTATTCGAAGTGTAGCGGTGATATGTGAGTATTGTGGTGGAAACCATCCGAGTCATCAATGCGCCTTCAGTTTCGAGTCGTTACAATATAGTGGCAACTTTGGCGATTACCCCAACAATTATGAATATTCTAGTAATTATCATCTTGAGTGGGAGAATTCACTAAATTTTTCATGGAGCGATGACAATCTAGCCCAACTGTAATAACCCAATATTTTCAATAAGAAATTTTGCGTATAAATTTATATATATATATATATATATATATAAAGGTGGGAATATATGCAAAGTAAAGTATATGTATATATGTGATAAATAAATTTATTTATTAGATGAATAATTGTAAATAATTTCTTTATTTTTAAGAATTATTGATCATTATAGATTATATTCTTAAAATAAATTAATTTTGTAATAAAAATATTTATTATTTTTTTCCACGAAAATATGATTATTGCATATATGATATGATTATTAGGATTATTATGATGTGTATTTTATTATATTAGTTAACTTAATTATTTTAACTTAATTAATAATGGTATATATGAGGATATGTCGGATATGGATTCAAAACCCTAATTCTGGATTTTGAATAAGGAATAAGAATAATAATATAATATTATTTATATATCAAGGCTACAAACATGTATGGTAAGTGTGTAATGTTAATTTGTGGATCAGTTATAGTAAAACAGTACAAAACCCAGCATTACTAATAAACTATAGTACAGAAGTCAATTATGACTGTAAGATTTGTTAAGTGGTGTGTTATGTAATTAATGACAATTCTTATAGATTTAATGTTAATTAGGTAAACCCTAATTAATATTTAGAAACCCTAATTACTAAATTAGAACACTAATTGATAAGTTATAAACCTTAATTATTAATTTAGCAAGTTTAATGGTAATTAAGTGAAGTCGAGATATTATTCAAAACCCTAATTTGGATTTTGAATAAGGATTTAAATATTAATACAATATTAATTATATTTTAGTATGATATGTATATGCGATATATGAGTATTGTTAATTGTTGATCAATTATAACATAACAATAGCAAACCCTAATGTTAAATTGCTAAACCTTAATTTGAAATTCAAAAAGGAATTTGAGTAGTAATACAATTATAATTTAAATTGTATTTAAGAATAAAAAGTAATAGTGTTTATGTGATTAAGGATAAATGTTATTGGTTGTAAACCTAATTAGGGAAAACCTAACGTTTACATAGAAACCCTAAGTACATATTTGGAAACCTTAAACCCTAATCGGTAACCTTAAATACTAATTTTCAAACCCTAATGGCGATTAACAAACCCTAATGGTGATTATCATACCCTAAGGGTTAAAGTTTAAGGGAAATATATGAAATAACCAAACTACCCTTCAAATTGGGAGGGAAATGACCAAACTACATATTTTATTTTATTTTGTTTTTGTCTCTAGTCTAATTCCTTTCCAGGTACCACGGACATCTATGACTATCATTGCCCATATTCGAGAATGACTCGACCAAGGGAGGCAGAGAATTATGGACTCGATGAATTGTCAGCACAATTTAGGACACTTTCGAGGAAGATTGATGCTTTATCAGCACAACTTATTCGAAGTGTAGCGGTGATATATGAGTATTGTGGTGGAAACCATCTGAGTCATCAATGCGCCATCAGTTTTGAGTCGTTACAATATAGTGGTAACTTTGGCGATTACCCCAACAATTATGAATATTCTAGTAACTATCATCTTGAGTGGGGGAATCCACTAAATTTTTCATGGAGCGATTAGAATCTAGCCCAACTGTAATAACCCAATATTTTCAATAAGAATTTTTGCGTATAAATTTTATATATATATATATATATATATATATATATATATATAAAGGTGGGAATATATGCAAAGTAAAGTATATGTATATATGTGATAAATAAATTTTTTTTTGTATTTTTAAGAATTATTGATCATTATAGATTATATTCTTAAAATAAATTAATTTTTGTAATAAAAATATTTATTATTTTTTTCCACGAAAATATGATTATTGCATATATGATATGATTATTAGGATTATTATGATGTGTATTTTATTATATTAGTTAACTTAATTATTTTAACTTAATTAATAATGGTATATACGAAGGATATGTCGGATATGGATTCAAAACCCTAATTCTAGATTTTGAATAAGGAATAAGAATAATAATATAATATTATTTATATTTCAAGGCTATAAAAATGTATGGTATGTGTGTAATGTTAATTTGTGGATCAGTTATAGTAAAACAGTACAAAATACTAGCATTACTGATAAACTATAGTACAGAAGTCAATTATGACTGTAAGATTTGTTAAGTGGTGTGTTATGTAATTAATGACAATTCTTATAGATTTAATGTTAATTAGGTAAACCCTAATTAATATTTAGAAACCCTAATTACTAAATTAAAACCCTAATTGGTAAGTAATAAACCTTAATTAATAATTTAGCAAGTTTAATTATAATTAGTACATTATAAAGCCTAATTTGCAAATCCTAAGTGATTAGGAAACCTACTGTAATTAGGGAACCCTAATTCACATTTTTAGAAACTAAGGTTTCTATTTTAGCCCTAATTACAAAATCCTAAAAAATGAACTTATGGAACCTTAGGGTTAAATCCTAAGGGTTAAACCCTAAAGGTTAAAATGAATTGCCAAGTTTGCCACAAAAAGTAAAAGTCAATTGACCAAATTTCCCTTTGTGAATATTTTAATGAGATGGAGTGGTGATCTAGCCCTAGTAAGTAGTTGGTGACCAACTCTAGCTAGCCATGTGGTCTAGAAATAAACTTTAATCAGTCAAAATCTGATAACATGATCAGCCATAGGCATTACTGTGACGCCCCCAAAATAGGTATACATCACCCATCTTGGGTCGCCAGATACATGGTACAGAATACAAATACAATCTTAAATATACAACAAAAGCTGTGAGTTTTAATACAAATATTGTCTTCTAGACAGTATCTACTCTCAGAATAAGTCCTCATTATAATTATTATCACACTATTTCATATAATAGTGAGGACTACTAATGCTATCATCGGGACCATCACTCTGTCCCCCGACTAGTCCCTGCTATGTTCTCATTTCCTGAAGAGAACAGTGAAAGAAAGGGTGAGCTCAACTAGCCCAGTAAGAAATATTATGACTAAGATAATGCAGAATAAATTATCATTAGCCTTCAATAATGTTAAACTGATAAAATACAATAGACAACAAGTTTAACTGCAGTGGAATAAGCAATCCCTTAAAAGAGTCAAGTAGAGAATAAAATCTACTATCTTTTATGATTTAAAAGATTTTTATCAATTTTTATCGCTGAGACTCAGCTTAATAAATAATCCACATCATCGAATCACCCCTGCACTACGGCCAAGGATATTCAACAACGAAAGGATCGGGGCTCTTTACTTATGGCTTGATATGACAGTGATTGACTTTAGTGGTTTGGTTGCTTGAATTCGCATAACAGGTTGGTTATGAATATAAAAGCTAACAACCTTACAAAAAGCATGATGAGTAGTTAACCAATCGATTCCTAAGATCACATCAAAGGAAAATATTTTCAAAGAGATAAGATCAACAGGTAACGTGAAAATGTTGATTTGAATCAACAAGATTTATAAATAGTGGAGGTAACGAAGGCTCCTACTAACGAAGTTTCAACCAATAAGTCAAAGTCTGACTTCTCAAGAGTCAAATTTAAACGTTGAACGCAAGCAAGAGAGATAAAATAATGGGTAGAACCGGTATCTTATAAGGTATAGACTTCGCAAGAATTTATAATTAACTAACCTGTGCTAACTTCGTTCGGGTTACTCTCTTTTTGAGAAGTCACGAAAAATGCTCTCCCTTGCACTACCGGTTTTGACTTTTCTGGGACGGCCTTTGGTGCCTCCATCTTAGCTGAACTTGTCTTCGGTGAACGACAAAATCGGGTTAGGTGACCTTCTCTTCCACAATTATAACATGCTTTGGACAGCATCGCGCAGTTTGGACTGATATGTCCCTTCCCTCTGCATTTGAAACATATGATAGGTGGTCGATCTCCTTCCTTAACAACGGATATTGGTGCTGACGTCTTTCCATCATTGTTAAATTTCATCTTCTTAAAATGTCCATTCTTATTATTTTGGCCATGATTACCACCGAAGTGATTACCATTTCTGGCATGTTGATTCCCTTCACGCTTATTGTCACCGCTTCGATGACTGCTATCACTGGTATTATCATTTTGCCGGCTACTCTCTTTTGGTTGGGTTGACTCATTATCGCACTCCAATAACAGAGCCCTATTAACAACATCTTAATACAAACAAAGTTTTTGAGAAATGAGGTATTGACGTATCTCAGGTTTCAAACCTCTTAGAAACATCCGCATCATTCTCTCCTCATTATCAACCAAATGAGACGCAAATTGGGACAGCTCGGCAAACTTGGCTTCGTACTGCGACACAGTCATGTTATTTTGCTCCAGTTTAATGAACACTACCTCTTTCATGTGACAAATACTTTCGGGAAAGTACTTGTCATTGAACAGTTCTTGGAACTTCACCCAAGTCATCTGCAGTGCGGCAGGTTGAGTACGCTTTACAGATTCCCACCAGTAATCTGCCTCTGCCCGCAAATGAAGGTGGCAAAGGGAACCTTTTGCTCCTCGGAGCAACCCAATACATCAAAGATCTTGTTGATTTTCTTTATCCACGTCTCCGCCCTAAGTGGTTTTGGCTCTCCAAAAAACTATGGTGGTCCCAGCTCCTTGAACTATTTAGCGGTGACCGTCCGAGAGTTGCCAGTGTTTCAACCTGCATTTTGGACAGGAGCCGCTCTCGCCTGATGTTGCATGAATTTCATGTAGCCTTGGAACATTCTGTCGTTCATCATTTGGTCAGTGTTGTTATTTGCATGAGGATTTTCGCCTTCCTGATGCACAGTGTTCTGGTTATTGATCTGTGGAGACTCAATGGTCTCCTGTGCTCCATTGATGTTCTCAACATTCTCGGATGCCATTTTTAAATACTGCCACAAAAACAAGGGTTAATTAACATATCACATATTATCCCTATACTCTGACCGACCAATTAAATACCAAATAAACTTAGTAGGTCATACTAATAAGGAATTTCTGCTCTCCCTCCTAGTTCTTATCTCACATCTTAGCCAGGGATCATATCCCTAAGCTTTGATACCAACTGTGACGCCCCCAAAATAGGTATACATCACCCATCTTGGGTCGCCAGATACATGGTACAGAATACAAATACAATCTTAAATATACAACAAAAGTTGTGAGTTTTAATACAAATATTGTCTTCTAGACAATATCCACTCTCAGAATAAGTCCTCATTATAATTATTATCACACTATTTCATATAATAGTGAGGACTACTAATGCTATCATCTGGACCATTACTCCGTCCCCCGACTAGTCCCTGCTATGTTCTCATTTCCTAAAGAGAACAGTGAAAGAAAGGGTGAGCTCAACTAGCCCAGTAAGAAATATTATGACTAAGATAATGCAGAATAAATTATCATTAGCCTTCAACAATGTTAAACTGATAAAATAAAATAGACAACAAGTTTAACTGCAGTGGAATAAGCAATCCCTTAAAAGAGTCAAGTAGAGAATAAAATCTACTATCTTTTATGATTTAAAAGGTTTTCATCAATTTTTATCGCTGAGACTCAGCTTAATAAATAATCCACATCATCGAATCACCCCTGCACTACGGCCAAGGATATTCAACAACGAAAGGATCGGGGCTCTTTACTTATGGCTTGATATGACAGTGATTGACTTTAGTGGTTTGGTTGCTTGAATTCGCATAACAGGTTGGTTATGAATATAAAAGCTAACAACCTTACAAAAAGCATGATGAGTAGTTAACCAATCGATTCCTAAGATCACATCAAAGGAAAATATTTTCAAAGAGATAAGATCAACAGGTAACGTGAAAATGTTGATTTGAATCAACAAGATTTATAAATAGTGGAGGTAACGAAGGCTCCTACTAACGAAGTTTCAACCAATAAGTCAAAGTCTAACTTCTCAAGAGTCAAATTTAAACGTTGAATGCAAGCAAGAGAGATAAAATAATGGGTAGAACCGGTATCTTATAAGGTATAGACTTCGCAAGAATTTATAATTAACTAACCTGTGCTAACTTCGTTCGGGTTACTCTCTTTTTGAGAAGTCACGAAAAATGCTCTCCCTTACACTACCGGTTTTGACTTTTCTGGGACGGCCTTTGGTGCCTCCATCTTAGCTGAACTTGTCTTCGGTGAACGATAAAATAGGGTTAGGTGACCTTCTCTTCCACAATTATAACATGCTTTGGACAGCATCGCGCAGTTTGGACTGATATGTCCCTTCCTTCCGCATTTGAAACATATGATAGGTGGTCGTTCTCCTTCCTTAACAACGAATGTTGGTGCTGACGTCTTTCCATCATTGTCAAATTTCCTCTTCTTAAAATGTCCATTCTTATTGTTTTGGCCATGATTACCACCGAAGTGATTACCATTTCTGGCATGTTGATTCCCTTCACGCTTATTGTCACCGCTTCGATGACTGCTATCACTGGTATTATAATTTTGCCGGCTACTCTCTTTTGGTTGGGTTGACTCATTATCGCGCTCCAATAACTGAGCCCTATTAACAACATCTTAATACAAACAAAGTTTTTGAGAAATGAGGTATTGACGTATCTCAGGTTTCAAACCTCTTAGAAACATCCGCGTCATTCTCTCCTCATTATCAACCAAATGAGATTTAAATTGGGACAAATTTCGGCAAACTTGGCCCGTCTTCGCGACTTACGGTCATGTTATTTTGCTCCAGTTTAATGAACACTACCTCTTTCATGTGACAAATACTTTCGGGAAAGTACTTGTCATTGAACAGTTCTTGGAACTTCTCCCAAGTCATCTGCAGTGCGGCAGGTTGAGTATGCTTTACAGATTCCCACCAGTAAACTGCCTTTGCCCGCAACATGAAGGTGGCAAAGGGAACCTTTTGCTCCTCGGAGCAACCCAATAAATCTACTATCTTTTATGATTTAAAAGGTTTTCAACAATTTTTATCGCTGAGACTCGGCTTAATAAATAATCCACATCATCGAATCACCCCTGCACTACGGCTAAGGATATTCTTTAGTATCACAACCACAAATTATCCATGCACTACGGGCCAAGGACATTTGTGTATTCATCAATGGTCATGATTATACCGATCAATCCCTGGTCATAATCATATCAAAAACTGTCCATCAATTCATTACAGGCCACTGAGGACTTTTACCATATCATTTATAACATTACGGTCATGATTATACCGAATAATCCCTGGTCATAATCATACTGTAAGACCCCAACTTATTATTAATAAAATTTAATTTTCTCTATTTATTATTTTGAAATAGTAAGGGTTGATGTGATTAATGTGGATAGTTAGGGGTAAAATACGTAAATACTTCAAAATAAGCAAGTGGTTATAAAATATTCATTGTTATTAGGGAATATTCGTTTTTGGTCGTGGAATATTCAGATCTGCTTGGGGAATATTAAATGACGACGGCAAATGACCATGTGTGTGGGCCCCATGTAAAAGCGATTGGATGAAGAAAACGACAAATATAAGTTGGTTAAAAATAACGGCGTAGTTGTTACTGGTTAAGATCATTGGAATACCTTGGTGGTTAAAATACGAGAATACGGCATTGGTTGCATAAAGAGCTACACGGTAGACGCAGTATTGTTGAATTATTGATCCTTACGTAAGAAGGCACTACTCAATAATTTTCACATGAGTTATTATTCAATATTTTATTTTATTGATTCAATAATTCTTTGCGTTGATATTTTATATTATTGTTGTTCAATAATTGTCAACGCACATTATCTCCATTATCGGATCAATAATTCATATTATTTAAATAATATTATTAGATAGCATTATTGGCAATGTCTAGAAAGTTTACATCGAGAGGTTTGGTCACCTAATTGCGCGCAAGATGGAGAAATCCTTATTGGAAAGCCCCCTCTTTCTGGAACTACTTTGGTCATCATAATGGTGATTCGTAATATTATTTGTGAATAATTAATTATTGATTTATATGATAAGAAAATATTTATAAATGATGGATTTATTTGTTTTATGTGGTTATAATTGAATGATTTAATGTTGAGGTGTTTTATCGGTAATTTTGTCGGAATGGAGGTATTAAAATCAAATCAAGTATTTTTACGATATATTGTGTGAGTTATAATTTTTAATCCCAAATAGTTGGATCGTTGTAATTTTTGGATATGTTATACATACATAAGTTGAGTATATGTCCACAAATTTTGAACCAATAAAAAGAACGAATGATTTGTTATGAATTTTAAGAGGTGGTGATTCGGAAATTAGGTTTATAATTGATTTTGGTGGAAAATTCTAGAATTGAGTGGGCCCCACTTATGGTTGGTGAAGAAATGTGCTGAATTTTATTTCAAATGTGGTGGGTGGCAATAGTAGCGAGTGTAAAGCCATCGGTAGTAGCAGTCAAGTCTCGCTTCTACGGGCTAATATTTTCCTATAAATAGAGGACTAAGTTAGAATTAAAAATCACACCAGAAACATAAGCTTTCTCTCTTTCTCTCTCTATATTATTGAGCGTATTTTGTGAGTATTTAGATACTTTGAGAGTTCTTTATTCAAGATAAGTTTCATTCAAACATCACTTCGACCTTTCATTCCGGAAATCTCGATTCTTTGAGGTAAGGGATGTTATTTTCTTCTCAAATGATATTATTTCTTCAATATCATTATCTTTGAAATATTGGTTGGAACTTTTATCAAATTTGGAACTTTTTCATGTCGGGGTTACTATTCATGAGTTACTATTCACGAGTTACTATTCATGAGTTACTATTCACGAGTTACTATTCACGAGTACTATTCATGAAGCGTGAAGATGTTTTTGTGGAATTTCTATCTTTTGGTGTCGGATTTACTATTCATGTATACTTGTCTTATTCACGATATCGACACTTTATTCACGATATCTGACTATTCACGATACGGCACTATTCAATTAGAAAAATAAAATTTCTTCTTTTTGTCCAAAACATCTATTCTGGATACTAGCTTTGATTGTATCCATGTTTTGATCATTCTTGAATTTTACACCACTATGATTATTTTTGAGGTATTTTTGGACGTGGATAAAACCAAGTACGAATCCTTAATCCTTAATCCTTGTCATTTTGTTTCACTGGATTCGTTTCTTTAAAAATATTTTTCATCATCCTCAGTCTTAAATGATGATATTATTGAATATCTTTGGCCTGTAGTGCAAAGATGAATGATTTTCAAGAATATCTTTGGCTGTAGTGTAAAGATGAACAGTGTTGAAATGAACATGACTAATCGATGAATATCTTTCGCTGTAGTGCAAAGATGAATATTTGATTCCAGATGTATATTGATTGATGTTACAGGGATAAAAGATAGACGATGAACTTTTAAATTCATACATAGAAGATAGTAGTTTGCATTCTCTACTTAACTCTTCTAATGAATTATTACTTCCGCTGCGAATATTGATTTAAAATTTGTTGTCTATTGTATTCTATTAAATTTTTCCCTGTTGAAGACTAACGGTAATTTGTTGTATATTATCTTAGTCATAATATTCTTTACTGAGCTAGTTGAGCTCACCCTTTTCCTTTTTGTTCCATTTTTCTCAGGAGGCGAGAATATAGCGAAGTACTAGGAGGGGTATGGAATGAAGGTTTTAGAAAGGATTGTTTAGTAGTCCTCACCATTTTTGTAAAATAATGTATCAATAAATGTGATGAGGATTATTTGAGTATAGATATTGTCTAGAAGATAATATTTGTATTCAAACTCACAGCTTTTCTTGTTGTAATAATAAAGTTGTAGTTGTTTCTGTACCATGTATTGACAATTTCGTAATAGGTGATGTATACCTATTTTGGGGGCGTCACACATACCAAGTCCATCTATGCCCTACATGCCACAGATGACTTTCAAAAAATATAAACACGAGGATGATGACAATGATATAAGAATTCAATAAAACAAGTTCACAAATTAATTTATCCAAGAATTAATAACGTCTAAATTGTCAACATGATACTTCTTTGTAGAGTAAAATTCAAGAATGCTCAGAAGAATATTTCCATGAAAAGATACTGGATGAAGCGCAAATATCAAGGATATTCTACTAATTTTATGGAGTATAGAAGTTAAAACTTTAACCAACTGAGTATAATAAATAATGGAATAACAAAAGAAATCACCAGGCATGTGATAGATAGCACATGCAGGTTATTCCAACAGAATAATAAATATGGAACCAGGTCCGACGTAAACGCACAGACAAGATATTCCGACAGAATAATAAATACAAAATAATAAATAATGGAACCCAGTCGGTAAAAAACGCGCATGCATGAGGATATTCCGGCGAGAATAATAAATGCGAATAATAAATAATGGAACTGGTCAAAGCGAAATTACTTGACCAAGCGAGGATATTAAACGAGTAATAATAAAGAACGGAATAATAGAAGAATTTCACCACGTATGCGATACTTCAGCATAAACAAAGTTATTCCAACATAATAATATAGAATGGAATAATAGAGGATTTCACCAAGTATAGGGTATCTGGCATATCTGATTATGTATAGGGTATCTGATATCTGAGTTATTCCAATGTAATAATAAAGAACGGAATAACAGAGGATTTCACCAAGTATAAGGGTACGTGGCGTATACAAAGTTATTCCAATGTAATAATAAAGAATGGAATAACAGAAGTTCTCTTCATTAATAAGAAAGAATAACACCCCTTACTGTAAAGAAACTGGATATCGAAGTAGTGAAGTAGTAGAAAACTCTTCTTCTTTCTCTCTATAATTTCTCTCTCTCTAGAGTTTTAGTGAATTCGTAAGAAATAATGAAGGAATGAGCTTCTATTTATAGAAGAACTGAGAGTGGCTCTTGGTTTTAACTAAGGGTTAAAATGGCTCTTGGTAATATTGAAGAGATAACTACAATTTGCGAAGGGGTAATTAACTCTTGGAACATCGAAGAGGCTAATAACTCTTGGTAATATTGAAGAGACAACTACTATTTGCGAAGGGGTAATTAACCCTTGGAATACCGAAGAGGCAAATAACTCTTGGTAATATTGAAGAGACAACTACTATTTGCGAAGGGGCAATTAACCCTTGGTAATATTGAAGGGACAAGTTACTATTAAGAATTTAAATCAACGATCCATATTGATTTACTATTATAATTTCAACCAAAGGTCAGAAAAATTAGCACATCTCCTCATGGAATAATATTGTACCTAAATACCCGAGTGAACAATACTAGAGTGAATAGTAATTGGGTGAATAGTAACTCGTGAATAGTAACTCATGAATAATAATTCATGAATAGTAACTCATGAATAGTAACTCATGAATAGTAACTCGTGAATAGTAACTCGTATATAGTAACTCCGACACAAAAAGTTTCCCGAATACCCGATTGAACAATATAACCTCCAGACATCAATTATCATCAGAATAGATGTCGATTTCTACTAACACAAATAATCCCAACATAATGAAACTATCAAATTCATCTTTAATCAACACGAACTTATTCATCATTAAAATTATAACTCACAATATTTAGCAACCGAGTTGTTCCTGTGAAAGAGGGGCTTTCAATAAGGATTTCTCCCTATGGCGGCGCTTAATTAGGTGACCAAACCTCTCCTCGACAAAACTTCTAGACATTGTAAATATTGCAATTTAATAATATGAATAACTTTGTCGCCTCAATTATTGATTTAATAAAATAATATATTATGCGAGATGATCTTTTGTGGCAATAATCGAATCAATAATATGAGAGATATGATGCATCAATTCATCAGTAAGTAATAATGCGGTATAACCGAGTGACTTATCACTTAAGCATCAATAATCAATACCGTATTGCTACTATGCAAACCACGCCAGACATCGTATTTTTTACTACCGGGTAGTTCAACAGTATTAACGGTAAAACCTCCGCTGTTATTTTCAAAAAATATTTTTATCATTTTCTAACTACGACAGTGCTTCCGTTGTGGGGTCCACCAATGATTGTGCCGTCGTACGAATATTCCCCGACCAATCGAATATTTATAACAACTTGCATACTTTACAAAAATTTTAAATACTACTCACAACTATAGCATTATATCAAATCCACACCATAATATTTAAAAAAATATTTCAAAAAAATTAAATATTTATTCATAAAATCTGGGGTCTCACAATTGCACCATATTATATATAGATTGAGAGAGAGGAAATGTGACGCCCCCAAATTCGGGTATCTTCCAACCCGACATATGGTTCTACACGGTACTCATAACTATACAATCATTCCATTGAAAACACAACATAATGAATGTATTAACTATCTTCTTATTACAATCAAAGTGAAATCCTTTCCCAGTTTCATAAACCAATTACATCATTCCTTATTTGTAATGTATAATACATACAATCATACTACTCTATTACAATATGTTTAACTATCCATCTTAGCCTTGCCTTTATCTCTCTTAGAATTCTCAGTACGCTCGGCTTTAACTGTAATCATATAATTCACGCAAGAAGTGAGCATAACAAGCTCATCAAGTCTAACAAAGAATAATATCAATACCACATTCATGAATTATATGACAATCTTCCATAACTGAACAAATAGTCATGAAGTATTATGAAACATTAATACTTAACAATTCATAACTTCAATTCCCAAAGTATATAATAGTTTAGGAATTCTAAACCAGTCGAAAGACCATGAACAATATCTTTTTGTTTTTATACTTGAAAATGACATCACAACACTAAGGTTGTACATCCGGCATTTCTTACGAGCACTTCTAGGTGATCAGTCTATAGTACTCTATGTTGATCAACATTCATCCGATATTAATATATATGCTTTATTCAGATATAACCAATTTTCTTTACCACAAGTCTGTTAAGATAAGTATGTTTATACTAGGAACCCTTGAATATAGGCATAAGAAAGATAATTTCAGGAAATGATTTATATTATAGCAATAACTCATTAATAAAAGGATTTTTGAAGGAGGAATTTGAGTTCCATAAGGAACTACCATAATTGGTGCAAGTTGACCGTAAGTATTGGATCAAGACATGCTACAGTTTCGGATTTGTAATACGAAATCCTATAAGGAGGGGAGAATGTAGTAATTCAATAAAAATTTTAATAAATAAAAGTCTAAAGATAAATATAAAAATTAAACGTAAGGTAATGGTGATTCCGAAGACGGAATCCTTTTAAGGAGGGGATAATGTAAAGACCGAGAATTTTTAGACAATTATATCTATATTTTTATGAATATTTTGTTTTATTATTTAATTATTATGAATATTGGTATCGATAATAATATTTTGAAAAATATGCATTATGAATTAAACAAGTTAGTCAATTTAATTTTTATAAGTTAACTAAGAATTAAAGTGAAGTGGGATATTGTTCAAAACCCTAGTTTTGATTTTGAATAAGGATTTAAATATTAATACAATATTAATTATATTTTAGTATGATATGTATGTGCAGTATTTGAAATTCAAATAGGAATTTGAGTAGTAATACAATTATAATTTAAATTGTATTTAAGAATAAAAAGTAACAGTGTTTATGTGATTAAGGATAAATGTTATTGACTGTAAACCTAATTAGGGAAAACCTAACGTTTACATAGAAACCCTAAGTACAGATTTGGAAACCTTAAACCCTAATTAGTAACCCTAAATCCTAATTTTCAAACCCTAATAGTGATTAGCAAACCCTAATGGCGATTAACAAACCCTAATGGTGATTATCATACCCTAAGGATTAAAGTTTAATGAAAATATATGAAATAACCAAACTACCCTTAAAATTGTGAGGGAAATGACCAAACTACATATTTTATTTTATTTTATTTTTGTCTCTAGTCTAATTCCTTTTCAGGTACCATGGACAACTATTACTATCATTGGCCATATTCGAGAAATACTCGACCAAGGGAGGCAGAGAATTATGGACTCGATGAATTGTCAACACAATTTGGGACACTTTCGAGGAAGATTGATGCTTTATCAGCACAACTTATTCGAAGTGTAGCGATAATATGTGAGTATTGTGGTGGAAACCATCTGAGTCATCAATGCAGCATCAGTTTTGAGTCGTTACAATATAGTGGCAACTTTGGCGATTACCCCGACAATTATGAATATTCTAGTAATTATCATCTTGAGTGGGGGAATTCACTAAATTTTTCATGGAGCGATTACAATCTAGCCCAACTGTAATAACCCAATATTTTCAATAAGAAATTTTACGTGATAAATATAATATATATATATATATATATATATATATATATATATATATATATATATATATATATATAAAGGTGGGAATATATGCAAAGTAAAAAGTATATGTATATATGCGATAAATAAATTTATTTCTTTATTTTAAGAATTATTGATCATTGTAGATTATATTCTTATAATAAATTAATTTTGTAATAAAATATTAATTATTTATTTTTCATGAAAATATGATTATTGCATATATGATATGATTATTAGGATTATTATGATGTGTATTTTATTATATTAGTTAACTTAATTATTTTAACTTAATTAATAATGGTATATACTGAAGGATATGTGGGATATGGATTCAAAACCCTAATTCTAGATTTTGAATAAGGAATACGAATAATAATATAATATTATTTATATTTCAAGGCTATAAACATGTATGGTATGTGTAATGTTAATTTGTGGATGGAGTTATAGTAAAACAGTACAAAACCTAGCATTACTAATAAACTATAGTACAGAAGTCAATTATGACTGTAAGATTTGTTAAGTGGTGTGTTATGTAATTAATGATAATTTTATAGATTTAATGTTAATTAGGTAAACCCTAATTAATATTTAGAAACCCTAATTACTAAATTAAAACCCTAACTGGTAAGTTATAAACCTTAATTATTAATTTAGCAAGTTTAATGGTAATTAGTACATTATAAAGCCTAATTTGCAAATCCTAAGTGATTAGGAAATCTAATTTAATTATGGAACCCTAATTCACATTTTTAGAAACTAAGATTTCTATTTTAGCCCTAATTACAAAATCCTAGAACATGAACTTATGGAACCTTAGGGTTAAATCCTAAGGGTTAAACCCTAAGGGTTAAAATGAATTGCCAAGTTTGCCACAAAAAGTAAAAGTCAATTGACCAAATTGCCATTTGTTAATATTTTAATGAGATGGAGTGTAGATCTAGCCCTAATAAGTAGTTGGTGACCAACTCTAGCTAGCCATGTGGTCTATAAATAAACTTTAATCAGTCAAAATCTGATCACATGATCAGCCATAGGCATTGCACCATATTATATATAGATTGAGAGAGAGGAAATGTGACGCCCCCAAATTCGGGTATCTTCCAACCCGACATATGGTGCTACACGGTACTCATAACTATACAATCATTCCATTGAAAACATAACATAATGAATGTATTAACTATCTTCTTATTACAATCAAAGTGAAATCCTTTCCTAGTTTCATAAACCAATTACTTCATTCCTTGTTTATAATGTATAATACATACAATCATACTACTCTATTACAATATGTTTAACTATCCATCTTAGCCTTGCCTTTATATCTCTTAGAATTCTCAGTACGCTCGGCTTTAACTGCAATCATATAATTCATGCAAGAAGCGAGCATAACAAGCTCATCAAGTCTAACAAAGAATAATATCAATACCACATTCGTGAATTATATGACAATCTTCCATAGCTGAACAAATAGTCATGAAGTATTATGAATGATTAATACTTAACAATTCATAACTTCAATTCCCAAAGTATATAATAGTTTAGGAATTCTAAACCGGATGAAAGACCATGAACAATATCTTTTTGTTTTCATACTTGAAAAGGACATCACAACACTAAGGCTGTACATCCGGCATTTCTTACGAGTACTTCTAGGTGATCAACCTATAGTACTCTATGTTGATCAACATTCATCCGATATTAATATATATGCTTTATTCGGATATAACCTATTTTCTTTACCACAAGTCTATTAAGATAAGTACGTTTATGCTAGGAACACTTAAATATAGGCATAAGAAAGATAATTTCGGGAAATGATTTATATTATAGTAATAACTCATTAATAAAAGGATTTTTGAAGGAGGAATTTGAGTTCCATATGGAACTACCATAATTGGTGCAAGTTGACCGTAAGTATTGGATCAAGACATGCTATAGTTTCGGATTTGTAATACGAAATCCTATAAGGAGGGGAGAATGTAGTAATCGAATAAAAATTTTAATAAGTAAAAGTCTAAGGATAAACATAAAAATTAAACATAAGGTAATGGTTATTCCGAAGACGGAATCCTTATAAGGAGGGGAGAATGTAAAGACCAAGATTTTTTAGACAATTATATCTATATTTTTACGAATATTTAGTTTTATTATTTAATTATTATGAATATTGGTATCAGTAATAATATTTTGAAAAATATGCATTATGAATTAAGCAGGTTAGTCAATTTAATTTTTATAAGTTAACTAAGAATTAAAGTAAAGTCGGATATTGTTCAAAACCCTAGTTCGGATTTTGACTAAGGATTTAAATATTAATACAATATTAATTATATTTTAGTATGATATGTATATGCAAGATGTGAGTATTGTTTATTGTTGATCAATTATAACATAACAATAGCAAACCCTAATGTTAAATTGCTAAACCCTTATTTGAAATTCAAATAGGAATTTGAGTAGTAATACAATTATAATTTAAATTGTATTTAAGAATAAAAAGTAATAGTGTGTATGTGATTAAGGATAAATGTTATTGATTGTAAACCTAATTAGGGAAAACCTAACGTTTACATAGAAACCCTAAGTACAGATTTGGAAACCTTAAACCCTAATCGGTAACCCTAAATCCTAATTTTCAAACCCTAATGGTGATTAGCAAACCCTAATGGCGATTAACAAACCCTAATGGTGATTATCAAACCCTAAGGGTTAAAGTTTAAGGAAAATATATGAAATAACCAAACTACCCTTCAAATTGTGAGGGAAATGACCAAACTACATATTTTATTTTTGTCTATAGTCTAATTCCTTTTCAGGTACCATGGACAACTATGACTATCATTGGCCATATTCGAGAATGACCCGGCCAAGGGAGGCAGAGAGTTATGGACTCGATGAATTGTCAACACAATTTGGGACACTTTCGAGGAAGATTGATGCTTTATCAGCACAACTTATTCGAATTGTAGCGGTGATATGTGAGTATTGTGGTGGAAACCATCCGAGTCATCAATGCGCCATCAGTTCCGAGTCGTTACAATATAGTGTCAACTTTGGCGATTACCCCAACAATTATGAATATTCCAGTAATTATCATCTTGAGTGGGGGAATCCACTAAATTTTTCATGGAGCGATTATAATCTAGCTCAACTATAATATCCCAATATTTTCAATAAGAAATTTTGCATATATATATATATATATATATATATATATATATATATATATATATATAAAGGTGGGAATATATGCAAAGTAAAGTATATGTATATATGTGATAAATAAATTTATTTATTAGATGAATAATTGTAAATAATTTCCTCATTTTTAAGAATTATCGATGATCATTGTAGATTATATTCTTATAATAAATTAATTTTGTAATAAAAATATTTATTATTTTTTTCTATGAAAATATGATTATTGCATATATGATATGATTATTAGGATTATTATGATGTGTATTTTAATATATTAGTTGACCTAATTATTTTAACTTAATTAATAATGGTATATATGAGGGATATGTCGGATATGGATTCAAAACCTTAATTCTAGATTTTGAATAAGAAATAAGAATAATAATATAATATTATTTATATGTCAAGGTTGCAAACATGTATGGTATATGTGTAATGATAATTTGTGGATCAGTTATAGTACCACATTCGTGAATTATATGACAATCTTCCATGACTAAACAAATAGTCATGAAGTATTATGAAACATTAATACTTAACAATTCATAACATCAATTCCCAAAGTATATAATAGTTTAGGAATTCTGAACCGGTCGAAAGACCATGAACAATATCTTTTTGTTTTCATACTCGAAAAGGACATCACAGCTCTAAGGCTGTACATCCAGCATTTCTTACGATCACTTCTAGGTGATCAACCTATAGTACTCTATGTTGATCAACATTCATCCGTTAAACGTATTTACATTTAATTTTTGGCTAACTCGCGTGCCCATCAAATAATCGATGCAAAATACTTTTGTTTGTTCATAGACAAACTTACCTTTAAATCCATACCAAATACTTGGCATAGAATAGCGTTATAATTTTTATATAGAAATATATGTATAGAAATCAATCTATCTCTTACGAATAGTCTAGCTGAGTTAAAACTGGCATTGACCCTTTCTTTAAAATCATTCATGCAACTCATTACAATAAATCACAGAAAACTCGACTAACACGAAGGTTAGACAAGTGTTAAGAAAACTTGCCTTCAAGCGTCTTCGAATAATTTATTCCACAGTTCTCAGTCCTTACAGAATCTACATGATATATTCACATAGCACACTGTAATCACCTACCAAACAATTAATCACATTGTTTCTACCAACTTCTTTCTCTTCTATGTCTTAGTTGACTTCACTCCATTAATAAAGTCAATTCGACTTACTACCCTTCATTTCGGCTTGTTAACGATCTTGCGTTATTAACCGAACTCGATCATCATTGGTGAAGTATCAATGTCGATTACCGTCCACAGTTTATTTATTAACACTTTGTGTTCTTCGTTACCATACTAACAACTCGCTTCAATTCCTAAGTACATCACCATATACACTAGTATATGTAACATAGGAATAGTTTTAGTAAGTTCATTAAGTATATAAACATATTTTATATTGGTCTTGAAACAATTAAAATCATAACCTAACTTTTCTAACAACTCCCATGCCTTGGCGCCGCGGCGTGACCCTTCTATGCAACATCGTCATTTGTGGAGCGGGTTCTGATACCTAAGCTTGGGATTACGGTGCTGGCGCTGAAACTCCTTCGTATGAATGATGCTACGGCGCTACTCTTCAGTAGCTCATTACACTATGCATGGCGTTGCGGCGCGTCACAACAAACCTTGTCTGGCGCTGCGGCGCCAGACCTCAGCACAAGAAAAATTTTATAGATAAAAATTTTAGTGAAATTCCCAGCTTCATAACTTCTTCGTTATAAGTCTGATTTGGTCCGTTCAAAAGCCACAACTCATAAATTACATACTCTACATGTTCATATAAGAATTTTATAATTCTGTCTCCGTTAACTCAAAATTCACTTCTAAGATCATTATGGAGCGTTCGTTAAACGCTTTCGAGCGTTCAATACTTGTTTTCTTCGTTTTAAGTCGGAATCCGACGATTCTTGAGTCCATGACTCTTAAAACCCTATCTCACGTGTTGACATTGAAAACCAACGTTTCCAAGTGACACGGTAACTTTTGACTACTAATCCAGAATTCCTACGTTTTTGACGTTTAATGTCTATTTCCGTAAAATTTGTCATAACTTCGTTACTAGTATTCTATATGCCAAATCAAATGGAACAACTCCATTGATTTCATATCTACATCCTAACCAAGCAAGATGCACATATCCTAATAGCGATGGTGTTCAATTTGTCCATCACCAACCATGTTCATTATTCAATATTCTCTACGGTTTAAACTTACGTAAACCCTTACGATTTACATTTATACATGACTTATAATTGTTTTACTCATTACAAGCCATCCTTATTCCCCCATAAGAGGCATGCTCCACCAATCTATGATTATTTATAATCAAAGAATCAAAAGGGATGGAAACTAACATTAATGGAATATTACCTTTCTGATCTTTGTGTTCTTGCTAAAACTTCGAATGAAAAGCTTCAAGGTAGGATGATTACTAGTTTTTAGCTCTTTCTCTCTCTCAAAATAAGTTGGAAAACTCTTGGAAAACCACTAAATGACCAACATATGCCTTCTATTTATAGGAAACTCAAATGGAGGGCATTATGGTCTTTTCTCCCCACCTCCTTACTATTCACTACTTCATAACCAAGTAAATTACTTGGTGATCAAGTAGGTTACTTTACTTAGCCACCAAGTGGACGGCCCACATGCCCATGGGTCATCCCCATGGGTTGCCCCATGGGATTTACCCATTCGGTGACCCATCGGTTCGATCCGCGGTTCAGTTTCTTGGATCGGGCATAATTAAACCTAACATTGGGCCTTGACTTGGGCTTAAATACATAATTCATTGGGCTTGATTACTCAATTACTTAGGCTTGGTATAATCCAAATCCAATTGGATCATATTAAGTCCTTAAACTCTACATCCAATAACACCAATCGTATTCTATACGTATAATTCATGTATTCTCTTCGTATAGTACTCGTACAATATTCATATTATACGCCGTATTAAATTCTCATACTATACTCGTATAGTAATTAGTATCATATTCGTATATCGTACGCATAATAATCATAATTCATTCTACGTATCTCATTTCCTTCCTGAAAATCATTTTTTCTAACCCTTAGGTTTTAAGTCTGCAGGCGAAGACTTCGTTTGCCATAAATGAAATATTATTAGATATTCCACCTCGTCTTCATATTCTATCATTACGCGTTTCTCGGAATTTCAAACTTAATTCCCAAGCAAAAATGGATGAATAGTGTTTTTACGGAAATTTCTCGAAAAACTTTTATTTTCGTCTTCGAAATTCAAAATAATTAATTCTAGCACAAAGCCAGAATACTAACCATATCCGCACATTCAAGGTCATAGAACGACCTTCATATAGGTTACTCACATAAATAATCAATTAAATTCATTTAATTCACATAATCAACTAAAAATTTAATTCTCATATAAATCCAATTTTCTCGGGCGTTACAGGAAAGTTCATCATTTAGCCCCATTTGTTCACAAACACACCACCAAGCCTCTCTCTCTCTAAACACACGAAAATATTTAGCATTTCAGTCTCTTAGTGAGTCCCCGGAGCATCAAGATCAGGTCAAGAGCAGAGGATCAAGATTTTGTTCACAGAAAGGTATAACCCTAAACTAAAACTTCAAACTTGTATGCTATGTTGGATTTGGTGTTTGAATGTTTAAAAATGTTATATAAGGTGAGAATCAGTGATCTAGGTAACTAGATAGTAGATCCATAACATTTATATGCTCGACTTTAAAGATTTCAAAAATCAGGAAAAAGTTGTTTGACAATGAATGTCAGACCTCATAGATCTTTCTCTGTTTGTGATTTGTGTTTTTTAAGCTTTAGATTTGTAGTTTTATATGAGGTATGTGTTCTGGAAGTGGAATTATAGCTATTTCATGACAATATTGTAAGTTATTAATGGTCAAACCTCGTTGACCATGCATGACCAAGGAGTTTCTAGGTAACCCAGAAACTCATTATCCGGGTTTGACAACGTTTTCAATCGCTTTGATCTGTCAGGTTTGATGTTGTTTGTTGATGTTGTTGTGACTAGATTGTAGTGTGTTGTATGGACTCTGGATCCATGTCCTTAGATCTCTTAAACAATCAACAAGATTGAGTTAGTGGATGGTCAAACTAGGCTATCTAGTCATGATTTTGTTTTCTGGAAATTCCAAAAATCCTTAGAACAAGCCCTCTGATAGGGTTTGACCGAGTCATAACTTGTGATTCTGTTATTGTTGGACTGATATCATGGTATGTTGTTGTTCCTTGACATGTGCACTACATTTGTGAACCATTAGATTGACCAGTACCTAGATTAAATTGAGCTAGAAAGTACCTAGTCAAAACTGTCTGGGTTTCTAGGTAACCTAGAAAACCCAGATGAAGTCTGACAAAAATTTTGGGGGCTCTAATCTCCTTGTTGTGATGTTGTATGACCAAAGTAATGAGTGGATGTTGTAGTATTACATATATGCTACAACATCAAAGTCTTATATTGTCCTGAACAGATTTGAACTGATAATTAATGGTGGTCAAACATGACCCCTTGAACATTGCCTTGTCAGTGTTCTTCAGCCTCAAGAACACCAACTACGACAGAAACCGTCGTTAAAGTCTTTAGCGACGGATATAATTATTTTTGTTTTCTAAATTTCTAAAAATCATTTAAAAATAAAAATTAATTTCTGAAAATTATAAAATCAGTTTTAAAAATTATTTTAAGTTATAAAAATTAACTTTTAATAATTTGGCATATTTTTCATAAATATTAGTAATTATTTGAATATTATAGATATTTAATTTATTTAATAAATACATTAAATAGATTAATTAAAAATGATTTTATTATATTAAATATCATTTTAAATGATAATAAGATATTTAAAAATATTTTAAGTTATAAAATGTGATTTTAGTATTTTAAAGCAAAATTCATTAATTATTTAATATCAATGATATTAGATTTATTTAATATTTATATTAAATAAATTTGTTTAAAAATAATTTTAACATTATAAAATCATTTTAAATGAAAATAAAGAGTTTAAAGATATTTTAAGTTATAAAATATAACTTTTAATATTTTGAGGTAGATTTCATTAATTATTTAATATTAATGAGATTAGATTTATTTAATAATTATATTAAATAAATAGTTTAAAAATGATTTTATTGATTTAAAAATTATTTAAAAATGATATAAATGGTTTTAAAATATTTTAAGTTATTATAAATGACTTTTAATATTTTAGTGAATAATACCACAATATTTAAATATTAATGGTAATTATTTAAAATGATTTAAAAATCATTTAAGGGTAATATTAAGACTTTAAAAATATTTTGAGTTATTATAAATAACTTTAATATTTTGGCAATGGTTTTATTAATATTTTAATATTATTTAATATTAATGATAGTAAAATTATTTAATATTTAAATCATTTAATAATGATTTCATTGTTTGAAAAATCATGATAAATTATAATAATTAATTAAAAATTATTATAAGTCATGGAAAAATAATATGATTGATATTTAAATTATCCAAAATAATATTTAAGATACAGATTAGAGTTTTATTAACAATAAACTCAATAATTTCCCGATTAAGCCGTCGGTACACCAAAATACTGCCGAAATTGATTCAAACCTATGTAGGTTGACCTGATAAGTGTCTGTTTGTGTCCTAATAACTAATAAATGTATGTGACAATGTGATTAAGTTATGTGTTGACTGTAAATAATAGTACGATGTGTTATGATATGTTATTCTAATCAATAGAACAATCTTATGAATAATAGGTCGTTGAATTAAAGATATAACTAAGTTGTGTAAGTAGTAGATCAGACAAGTATCTAAACTATCCTTTACGTTGTGCAAGTATCCTACCTTTGCATTTACTTTATGCAATGGACATGAGTAACAAAGTTTCAGAATTATATTATCGGTGTGCCAGATTATTAACTCTATTGTTATCAATTATGTATCCAAATATTCGTATTCATGCAAGTTCTCGAACTTTATTTGTTCATTGTTTATCAGTACAATATTACTATAAGATTCAAATATATATATATATATATATATATATATATATATATTGTTCGTTAAATTCTACGTATGGTTATACAAGTGTCCTCACTTGGATAATCATTGTACATGTTGATACATACTTGTTGATTTCCACTATGTGTACCTTAATTAAAAGTCGCCTAAGCTATTTAACTCGGCTAGACACAGATTTTAAAATATCGTTGAACATGATAGAACCCTATTGATATCCAACCAAATTGTTTTGGTTCGAATTCAAGCTAAGTATGACCATCTCGAATCTGGGAAACTTTTGTGCGCCCAAGGTGGATAAGATGAATGAGAATATCATTCTGGTATGTAGTATTGATCAATACATGGCATAACGGGCTGATCACCCCCATGCATGTAAGTTATGACAGTTTACAGATGAAGTTCTGTTAAACCTTTTCAAAAATGGAAAACAATGTTCATAGTCTGTTGACTGTCTCCAGTAATAGCCAGTACGTAGTTTCAAAATTTTGATATAGAATTGATATGTTGTTATTATTGGTTCAGTTTACTTCACAACTGTTGATTCGTTGTAGAAGTGTCATTCACAGAAACTATTCAATCCTTTCAGCTAATATTTATTGTTGCTATTACTTGCTGGGTGTAGACACTCAAATTTTTTTGCACACTTGTTACTATCATTACAGGAGGGCAAATTCGTCTTTTGGAGATAACCTTGGAAGACAACTCACATCTATTCCAGATAATACCGAAAGTTCAGTCTCAAACCTGAAACACACACCAGGAGTATCAATTCCAACCTCGTAGATAACCCTGAGTTTTGTCCTTAAAGATAACCCAGAGGAATGATGTTGCAGTTCCGGCGATAACTCCAGAAATGCTTGTTTCAAATGCATGCAATCAGCTTCAATCTTAGACCTCCTGCAGAGGCACTCATTCTAAAGACCCAGAGATAACACCGGGAAGACAGGAACACTTACAGATGACCTTGCGCAATTAAAACACTTGCAGCTGTCTAATCTTAGATGTAACCCTGAGCAACGTCTGCTATCAGCCAAAACCGGAGATATCCCCGGTGAGGAGTCAAATCATCATCTTGACACCTCAACCCCTGCGCACCATCTCAACATTTCATACATACATTTCTACACAACAATGTCCTACAAGAACCTAGGAGTTCCAATCCCGAGTGACTATTAGGCGTGGCAGCACAACGGATAGAATTTGAAGCTTGAAGACCATGTGCATGGTCCCCTCTTCCTAACTTTGTACAACCTCTAATCCCATGTCATGGCGTAACACTCTCGACAAAAGCAGCCCGAAGAAGGTTTTGTACACTTCGTTCGAATGCTTGAATTGAAGTTCTGGAAGTTCGAGTGGACATCACAGTGCACGAGTGCATGTACTTCCAGACAGTGGGACTCGCATAGCCGGGGCACCCCGAGCTGCCGCAGGTGCATCTGCGGCTGCCGTAGGTACACCTGCGGCTCCCCCCTCTATAAATAGAGGGCTTGGGGTGGCCATTTGGAAGAGAAAAAAGGTGAGGAAGCCCTGTCCAATTTGCTTTGTACACACCCCATATATATTGAGTGCTTTCTCATTTTAAACACATGTTAGCTCACACATAGCTATATTTTACCAGCATGAGCTGAGTGTTTATCCATCTAAAATCATAGAAGCCTGCTTTGGCAGCCCATTGTAAGCCTTCTCACACTCTATAAAGCCTTTCTCCTCATCTTTGCACACACTATTCTTCACATTAAGAGTCGTGTTGTGTGTGTATGCCCGAACTTCAGTCCGTGGTTTTCATTTCGGTCTGTATATATATATATATATGTATATATATATATATATTTATATATATATATATATATATATATATGGACTAATAATTTTCGAGTTATGCCTCGATTGAGCCTGGACTTATATCTGGAGTGTTTACTTGCTTATATATATATATATAAATTGTTGTCGGACTATGTCGATGAGCCCGGATTTTACATCCTAGAGCGTTTATTATTATATATATATATATATATATATATATATATATATATATATATACTTATACATATGAACTATTGTCAAAATCATTCGATGAGCACCGGTTTTTTATATCCGGTATGTTTCATCTTTGTATATATATATATATATATATATATATATATATATATATATTTACATTGTATCAGGCCTGAAGTTTACTTTGAGGCCTTTTACTACTTTATTTACATTTAGTCCCGTCTGGAGGTTACTTCGTGGCGGTTGATAAATCTTACCGCTTTTTTACATTTAGTCCTTGGGAGTTTATTTCATGGCGGTTGATCATCTTTTACAGCTTTATTTACTTTTCTGATCCCCCATGGAGGTGCTTCGTGGTGATTGATCACGTATATATATATATATATGTATATATATATATATACCGCTTTTATATATTTACATTTTTGATCCCCCATGGAGGTGTTTCGTAGTGGTTGATCATGTGTGTATATAAATATTTACAGCTTTTATATATATACCGCTTTTATATATTTACATTTTTGATCCCCCATGGAGGTGCTTCGTGGTGGTTGATCATGTGTGTATATAAATATTTACAGCTTTTATATATATTACTGCTTACTACTTTTCATATAAACTGCGGCATCATGTGATCCTAGGAATCATGTGATCACATATTTACTCTACTGAATCTAGATTCGGTTCCCGTGATGGACATTTTCAGCTGTAAGCAGCTTGCACATTATTTACGGTGTTTAAATTTCTTTAGATGGCTATCATGCCCATGAGGAGTTTAAGATTATCAGATATTATTTTCTCAAGATGCCTCGCATCTCGAAAATAAAAGCAAACAAGTCGAACATTTAATAATAAAATGTAAGTATGAAAAGGTCTCAATTACTACTGAGCACAGGGTTTGAAAAACCTCTTTTACAGAACTTCATTGCTATATCCTGTTTAAAACTGAATTATTCTTTAAAGTCAAACCCTTTGTATATAGGTGCGAACGAGGCCTCGCACTACTTCCAAATAAATTGCACAATGATCCACACACACACACACACACATTTATATAATAGTTTCTTGAAAAGTGGTGGTCACCGTGGCAACACGGATGTCGGGGGGTGCCTAACACCTTCCCTCCACATAATCAAGCCCCCAAACCCAAATGAATCTCGGTTTCACAGACCCGTTTAGCAGTGTTACATCACTGGGTCAATGTGCAAGCCTTTTCTCAGTTGCATTGGTGCAACCAGTTAAAAACACCAACGGGAGACTCTTAAAGTCAAATCATCGACATTACACATGTCAGACCTTTTTTACTTATTTTTTCAAACACATCTCACATAACATGAGAACACCAAAGAACAAGTAATGAAAAACGGATAAATAAAAATCCAGACGTCGACAGGTGGCGACTCTGCTGGGGACACCAGTAAGAGGGCTTAAGCCGCTCTTACAAGCTTTTCAAAACTGTTATATGCTTGTGTGTGAATGTTACATTTACATTTATGATGAATGTGTACGAATGCATTTTACTTATTGCACTGTAATATATCTATCTGTGATATTAGTGCTTCGCACATGTCATCATTTTCATAAATGGTGAGGCACATTGTATGTGAATGTATGTTGTGTGGTTCCTCCACCAAGAGGCTATCCTGTCGGTGTTTGATTACTAGACTCGTAGGGAGATTAATTCCGACGAGGCTCAGGAAAGGCACCACCCAGATTCGCTCCAGTTGAAAGACCGGATTAACTTCCCGCCAAGTAGAATTTGATGATCTGGGGACCTTCATGACAAAAAGCCGCGATAATAAACCAAATATAGGTCAACCTCTGATAAACCAAACGGGGAGGAAAGTCTCTTCATGCTTTCTATTTTTTCAATTACTTGTAAAAACATTTACTTGTAATTTTATTCCATATTCATCTTTATGTAATAGAAAATATGAAGAATATTTGTGCATACATGCTATCAAATAACTCCCATTTTTTGTTGGATGATATTCATAAATTCGACACATTATTATAGCATTACATTATCCCTAAGACTAAACTACATAGGTCATTTGTAGGGAAACTGATAAGTGGATTTTATATACACTTCTCCGGTATCTTTTACTTGAATTAGTTGCTTATATTTATGTGTCTTAGTTACTTTTCATGCATTTTGTGTTCATTTTATAGGTTATACGTTTGGGAGCGGTGTGAGCAACTATTGGTAAGGAAAAGTAAAGAAAACGCAAAGAAAAGCAAACCGGACATCATTTGGGCTTTCATGTTTACTTCATGTTCTTGGTTTAGAACTTATCTTACATTGAATAGAATCGTCTTAGCTTTCTGGAACATTTTGAATCATTCCAATTGGAGTTCGGATGCAAGAGTTATGATCGTTATACCAACGGACGTCGAACGTCATGGTTTTGGGTGGTCATTTGCATAACAGCCATTTCCAGCTCAATTTCAACCTTCATCCTCCTAGACTTTCTCAATCCTCAAAGAATAAAAGTTGTAGATCTCGTCGATATCTTCGAATTGATAGGTGGCAGGCCCCGTAACTCCTCCCGGATCAAACGTTATGGCCGTTTTACCAGAGGACGTCAGAGTAGAAAATGTCAGAAAATGGGGCAGCGCCGGGGCACCCAAAATAGGCCTATGCCCTTGTAGCAAGAACCTTGGGAGAAGCGATGTCTGAGCATCGTGCCTTGTATTTGGGGCTCTGGGGGAAGAGGTTGGTGCGGCCTGGACGCGTTTTGGGCAAATTTTGACACCTTTTTGACTCCAAATTGGATTGGGTTTGTTCCTAAACTAAAAATTGGACTTGTAACCTATAAATACATGATGTAAGGCATAAAATAAGGGAAGGATTACATAGATTAGACTAGATTAAACACTCCATTAAATTAGAATCTAAACCCTAGTTATTAATTAGCCATTAGAGATTGAAGCAAATTGAAGAACACTGAAGATCAAGAGCAAGAGCAAGAGAGGGAGCATCGAGTTCTTGACAATGATTTTATTCTCTTCTCTTATCATACTTTTATCTTTTAATGTCTATTCAATTGTGGATTCTTGGTTTTAATTCATTAATTATGAACTAACTCTTTTATTAAGATTTCAATTGAACTTTTTATGGCTATGAATTAGTTATTCATTATATTCCAATTATTTGTGTCAAAGTGAGTTGTTTATCTTGCCTTATGCTTATTGATTAATTATCTGATCATTAATTACCTTGTTACTCAAGAAGGAATTGAGAAAGGAATTCTAGGGTTAGAACTGGGCAGGGCGACATGTGACTTAGTTATTTGCACAGTGAATAATTAGGTTTGTGAATAGAATGAGAATATCTATTTGCCGCATGTAACACATAAGGAATTGGGATTGTAATGAGTTTAATTCAATTGTTTTGCATATAGATATAGCAAAATTAATCTGGGTTAAATAGAAGGCAAATGATCACATGAGAAAGGGCTTTTGGCATTTGAGATTTACTGTTAACAATTCAGTAGACATAATAATTGGGATAATTGGTTTATAGTTCATAATTGGGGATATTGGAGTCTTAATCTTTATTTATCTAAATTCATTCATTAAAGTCTTACTTTTAATTGATTAATTTAGTTTTCTTAATTAGAAAAATCACAATTTGCGATTGTTTAAATAAAATTAATTTGGTTAAGAGTTAGTAATTGGTAATTTTATTAAATAATTCCTCGTGAGAACGATACTCTACTTTCACTTTATTACTTGTTGATAGTGTATACTTTGCGTATTCAATTGATTCTTGAAATCGATCAACAAGTTTTTTGGCGTTGAATTCTTTGGGAATTAGTTTAATATTTTTTTACCAATATTAATTTCAATCAAATTAGTCTTAATTTAAACATTTTTTTGTTATTTTAATTCTCTTCTTATATTTCTCTCATTTTAGGTACCATGGATGACTTTGAGTATCAATGGCCATACAAGAATTGATTCGACCAAGGGAATGGAGATTGATGGACTCGCGACACTTTCCATGAATGGCAACACAAATTAAAGAACTTTCGAGGAAGTTGGGCGTTATCGCATCCAAGCAGAGTCGAAAGATGGCGATTATGTGTGACTATTGTCTTTGGCAATCACCGAGTAATCAATGCACCATCAATCTTGGTAAAGATGCGGTATGGTGGTAACTACCTCAATCGGTATGCATATGATAATTATGAACAAGTTTGGGGTATCACCGAATTCATCATGGAGCTACAACTATCAAGACCAATACTCTACTCTAAATTAAACATACACGCCGGAATTCTCATGTCAACCTCTATTAAAAGAAGAAAATTCAAGGTTGGAGGAATTGTGGTCCAAGTTCGAGGAGAGAGGATTAATCAAGCGGGTCAATTCTAAAACTTACGGATCGGATAGAGCAAATGACCAAAGTCATAAACAACCTTCTTCCAAACACTTGGCTTTATGACATGGATGACGAAATTGATGAAGTGCAGAGCCAAATCTACAATTTGGATGAGACACGAGATGTTGAAAGAGAGGAGACAAGTGGGGATAATGAAAATAAGGTCAGTGAAGATAACTATGATTACCAACGAGGAGGAGCCGATGTTATTAGTGCCCCAAGTTCCTTCTCCGCAAAAGTTCAAGAATCCGGTTAGATTTGCAAAACCTTGTCCGTTAGGTAGTCATGTCGTCGGCAATACTCCTTGTGACGTAAAAGCGAGTACAACTTTGAAGCCATGGTTCAATGAGTTGGAGAAGATAGAAGAAGAGATTTTTGTGTCTGACAAGCCTCAATGCCAGAATCTATTCGCAGCCACAATGGAAAAAACACCTAGATGTTGGATGTTCTTTAATGTGATCTTATCTAAACAAAACATGCTAGGTGACTTTAATACAATGGCTATCGTAAATAGGAACCTACCAAAAGCTATATTATTTTTGATGGATGGAGGGTTCCTCAACTTTCGAAGAGGAATTGGATAGCATTGACCAGACAAAGTCAGGCTGAAAGACTATAAATCAAGCGCTGACTGGGAGGCAACCCAGGAATTTTTATATTTATATGCTTTACTAGTTTATTTAGTTGATAGGAATTAATTTGCTTAGTAAGTTCTCTTATAATCTAATACATGTTGTCTCTCTTCATTGTAGGTATTGGAGGTTCAATGGATAGGAAAATGATCGTCGCTACCATCGCCATACAAAGACACCTCACGCTTAGGCGATTCTGGGGAAGTTCTCTTCTACTTATCGCTATATCCTTACAATGAGGACATTGTAATTGCTAAGTTTGGGGGAGTTTAGTTTAGTTCATTATTGCATGTTTAATTTCATGTTTATGTTATGTTATTTTGCATATATTATTAATATAGTTTAGGTTCATTATAAAAAAAAAATCAAAAAATCAGAAATTCAAAAATAATAGTTAGTTACTATGTTCATTTTGCATAAATCCAGCGGTTTGTTATAGTTAAGTTTATTTTGGCCAATGATGAGATTGGAATTGGGTAAACAAGTATATCTTGACTATTAGAGCTTTGATGTGATTTCTTGTTATGAATTGAATCTTTTTACATTTGAAACTAGTATAATAATGATATACGACAAAAAACAACTTGTTGATTGATTGAGTTTAAATTGATACATAATGGGACTCTAAAGGATAATGCTAGTTTGAATGAAAGAATGTAAAGAATAAGTAGTGATGACTAAAGTTAGACAAGAACCTAAGTTTGGGGGAATATTTGGGGTATATAAGCTATATAAAAAAAAAAAAAAGAAGAAAGAAAAAAAAAGAAAACAATGAAAAAGAAAAAAAAAGTATGAATAAACACCGTGGCATGGTTGTCTAGTTTTGTGGCCTTTGTTACTTGAGTAAGTAAACCCGAGGGGATTGTCTTTACACCTAGCGCCCTAAGGTCTTAATGGTTTGGGAGTCGTTGGTCGAAAGCTAGTTAAGGTAGCATTGAAAAGCCTAAGGGAATAAGACATTGCATAGCTATGTGTATATAAAAAAAATAGAGAATAAAGCGGGAAAAAAGAGGAAAAAGCCCCCGTAGATGAAAATAAAGCATAAGTATCCCATGTTGACCCTCGATATTGGTAATTGTTTGATTTTAGTTGGATCTAGCTTGTTTTTTGATTTCTTGAGTTTACACTGTATGATGCTTTCGAAGAGACTTGTTATGTGTTAAATTTGATTTTATATCGAGTTAGCATGGTTGTTTAGCACACACACACACTATACCCGATAATAATGATTTAAGACTTGATGATTGACTAGGAAATTGTTGATTGGTTTTGATATGAAGTATTGTCGTGTTTGCTTGATTGCTCTAAGGCGGAGTGAATAGATTTGATTCTATCAAATCTTCTTTGGATTAAATAGGCATATAGATTAGTTGCATTTCATTGCATTGCATTGCATTATGTTGTGTTGCTTGGGGACAAGCAACAATATAAGTTTGGGGGTATTTGATAAGTGGATTTTATATACACTTCTTCGGTATCTTTTACTTGAATTAGTTGCTTATATTTATGTGTCTTAGTTACTTTTCATGCATTTTGTGTTCATTTTGTAGGTTATACGTTTGGGAGTGGTGTGAGCGACTATTGGTAAGGAAAAGCAAAGAAAACGCAAAGATAAACAAACCGAACATCATTTGGGCTTTCATGTTTACTTCATGTTCTTGTTTTGGAACTTAGCGTACATTGAAGAGCATCGTCTTAGCTTTTCGGAACATTTTGAATCATTCCAATCAGAGTACGGATTTAAGAGTTATGATCGTTGTACCAACGGGCGTCGAACGTCATGGTTTTGGGTGGTCATTTGCATAGCAGTCACTTTCAACTCAATTTCAGCCTTCATCCGCCCATAATTTCTCAATCCTCAAAGAATTAAAGTTGTAGATCTCGTCGATTTCTTCGATTTGATAGGTGGCAGGCCCCGTAACTCCTCTCAGATCAAAAGTTATGGCAGTTTTACGGAGGACGTCGAGGCGAGAAAATGTCGAGAACATGGGGCGTATGGGGGGCCCAAAATAGGCCTATGCCTTGATCTTTCAAGGCTGGGGAGCAATGTCTGAGTGTCGTGCCCAATCTTTGAGTTCTTTGGGCACTTTGGGGAAGAGGTTGGTGCGGCCTGGACGCGTTTTGGGCAAATTTTGACACCTTTTTGACTCCAAATTGGATTGGGTTTGTTCCTAAACTAAAAATTTGACTTGTAACCTATAAATACATGATGTAATGCATAAAATAAGGGAGGGATTACATAGATTAGACTAGATTAAACACTCCATTAAATTAGAATCTAAACCCTAGTTATTAATTAGCCATTAGAGATTGAAGCAAATTGAAGAACACTGAAGATCAAGAGCAAGAGCAAGAGGGGAGCATCAGATTTGCTGACAACAGATTCTATTCTCTTCTCTTATCATACTTTTATCTTTTAATGTCTATTCAAATGTGGATTCTTGGTTTTAATTCATTAATTATGAACTAACTCTTTTATTAAGATTTCAATTGAACTTTTTATGGCTATGAATTAGTTATTCATTATATTCCAATTATTTGTGTCAAAGTGAGTTGTTTATCTTGCCTTATGCTTATTGATTAATTATCTGATCAGTAATTACCTTGTTACTCTAGAAGGAATTGAGAAAGGAATTCTAGGGTTAGAACTGAGCAGGGTAACATGTGACTTAGTTATTTGCACAGTGAATAATTAGGTTTGTGAATAGAATGAGAATATCTATTTGCCGCATGTAATACATAAGGAATTGGGATTGTAACGAGTTTAATTCAATTGTTTTGCTTAGAGATATAGCAAAATTAATCTGGGTTAAATAGAAGGCAAATGATCACTTGAGAAAGGGCTTTTGGCATTTGAGAATTCCTGTTAACAATTCAGTAGACATAATAATTGGGATAATTGGATAATTGGATAATTGGTTAATTGGTTTATAGTTCATAATTGGGGATATTGGAGTCTTAATCTTTATTTATCTGAATTCATTCATTAAAGTCTTAGTTTTAATTGATTAATTTAGTTTTCTTAATTAGAAAAATCACAATTTGCGATTGTTTAAATAAAATTAATTTGGTTAAGAGTTAGTAATTGGTAATTTTTATTAAATAATTCCTCGTGGGAACGATACTCTACTTTCACTTTATTACTTGTTGACCGTGTATACTTTCACGTATTCATTGATTACGAAATCGATCAACAGAAACAATTGGGCTTGTTACCCGCTCAAAATCCAAAAAGGCCACGAGCCTACAACCAATCATGTCTTCTTTTGACCAGTCTAATCCTATTTCTCGAGAAGAGTTCAACGGATTAAGTAAATAAATTACAGATTTGGTTGTCCTACTTAAAGAATTATATCAGTCTACTCAGGGTACAAAAATGACTACACATACAGAATCCTCTGCACAAGGAGGAACTCAAGGTTTGGATAAAACAAATCCAGAACATCAGTTGGATACGACCAACAAAGACCCTGAAAACACCCATCTTAAACACCGGTGATATCATGAAAAAGTTCCTTCAAACGGAGGAAACTATCCATGCTCTAAAAGGGATTGGAACACATGGAAGTGTTTCATATGCATACCTTTGCATATTCCCTAGTGTTCATTATCCAGAGAAATTTAAAACCCCTGACTTTGAAAAGTATGATGGATTAGGGGATCCTTACACACATTTGAAGGTGTTCATTATAGAACTTGGATCTTATGCGGAAAACGAGAAGCTCAAAATGCAGCTGTTCAAGAAGAGTTTAACTGGAGAAGCCCGTTCATGGTATACCAGATTAGACAACTCAATGATTCATAGTTGGGAAGAGCTAGCTCACGCCTTCCTTACTCAATACAGTTTTCAGTCTCAGATGGCTCGTAACTGGTATCAGATTACCAAGGTCAATAAACAGTCCAATGAGTCGTTTAGAGAGTATGCTCAAAGGTGGAGGCGCCTTGCTGCTCAAGTTATTACTTCCATGATAGAATCAGAAATGGTCATAACTTTCATAGACATACAGGAAGCTCCTTTCTACGAGAGAGTATTAGCTGGTATTGGAAAACCATTTTCTGAAATGATCAAACACGGAGAGATGGCTGAGTTGGGATTGAAGTCAGGAAAGATTCAAGACCTAGACGCTCTTAAAGTAGTTGCTGAGCACATCCAGTCCGGATCTTATGGAAACAACCCCCGGAGGGTCCATAAAAAGAAAGTGGAGGATGTTTCCTTGATAGGACTAGGTCAAAAAGGCACTCAGAACATGCCTATACAGAGGAGAAACCACTCCCCTTTCCAAGCACAATCTTCAAACCCTCCATTGCCTAAAGGTGGAGATTCAAAGCGCCCTCAAATGTTCACACCCTTAGGGGATTCGCTCGAGAATATTCTTGCTCTTCTGACTACTCAGAAGAAAATCATGTGTCTTCTTCCACCAGCCAACCCTAATGGGAGGGGTTTCAATGCTACTCGGAAGTGTTCTTATCATGTCGGAGCACCTAGACATGATAATCAAGATTGTTGGGCCTTGAAACACAAGATCCAAGATTTAATAGATAACGGTGAAATCGTGGTTACCAAACTAGATCAACCTCATGTGTAAGACAACCCTCTTCGTCAACATAAAGAAGAAGAGGTCAATATGATTAGTTGGAGCAGTGACAGAGTTCCAATTTTAATGGTGAATCATCCTAGACCATCAAAGACGGTGTTGACAGATGGGATTACGCAAAGTTCCAATTTGCTATGGAACGCAAGTTGAAAGCTCTTTGTAAGAAAATTGAATAATTGGTAGAACTGGTAACCCATCAGCATCAAGTCACACACCAGTTAGTCAGCCGGAAGCATGCCTATCTCCTTCCTTTTGTTATGAATGCTCCACTATCACCTTCAGAAAGTGAAGCTATGGAGGATAAGGTTGCAAAGAGTGAAAATGCTAAAGCCCGTCGGGATTTGCCAATCAAACGAAATTTACATACCTGGGCCAACCTATGGAGGAGATATTTCAGATGCTAATCAATGAAGGAAGAATTACCTCCAATCAATCCCTGTTCAAGACGGTTTAACTCTGATGGAGTTTGTCAATATCATTCACATTCTCGCGGTCATAGCACAGAAGAATGTTGGGCACTCTGCCACCTTATTCAGAATCTAATTGATAGCGGTGTCCTACAATTGGCAGACGATGACATTGTGCTATTCGAAAGTGGGAATACCTGTCCTACCAAATGGAAGGGATTAGTAGCAGTTATATCTACTGAGGCTGATGATACTGTCAAACCATTTCCCATACAAGCAATTCAACTCAAAGGAGCTGACAATCCTTTGAAAGTGGCTGCACTAGAGCCAATTTCTTTACCCTGAGCACCACGATGATCAGGTTGTCGACACACAAAGTCCCATGGAATTATGGAGAAGTTGAATGATCCACGTCTCATACTACTGCTACAGTGTCAAAGGAAAATCCATTGTATCTTCCTCAGCGGGTTATGAAGCCCACCTTCAAAGCAAAGGGGAAGATTCCTATGGAGAAGATTGAAAAATTCCTCCTCATTATGGGCCATAATGAAGCCAAGGTGGTTTTAAACTTAAGAGAAGCACTATATAAGATCTCAATACTGGACTTGGTTTTCTTTTCCGAAGATCACAGGAAGATCTTATTGAAGGTTTTGGAAGAAGCCTACTTGCCAAATCAGTGGATGTAGAAAAATTTCAACATCTGGTTGATCACATTTTTAACAATAATGTGATATCCTTCACTGATGAAGACATACCTCCCGAAGGGACCGGTCATTGCAAGGCATTAAACATTGCAGTTTTGTCCTCCAGGTATATGTTAGCTGGAGTTTTGATAGATGGAGGTTCGTCTCTGAATATCTGTCCTTATGTCACTTTGATAAAGATGTACATTAATCTCAAATGGATTTGAAGTAGCCATACGGTTATCAAAGCTTTCGATGGATCCCAACGAAATTCTGCCAGGGAAATTGAGCTGCCAATTGAGATTGGTCCAAATACCTTCAATGTATCCTTCTACATCCTTAAGATAGATTCAGGATACAACCTGCTATTAGGGAGACCATGGATGCACATGGCTGGAGTCATCCCTTCTACACTACATCAATAACTCAAATACATTGTCAACAATAGCCTAGTCACTGTCAATGCTGAGCCGGAATGTCCTAAACAAGGAGATCTACCCATCATCAGCTTCAATTCAGAAGTTGAACCAACCAGTTTTCATACTTTGGAAGTGAGTAACACGCAATACCATCCTATTGTAGCGCCACTTCCCATACCCAAGATTTCTGCCGAGGTAATGTTAGCCACTCAAGAAATGATGTCATTGGGTCATCAGCGTGGACAAGGGCTTGGTAAAGATAAGGAGGGTATTAAGCATCCAATTCAAGTGTCCAATCAAACTGGGACATCCGGACTAGGCTATTCTGCCAGTTCCAGTCATAGGAATCCTCATAAGCATAAGCAGATTTCTCAAGCTTCTACCACACGGTGATTTTCTCCATCTGCACCTCCTGAGCTGATATAGTCTCCGGTAAAGGTGCCAGCCCATGTTATGGCTATGCTGTTTCCCAAACCTGTACCATTCAAAGCAAAAGAGGTCCTGATCCCTGATCCCGAAGTCGAAGAAAGGGAGCGAAAATGTAAACATGACATCACCCTGATGATGTCAGGCGTACGCATCATTGTCCATGATGAACATACAAACAGATATACCCCAGATGATGATTGCCCATATGTTATAGTTATCATTTGAGAAAAGGAGGATGATGACAGCCCCTCCATTATTACAGTCCATCAGGACTTTACCCTCAACAATTGGAGCAGCCCTCCATGCATTGGTCGACGAGGGTAAAACGGGCAGAATTCCCTCTGCCCTGTAGATAACTTTAATTGCTTACTTTTCTATATAGTATTAGCGATATTTTATCAGTACATGCTAACACTTTTGTATAATTAAACAGTTTCATATATTAAGTGAAAGCTTATTTTGTTTCAGGACTCTGAATTTAGATGTGCTTGTACTTGGTGACGAGGTACTTTTTCTCCACAAGGACTGTAACTTTGATGAAAAGTTGGACTCAGACTTGATGGAAATCCAAGAGGACATTGAGACACCTCAGGAGATTAAGGAATGGGTCGCAGACAAACCTAAACCCAACCTTGATCAAACCACTTCTTTCAATCTTGGAACCTTAGAAAGCCCTAAGCTAATCCGTATTGGTTCAGACCTCACCCCAAACCAACAGAATGATATGGTTACACTATTAACCCAATTTCATGATGTGTTTGCATGGTCTCATGAAGATATGGTTGGTTTGTCCACTGACATTGTCCTTCATTGCATTCCCATTAAGGAGGGATTCAAGCCAGTCAGGCAGAAGCTCAGGCGATTGAAACCTGAGTGGAGTTTAAAGGTGAAAGAAAAAATTATCAAACAGTTTCAAGCTGGAATTATCATAGTGTCTACTTATTCGGAGTGGATATCCAACATTATTCTCGTGCCTAAATCAGGAGGAAAGGTGCGAGTTTGCATGGATTACCGGGATCTAAACAAAGCTTACCTTAAAGATAGCATTCCCGTGCCCTTTATCCATATTCTCATTGACAATACTGCTCAATACAACATGTACTCCTTTGCTGATTGCTTTGTGGGGTACCATCAGATTATGGTCGCTGAGGAAGACCGTGAGAAAACTGCTTTCATCACGCCTAGGGGAACATTCTGTTATAGACGGTTGTCATTCGGCCTCATCAATGCCAGGGCAACCTACCAGCGAGCTATGATGGCTCTTTTTCAAGATTTAATGCACAAAGAGATAGAGATCTATGTGGATGACATCATTGTCAAGTCCCGAAGGGAGGAAGACCACTTAGACCATCTCAAAAAGCTCTTCAACAGGTTACGTAAGTACAACTTGAAGTTGAATTCAGCCAAGTGCGCCTTTGACGTTAAATCAGGCAAGTTGCTAGGTTTTCTATTCAGCCACAAATGGATTGAGCTGGATCCCACCAAAATCCAGGCCATCAAGGAAATGCCCATTCCTCAGACAGAGAAGGAAATACGGGGATTTTTGGGTAGAATTAACTTCATTAGCAGGTTTATTTCTCAACTCACAGCAACCTATGAGCTCATCTTCACATTGTTAAGGAAGAACTCCTCCATGAAATGGAACGATGAGTGTCAGAAATCCTTTCTTACAATCAAAGAGCAGCTGGTTAATGCTTCTATTTTGGTACCTCCCAGGGATGGTGTTCCCCTCCTCATGTACCTGTCCATTAATGACAACTCTATGGGTTGTATGCTGGGGCAAAAAGACGATAGAGGCTAAGAACGAGCTATCTATTACCTCAGCAAAAGATTCGGCAGTATTGAACACAAGTACACTCTGATTGAGAAGACTTGTTATGCTTTAGCATGGACTTCCATGAGGTTACATCATTACCTCCATGGTCACACAACCCATCTCATATCCCGCTGTCCAGAGTGTAGTTGATCCTACAACAATTTGACATCGTCTACGTGACACAAAAGTCTATCAAAGGTCAAGAAATTGTTGATCAACTGGTCGTCGTACCCGCAGGGGATTACAAACCCTTAGAAACATATTTCCCCTATGAAGGGGTATTGGAAGTTCAGCAACACCATCAGTACGATGCATGCCATACATGGAAAATGTATTTTGATGGAGCTATTAACACAGAAGGTTCTGGAGCTAGAGCAGTTCTAGTATCTGGTACGGGGGAGCAATATCCCGTCGCCGTCAAATTGTAGTTTGTCAGCACCAACAACACAACTGAGTATGAAGGCTGTATCATAGGGCTAAAACTTCCCCATTCAATGGGCATCAGGTGGTTAACTATCTTTGGGGATTCCGAATTGGTAATCAAACAATCTATAGGAATCTATCAAACCAAAGAGCTACATTTGCTGCCTTACCATCGACAAGTTTTACAGATGGCTTTGGAGGTCGAAGAAATCTCATTTCTACACATTCCTCGTAATAGGAATGATTTTGCGGATGCACTAGCAACGTTGGCCTCCTTGATTCACATACCTAACAAAGAAAACATGCCAAACATCATATTTTCCCTGCAAAAGGCCCCAACCTATGGGAACTATGTTGGAGAAGTATCGGATGAGTTACCTCCCATCCACAACCCTTGGTATCAGTATATCAAGGAGTATCTGCAAGATGGATCTACACACGCTGAGGTGAGCCTGACTGAAAAGAGGCGAATCCATCAACTTGCTATGAGATTCTACCTGAGTGGAGATGCACTCTACAAAAGAGATGCAGGATTAGGTCTCCTCAGATGTCTGGACAATGACCAAGCTAAGAGGCTCATGGATGAGATCCATGGTGGAGTATGTGGCCCACACATGAGCGGACCCCTACTTGTTAAGAAGATCCTCAGAACAGGGCATTATTGGCTTACGCTCAAAGTTGACTGTGATGATCACGTCAAGAGGTGCTATCAATGCCAAATTCATGGGAATGCTATCCACGCCCCCCTCCAAGGGAACTCCACAATATGAGTTCGCCATAGCCCTTCTCAATGTGGGGAATGGACGTGATCGGGCCCATAGAGCCCAAAGCCAGTAGTGGACATCGATTCATATTCACCATAATTGACTACTTAACCAAATGGATAGAAGCAGCCTCCTTCCCTAGGGTTACCAAAGAAGTCATCATTGCTTTAATCAGAAACAATATCGTCTATCGATATGGACAACTAGAGTTCATTGTGTCAGACAATGATAAGAACCTCAACAACAAAATGATGGAGGATTTATGTCGTAAATTCCACATCAATCACCTTAACTCCGTCATCTACCATCCAAAGATGAATGGTGCTGTTGAAGTTGCTAATAAAAAATCAAGAAGTTCATGCAAAAAATGTCCGCCAATCACAAAGGATGGCCTGGCCTCTTGCCTCTGACTTTATTAGCCTACAGAACTTCAATGCGTACTTCCACTGGAGCAACCACCTACTCATTAGCCTATGAGATGGAAGCAATGCTCCCTATAGAGGTGGAAATGGAATCCCTCAAAGTGTTGATGGATGCTTAGTTGGATGAAGACCAATGGGTACAAGACAGGTATCACCAATTGTCTCTTATAGACAAAGGCGAACTGTGGCTATCTTCCATGGTCAGTTATATCAGCAAAGGATTGCAAGATCCTACAATAGGAAAGTCCGAATACGGCAGTTCAAACAACATGACTAGGTTTTGAAGAAGATCATTGACAACCAAGATCAATCAAAAGGAAAATTCACTTCTAATTGGGAAGGCCCGTTTGTTGTCAAGGGGGTATTGACAAGAGGCGCTCTCAGACTACATGAAATGGATGCCGATGAATTTCCACAGCTTATCAACTCGGACACCGTGAAAAGGTACTATGTCTGAGGTTACCATCAAGCAAACATCCTAGTTTTTGATAATCAACTCACCAGTCATTACAATTTTCTAAACCGTTAAACATACTCTTCTGCCCCTCGGGGAAACATACACTTCAAACCATCAACCTGGTTTCACCTCATTTCAAAACGTCCATATAATTTCGGTTATCCTGAAGACGTGATTGAACCTTTCACACCTGTAGTTTATCCTAAAGATGGGATTAAACTTTCCTACGCTTGCAGTTTGTCCTGAAGATAGGATCAAACTTTTTCCACACCTACAGTTTGTCCCAATCATGGGATCAAACTTTCTTCTCCCCGCAGTATAGCCTGCACATGGGATTCATACTTCTCTTTGGCTGCAATTCATCCTGAGGGGCGAACTACATCGATTTGATCTCCATGATACCCGGGAGTACGTAGGCAACCAAATTCTATATGGCCCGGTCGCAATAAAAAAAACAACAAAAACATTTCTACCCTTCTCTACAAAAACAAAAAATAAAAACACTTCTACACCCTTCTTCATCAATAAAGCTTCTACACCAACCTGCCTTCACATTCGACGTTGAACCTCTTACACCAGGTTCAAACTTCGCAGACCTAATCTCCTCTTCAATAAGAGTACGCAGGCAGCTATTTATAGTTTGATCTAACCCCCTACCAGAACAAAAATACTTGTCACACGGTACTGGGATCAAACTTTAATCCACTATATATCATCGGCTTCAGACCAAAGGGATGGAATTACCCAACCTCTCCTCACCAATCTATAATAGATGGAATTAACTAGGCTTCTCACAAATAGAAGTACTGGCGACCATCTGTGGTGCGGTCAATCTCAGAGAGGAAAAGCCACACTCCTCTCCACATTTCCATACAGAAACCAGTCCCAAGACACCAAAGACGGTAGGGATACACACAGATCAATGATCAGTTCTGAAAGATCCTGGGACGTCTCAATGTCCACACATCAAGGATGAGTTAAGAATGCATCAAGATCACAAGCCCTGAAGAAACAGGGAAATATTAAACAAGTATCAAGGCAAAACTAAAAGGGAAGTGAATCAAAATATATTTCCCTGCCATATATAATACTATTTGATATATACAATATGTGATGTACATGACAAAATGGCTAAGCTAGTCTATGCTAGAAAATACAAAGCTATCTACAGATCTGTAAGTATTCGGACTATCATATCTAACATAGCATCCCTCTCTGAAGAAGGAGGTAATGCTGAAAGCTCTTGCCCAATGGTATCTACACGAGCTAGCAGATCCGAGGCTGACTGCATGGTGGCATGATACTCATCAATATATGCACTCATATCGGCAAGGATGTCAGTCGTGAGGGATCTCATTGAAGTACTTTCTCCGACGGCCACATCCTGATCAGAAAAGGCAGCATCCAACTCCAAAATTAATGCATCTCTGGCTGATCTAGCCTCGTTTCTCTCTAATAGAGCGGCGTCTCTCCCATCAAGAGCCGTCAACATCGAGGCCCTAGCCTGATCTCTCTCATAGGTCATCAGATGTAGACTCTACTCCGTGACATCGTGTTGAATCTTTGAATGATAGTAGCTTTTCGTAGTAGGAGAATCCATCATAAATGCTGGCAACCCAGCAGTCAAATCCTCCTCGATGGGAATATCAGCCTCCTCTATAGGCTTCTCTTCGTCGAAATCAGTCCCCTGCACTATGGATATTATCGCAGCCGATGCAGCCTCTGTCTCCATCCATGAGGAATACTCTACAGAACAACTCGGATTGGTGACAAAAAACTCAGCTTGCTCTCAATGATCCCAATAGGCATAAAACCTGGATCTGTCCTCTGCTGATAAATGGTGAGAAGCGAAACGCTGACTCGATGCCCCCTCAAAAGGATGGAAGTCCTAGAACTGGTCAAATTGACACATCACGACCAGCGGGTGGTAAGTAATCATGCCTCTCAAACCAGCCAGAAGAAGATAATCCATGCCCGGAGCATGAGTAATGAAGCTGTAGGGTGAGCTAAGCCCTGTACACAGCAATATAGAGAATGAATCTCCGATCCTTGCCAGGAAAGCTGACCAAGATACAACATCTGTACACTCCGCAGGCTGAAAGGAGTATGACATGGCTATATCATGGGTGAAACAATACCCATGCCATCTAAAGGTGCCAATCGGTCTCAAGTGTGACATAAACCACATGTACAACATGACCGAGATGCTTGTAAACACTCCTGCCAGATAAGTGCAGCAGTATGTAGCTGACCTTAGAGTCTCTGCGATGATCATCGGTATGATGGTGTGACCCTCCCTGAGAGCTCTCACTGCCATTATGACGCCAATGTCCAACTCATCCATGTATCGCATGTAGACATACGACAGTACGCACAATAGCAGTACATCCACTCTGGCTAAACGCCAATGATCCTCTGGTGCGGTGAAATCCCCAGAATATCATGCATAACTATCCTCAGAGCCAAAACTGTCAAACAGAAATGCTGGGATATAACGTGGCCAGATGTGATCTCATCCTGCACCACTCTACGCCTCAAGCCAGTGAGGGTCATGAACTTCCTACTCATGTCTCCATCGCCATATGCACGCAGGGTCAGTCCAGTGGCAGCATCGTCAAACGTGCATACTACTCCAGAGTAGGAGTCAACTCCTGGGTCCCAAATTAGAAAACATGCCTCTCCAATACCCAGTACTCCAGAAGCCCTCCTCCATACACCAAAGTGGTCCTGCGGGAACTACTCAGTTGATCCGGATCCATAATATCTGGACAAAAAATATCCAAATCACCTAAGAAAGGGTGTGGTAAATTCTTACCTAGAGTTTTGTTCAAAATGCATTTTATGACTACATGCATGCATGTATTATTTTAACATACGTCTACAGTAAAGTTAAAATGCATGATTACCCAATGCCTACGTTTTGGAAAAATTCTGCCATAGCCCCCTTTGTAAATGGGACTATCCACATGCACATTGGCATGACTAGGTGCCCATTCAGTATCACACCTACCCACAGTCATATACATCCTACATGCATTAATACATCATAGTAAAAAAATTGGTAAGTGTAGTCTAATTACCAGGATTATTTTGCTTTTCTACCTTTACTCATTTGTCCTCAAATAGGATAAGAAATGATAGTAAAAGGTGCCAATTTGACTATTTTGAAAGTCAATTTTTTTCACATCATTATGTTCAGCATGGTTTAATACTAACATTTGCTATGTTGAATATTTTTATCAAGTCATATCAGCATTCATATTCACTACTATGTGTCTAAGTGCATTTCATGTGATAAGTCATTTTCCAACGGATAGAAACTGGAAAAGAATACATGCATATGTTACCAGGACAGTGAAGAACACTTGTACGGTGGCAGAATGTGCAGAAAGTCGCCCAAACTCAGCAGGTTTGAAGAAGAGCTCTCGGATTTCCCTTGCGATGCAATTTAAAAGTGATTTATGGAAGCAATCCGCAAGCCTTTCATACCCACGGTTGGTCGCAGGTCCACCTGCGGCTGCCGCATGTGTACTTGTGGCACCCCTACATAGGTCCCACATCTCTAACTCGGTGCAATTTGAGTTGCAAAGGAGGTCTCACAAGCTAAAAAGGCCAAATCAGGAATAAAAACGCTATGCGATTGAGCGGAATAGCATGAAATCCTGGTTTTCACGGTCTAAACTCTGGCTCCGCATATCACTCATTGGTATTCGCCTGAATACAAGGTACACTATACCGATGAGCTCAGTTTTTGCAAATCATGCTCGACAATAACTCACAAAGGTCTGATGACGCCAAACACAGAGACGTAACCCAAAAAGAAGTATCCCCGACGGGGGTTACAACGCCGAAGTCAGACATTGATAAAGTATCCCCGGTGGGTGTCACAACGTGATTCAACTATTGATATAAGTATTAATGAAGGTCAAGCAGCCTTGACATACTCCCCGGTGGGGGTCACAACGCAATGCAATCATTGATACACGCATCAATGAACGTCAAGAAGCCTTGACAGTTTACCCAACAGGGACCTATCTGGTGATACACACATCAGCGAAGGTCAGGCAGCCCTAACAATACACATTGTTAGGAGTAACTCTAACAAAGATCATGGTATATACTTGTGACACAAACCAGAGAAGACCATCCTCATTGGAAAGGACCGATGGTGGAATATGTTGTACACATCCTCAAAGAGATAAAGCTTTATCCCCATAGATCTCTTGTACACGAGAGGCACCTCTATGGAGTAAAGGTCTATATCAAAGATCCAAGACTTTGGTGATAACCCCAATGGCAACATCCTTGAAGACTTGGATCGCATGTCCAAGACATTATTGATTGTCATCCCCGGCAGGATTAACAGGGAACTGGCAATCATTCATACATGCATTATGTATTTGCAACATGTTGCTACACATAGCATTGTGTTCATCTTATTGAATTTCAAGTGTCTAGGATTATTTATCCTATCCATGCCTTGTATTGCATGAATATAATAAAGAGGGGCATCTGTAGACACTCGAAATTTTCTCCACACCTGTTACTAACATTGCAGGAGGGCAGATTCGTCTTTCAGAGATAACCCTGGAAGATAGCTCACATCCATTTCGGATACTACCGAAAGTTCAGTCTCAAATCCGGAACACACACCGAGAGTATTAATTCCTATCTCGGAGAGAACCCCGAGTTTTGTCCTTAGACATAACCCCAAGGAATGTTGTTGTAATTCCTGTGATAACTCCGAAAATGCTTGTTTCAAATGCATGCAATCAGCTTCAATCTCAGACCTCCTGATGAGGCACTCATTCCAAAGACCTAGAGATAACACCGGAAAGATATGCACAATTACAGATGACCTTGTGGAATTTAAACACT
>CM035157.1:57774847-57972737 GCA_020205615.1 Panax quinquefolius
GCTCAATGCATCATGCTCGCATCCATGAGTAACGAGCTTCAGCGTCAGCATGAAACTATGGATGCTCCTACTATATTCCTGCACATCAAGTAGTTGATGGTAAAGAAAGTAGGACTGATAGATATCAGATATCTAAGGAGCTCTTCCGATCTAGAATGGCCAATGGCACTATAAATATGAGATAAAAGTCCTTAACATTATCAATTTGATTGATCAATTAGGACAACGAAGTTTTGTCATGGATGGAGAGTTGAGCCAAGATTTGATCTTGCACTCACTCCCTAACTCCTTTCACAATTGTTGTGAATTTTCATATGAACAAGCTAGATATCGGTCCTCACGATTTGCTTAACATGTTGAAAATGTTGAGAGTGACTTTCCAACCAAGAAAAACAAAGTCTTACTGGTAGGGGCCAAAGGATCTTTTGAAAAGAAGAACGATTCAAAGAAAGTAAATAGAAAAGCATAAACAAAGGATAATAAGAACAAAACTGATACGGATAGCAAAGGAGTTTGCTTCCACTGCAATAAGCCTGGACACTGGAAAGAAACTGCGAGAAGCATCTTGCAGAGGCTAACCAAAGAAGCTTAGTGAAGTTTCGGTTACAAATACAAATTTGTTCATGATTTAAAATAATTTTTCTTTAAGTCAAGGTTCTACTTGGGTATTGATACCGACTTTGGTTATCATAAATATAGATCTATGAAGGACCAAGCGTAAGTAGAAAGTTAAACAAGATAAGTAATCCTATGTGTGGGAAATGAAGCAAAGGTTCTTTTGAAGCATTAGCCATAGGAACTTATAGTTTAGCAATGCCTACGGCAAATCTATTAAGTCAATAAGTTGTTATTGTATTCCAAAGATTTGTTAGAAACATTATTTTCATTTTATTGTTGGACAATGAAATCTTTGGTATTATATTTAAGAACAATTGTTGTTCTATTTATAATAATAATAATGTTTTGTATAGAACTAGAATATTACTTAATGGATTTTATATACTTGACTTACGTGAAAATAATTTTGCAAATTGAACAAACTAGTATAAGAAAAGGAGATGATTATTCAAAGAGTTCAATGTGTGTATTTGCTAAAATACAAGTGTGAATTATTTGAAAGGTTCAAAGAATTCAAAAGTGAAACAAATTGACAAAGTATTAAGATTCTTTGATTAGATCAAGGAATAAATACTTGTGCAATAAGTTTCTAGATCATCTCAAATGGTTTTCTCATAATGGACGCCTCGATACGCAATAATTGATTGATGTATCCGAAAGGAAAAATCATACCTTGTTGAACATGGTACTATCCATAATGATTTTACCGACATTCCAAAGGTCCTTCTCGGGATAATGTCCTAGAAATGGTCAGACATTCTCAAAAAGGTAACCTCAAAATCCAAATTTCCCCAAGACTCCATAAAAGTTATGGATGGGAGGATTCCTAATCTTAAGTATGTTAAGTTAAGGGGTTGTCCAACTTATGTGAAAATGTTTCAAAGGATAAGCTTGGACAAGATTTGACAAGTACAATTTGTGGGACATCCTAAAGTAAGTTTAGGGTATATGTTCTATAATCCTACTTAGCAAAAGGTGTTTGTTATGAAAACACGCCTTCTTCTAAGATAAAGGTGTTTATTAATGAAGGGGCTAGTGGGAGGATAATAGATCTTGAAGAGTTCAAGAACCACAAAACACTATAAGTCAAATAAGAGGAACCTATAGATAGACCTATTGTACCACAACCGAATCGTAAATCTAATAGTACCGTAGAGATACCTAGGAGGTATGGATTCATCATAGATGATGATGATGAGGTACACATCATAGAAGATGATGATCCAGTTACATACGATGAGGTAAGTGTTGTAGACACTTAGAGAAATGGATTGAAGCAAGTTTCTCAAATATGGAACATTCGTTTTGATGAGCAATCAAAAGAGTTTGATTTTATCAAAAATAAGAATGAACCTAGTGTGTACAAAAGGGTCAGTGGGAGCATCGTGACATTCCTAGTACTATATGTTGATATACTACGGATAAGGAATGACATACCAATGCTACAATCAATAAAGATAAAGTTGTCTAAACATTCCTCCATGAATGATTTGGAAGAGTATCTTAATTGGGGATATAAATCTATATAGATAGATTTAAAAGGATGCTCAACTTAACCCAAAGAACGTATATTCATTTGATGCTAAAGTCGTTTAGCATGGCAAACTCCAAGAGATGTCTCATGTAGATGAGCTATGGAGTGTATCTCTCTTAATAGTCCCCAAAGACTCCAAAAGAGAGAGCACATGAGTAATTATCATGTATGCAATGAAATATACGAGACCTGATGTTGATCAGTCATATTCAGGAGAAGTTCACTATGAGTCGTGAAAACATCTTAAAGCTTAACCCAAGACTAAGGATGTGATCATATTCATGGTGGGTCTAAATTAAAACTGGAGGGCTTAACAGACTCAAGTTTTTCGCATGCACTAAGAAGACGACGTAAAAATCCACTTTAAGGTAAACGTTATCTTGAACAGTGGTGCAATGAATTGGAAAGGTTCCAAACAGCAAAGAGTTGCCGGTTTAGTGATAAAGACAAAGTATATAGCTATAAATGAAGTCGCAAGTTGATTGTTTGGATTAAAAGTTCATTACAGAACTAGGAATAGTTCCTAAGTCTCATCTTGGATCTAAACATGTGTTGTGGCACTTTCATTTGATTATTAGAATCATTGAAAGATGGAAAATCACTATAGAGGTAGTGGACTCTTAAGAACAACATTACATATCCATTAACTAAAGCTTATCCAACAGCAGGATAATCGTCACTTAGAGAAGAAGAGTATAAGATACAATGGCGATTGGCTTTAGTGCAAGTGGGAGATTGAAAGTAATATGCACACAAGCCAATCATATTTGATGATAAAGCATATACTTTGTAACAATTTTATTCATTTATTAATAAAAAGTATTAATTTATTAAAGGCTTTTAATTATCTACATGATGCTGTTTTATAATATATGATAAACCCATAGTTTTAAGCAATGCTTTTAGAATAATGATGATGATCATTCTAATGAGATCTAAATTCTTAGAAAGCTTAAAACTAAAATAGTTCCCAATCGATGGATTACTAAATTGGGGATTAGTGAATCCGGATAGATTGGTACATACGTTGCTTGCTCATTGGATGAGGATGATTGATCTCATGATCATTTGTGTGAAGACACTAAAGCAAGTATGTAGGTGCTTATTAGAGAATAAGTTCACTGAACGTGGCTCGCTAAGGAATACCTAATGGAGTTTTATTTGCTCATCAATAGGAATTCTCAGTAGTGATAGTAGTACAAGTAATCCTTGACTTGAGATCATCATAGTATCTTGTGTATGATGAGTTATACTTTGACTTATTCCTTAAGACCCTTAGGGTATATCAAAGGGTATGCTTGGGTATAATAAGTTGTACATGGAGATAATGTATGATCAATAAAGAATCTACCACTTCTAATAAAAGAAGAGAAATGTCCTATGTGATTCGATAAATGACAACCCAAAGAGTCCTTGGCGTTAATGTAATGAAATTAGAAAGGAGTTTCTAATTTGCATTATTTGGAGTTGTGCATTTAAGGATCGAAATACATATAATTAAATAAAATAAGACTTGACAAAGAATTCCATGTCTTATATTTAATTGGGACATCATGGTGGAAGGATTGAATTGTATTTAACTATTTACTCAAAGGTTCTTTTATGATTAATGTTGAAATCTATATTATCCGGAAAGTCGTTGATCGCTAGGGAGGCTTATCCCTATCAGTAGAATAAATATTATTTATTTAAATAAATTAATTGTTTAATTTATTTATTTAAATAAGGTTAGAATTGTTCTAATTGATTTATTCACAACCGGTTTAATATGGAGAACCTAAAGGGTCACACCATAAAAGGAAGAATAATTATTTAAGAAGTTAATGGCATAATCGTAATAATATGTTAAGTATATTTAATTTAATCTATGGTGATAGAATAAATTAAATAGCTTAATATTTATTATTTAATATTTTAGAAATATTAAATATAAATTAATAAGAGGAGTCTTATTAATATTATTACAATTATTATTATTTTAATTTCTAAAAGAGTTTAGGAATTAATTTAATATAAGTACTCTCATTTATTCCTAATTGGATTAGGAAGAAAAATTAGTTAAAGGAGTTTAATTAATTATCCCTAATAAGATTAGGGAGCTTAATTAATTAAAAGAATTTAATTAATTAAATAAAACTCAATTCCTTAATTGTTAAGATGGGTTGCCCACATCTATAAATAAGAGGAGTCTTATTATGGGTGGTGGGGGTTGTTGACTTTTTCAACATACGACATAATTCCAATTTGTTGGAGAGTACGCCTTTTCTATAGAGATAGAAAAACTAGGGTTGAGCCAACACACCTTCTTCTTGAAAATTCTTTTTCCTTGGTGGATCACCTCTAGAGGCCAAACACATGGGTGGTTAACGTTGATCAAACGAAGGAACCAAACCCGGTGGATTCAAGTTGAACGCGAAAAGGATTTGGAGGTGAACTTGTACCTGAGGAAGCTCGATCTTCAAGGGTATGATTTTATTCTTTATCTTTTCGTTTAATTAATAATTGTGCATAAAGGGTGATCCGGGTATATGGTTTGTAAAATTTTTAAACTCTGATTTTTCCACGTTTCCGCACTTTTATGCAATTTGATTGCGTTCTTGAATATTACAAACCTAACAAGAAGTACATGTCATACTGAGTTATATGGTCAATGAGTATGTGGATGAATGGTACGAGAAAGCTATCTTTCAGACAAGCTTTGTTCAGATCCCTGTAATCCACGTAAACTCGCACATTCCCTCCGGGTTTAGGAACGAAGACTATGTTAGATAACCACTTAGGGTATGTTAATACAATGATGATACAGGCTTAAAATTGTTTCATAATTTCTTCTTTGACTTTCAAACTCCACTTAGGTTTTAATCGCCTAAGTTTCTGTCTAACTGACTTGAATCCCTATTTGATGGGAAGGCGATGAATGATGATGTCAGTTGAAAAACTGACCATGTCTTCATGAGACCATGCAAACACATCCTACAATTGGGTCAATAGAGTAACCATGTCATTCCTTAGGTTTGGAGTAAGGTCCGTACAAATCTAGATTTGTTTGGGGTTTTTTAAGGTTCCGAGGTTAAAAGAGGTGGTTTGATCAAGATTTAGCTTGGGTTTATCTTCGACCCATTCTTTAATCTCCTGAGGTACCTCATAGTCCTCTTCTTCAATATCCATCAAGTTAGAGTCCAATTTCACATCAAAGTTTTAGTCCTTATGTAGAATAGCCACCTTAACAGTAAGTTTAGGCATATCTAACTTTAGAGTCCTGAAATAAAATTCTTTCACTTAATATATGAAACTGTTTAATCATACAAAGTGTTAGCATTAAATGACAAAAATAACTGTTAATACTTTGCAACAAAAGTAAGCAGTTATTGTTATCTACAGGGTAAAGGGAGTTTTTACCCTTTTACCCTTTTTGACAAATGCAAGGAGTTCTGCTCCAATTATCGTGGGTCATATCCTGGTGGACAGCTGTGATGAAGGGACTGTTGTTGTCCTCCTTCTCTTGAATTATGACTATGACATCTGAGTAGTCGTCATCTAAGATAGCCTTGTTCATACCCTCAGTACGTGCCAGGACGTACATCTTTGATAAGCGCCTCTTAATGTCTTATTCGTACCTTTGATTCCTTTCCTCCATGTCTGGGCCTAGAATCAGGACTTCTTTTCCTTTAATCGGGATTGACATAGGAAACAACATGCCTATCTCAGAGGCATGAACTTTCCATAGAGGCCGTACAGAATCAGCATCTGTAGGTTTAGGAAATAGCCTTGTAAATGAAGGACCAGTGTATGCTTGTGCGGATTCCTATGACTGGACCTAAAGGAGTATCCTAATCTGGCCTTTCCTGTTTAGCTGGGAACTTGAATTGGGAATTTGATTCCTTGTTGATTCTTTCCTAACCATTGTCCAAGTTGGAAACCCAAGGATATCATTTTTTGAGTAGCCGACATTACTTCTGCAGAAACACTAGGTTTCAAAGCGGAAGCCCCAATGGGTTGATAGTGAGTGTTGCTCACCTCAAGGGCTTAGAAGGTGACAGGATCAACTTCGTCAATGAAACTGATGAGAGGTGCATCACTTTGTACATGATATTCTTGCTCAGCATTAACAGTGACCAGATTACTGTTGATGATATACTTAATTTGTTGATGAAGAGTGGATGGGACGACTCCCGCCATGTGGATCCAAGGTCTTCCTGTAACACCCCCATATCTATACTCCCATGGTATCTGATATGGTGCTTACAATGAATTCATATAATGCATTTAAATCTATACACCCATGGTATCTGATTACAATATTACATTAAATAGAGGAACTATCAGATATAATTCCCATAGATCCAAAATTCACAGTATCCTATAACAGATGTTAATGCTCAAGAGAACTATTACTATGTTTGGATACCCTCATTTGGATATATGAACTGTATCAGTGACTAGAGTCTATCTATTCGAAATTCAGAGTACCAGTAATAACATAAACAGTCCATATTTCTAATACCCTCACCAAGATGTATAGTCTATGCCAAACGAATTTATACTATCGTATCGATATTAACTATCTATCCGAAATTACGAGTATTAATAACAACATGAATAGTACATGCTATTAATACCCTCAGTTAGATAAATAGTTCCCAAGGATCTCAACTAGATTCGAATAATTCTAACTTTATATCTATATATATAAGAAAACACGGTTGCGAAAATAAAATATGTTATATATATATATCATAATATTAAGATTCGATTACATGATTCTCATAACGAGTTTTTTTATTACAAAGTATTCAAATTGACAAGAATATAATCTAATCTAAATAGGGATGCTTCCCTTTATCTACTCCAGATGTTCCAAGGTTACCATATAAAACTGCAAAGGGAATAATTTCCAAGGGTGAGCTATGACATGCTCAACAAGTTTTGTATTTATAATAATATATGATTTGAAGAAATACAACAATTCAAATTTCGACTGATAGTTGTTACCATCTCACTATGGATTTATATTTCTGTCAGTCACACAGACTTAGAAATTTGATCAGATATGAGATAGGGGATCAGCCTATTCAACATCTTAGGAGTATGCATCTCATCCTACCAGTGCTCAAATGTACCCTAATTAGTGTGAATATATTATCGACCGAAAGATCCCATACGGGATACCCAACTTCAGAATATGATGTCTTACCAAACAATTTGGTTTGACACAACAATTTAAGCTTAATAATCAATATGAATAAATAATTCATTTCTTAGTTATGATGAAGCTATAGCAATAACCATGCAATAAGAGGTAATTCAAATGTAGGTGTAGTATATTATATCAACAGAATATCAAGATACAAATCTTATTCAACGAGTAAATATGTTTAAGAAATTTGCATAAGTAGTTTAAGGGTTACGAAGAACTTTCCTGACCGTAGATCAGTCAAGTTATGCTAATCAATTCATTTAATAAATACCTACGATATTCATATATATAAATCTAACACGTTAGTATTGATAACAATACTTAAATATAACATTTATATAAGATTGGGTTAGATTCGATAAGGTTTCGATGTACAAAGTCTTTACCTAAGTTGATAAATAGACTAAATATTATTTATAAAATTTATTATATTTTTAGATAATTTATTTATTCTTTATAATAATTTTAGAAGTTTTAGAATATTTTTAAAACATTTATTTATCCTTTAAAAGATTTTTAAATCATTTATTTCTATTTGTAGGTAATTAATATTTACTTAAAATTTTATAAAAACATTGTTTATTATTTTTAAATAATTTATAATCATTTATTATGATTTTTATATCATTAATATTATTTTCAATAATTATTTGGTATTTATAAATAATTATTCTAATTACTTTATTATTAAATTAATTATTAATAATATCCAAATAAAATAAAATATTTCTTGAATTTATATAAAAATATCAGAATTTAATTATAATTATTTAATATCATTTTTAAAATTATTTTTGTATTTATTTATATTTATTTATTAATTATTTCTAATTTTTATAAATTATATTTAGAAAAAACAATTTCTGTCTGTCGCTAAAGCCCTTCAGTGACAGAAAGTGTCGTTATAGGTGTTCTTGAGTTTCAAGCAACAGTTTGGTGTACGGTCGTATGGTCGATTGACACTTGACCACCTAATTATCTAGCTACTGGTTATGATTTTGCATTTGGTCAAGTGTTGATGTTATAGTACTCTTACAGTAGTACAACATGAATCAAATTTCAGGCTTTAACCTACATATAACAAGAAGTTATAGAGGCTCAAAGTCACTTTCAGAGTTATTCTTGAGTTTCTGGGTAACCCAGAACAGTGGTCATGGTCGGTCAACGGTTTCGTGACTTAAATGAATATCATTGATTCTGTGTATTAGATGTGTGTTATATTTGTCGTAACATGTAGTATATATATCAGGGTACATATATATAACACTAACATGAATAGAGCATAAATCTAATGTCTTTAATTATGCTAGTCAAAGTACAACCAAACGATGTTTTTAGTGTTCTTTAGTTTTCTGGGCAGCCCAGAAAACTTGGTCAAGCTCGGTCAACGAATTTTGACCATTAATTCCAGTAATGCTATACGTTGTTTGTGCAATTTAAGATCATAGATATGTAGTACATATATCAGGGTGTTAATCTAATACAAAACATTACAAAAACAACAAACAGAAAGCGATCAAAAAGGTTGGTCAAAGTAGCCAGTTCGACTATTCTTGAGTTTTATAGGTAACCTATAAAACTACAATCCGTGAACGGTCAACGCACTTTAACAACTTATAACTTACAATCTATGGTTCTAATGAACCTGTTTTCTTTTCCAGATTAAAGACATACCAACAGGCTACAAGTAACATACAATTAACAGACCTAAATATAAACACAAATGAATCTATAAGCCCTGACATTCGGCTGTCAGACTTGGTTTTCAAAATTTCTAGATTTCCAAAAACACTTAATTAATGCATCTAGATGTTATGAAAACGTGTTCTACCAATCTAACATACTAATAAATATTTCTAAACAACAAAAATAACAAAGGATCAAAGAGCTAGCTATGAACTAGGGTTTATACTTTTTCTTGATTGATTTTCTATTCTAGCTACTGATTTTGTTGCTGTTATCTCCCAGGCTGGTTTTTGTAAGTAAGTAAGTGTATAATGGCTTAGAATTTTTGCGAGTTTGCTTAGCCCTAAGGTTCCTATTTATAGACTTCTTCAACTTGGCTTTTTGGACATTTCCAAGCAACTTGCCTCTACAAATATAAGATCTGATGACTATTGTCATGCTTGGGAGTTACAAGCATGTCATGTGTAGCCTAGGGACTTGTACTTGTGACTCCTAACCTACTTGTAAGCTAGTTAGGTTAGTTTAGTAGCTTAATTATGCTCTAATCTTTACTAATCTTGATTAGGGTTTTGTTTTTAATGATTAGGATTGTTAAGTGATGTTTCATAATTGAAGTTTATGCTCTAATCTTTACCTAATTGAAGTTTACTAACCATGATTAGGTTTTAAGATAATCTAATTAGGGTTTAATTAGCTAATTAGGTTTAGTTTACAAATTAGGGTTAGGTTTTGCTAATTAGGGTTAGGGTTTTTTAATATAGGGTTACTAACCTAGATTTCTTGCCAATCCTAACAAGCGCGACAAAGCATTTTGTCAGGGTAAGCACAACAAAGCAACTTGTCAAAACAATTATACCAAAAAGTCCGATTATGTAAGAAAAATTTTAAGCACGACATTTTTTGGACAAAAATTTATTTGGTCAAATTTGTTAAACAAAGTATATAGTAACATATAACACATTCAAAATGGAGAAATTTTATTGGTATAACTGAATTTTACAAATACGAGTCTTATTAGGGTTTTGGGTTTTTACATTCACCCCCACTAATAAGAATTTCGTCCTCGAAATTACAGTATAGATTAAGTAAATAATTGAGGATAATTCTCTCGCATTTTATCTTCAAGCTCCCATGTAGCCTCTTCAACGTTCTGATTTCTCTAGATTGCCTTGACCGATGCTAACACTTTATTTCTCAGAACTTGCTCTTTACGGTCGACGATCAGCACATGTTTTTCTACATAATAAAGATCTTCTTCTATTTGGATTGGTTCATAATTTATAACGTATTTATAATCAGGTTTGTATGGTCATAATACGGACACATGGAACACATTATGGATATGATTCAACTCAGGAGGTAGTGCTATTTCATAAGCAACTTCACCAATCCTTCTCAAAATTTCAAAAGGTCCCATGAATCTCGGACTTAATTTTCCTTTCTTGCCAAAATGTATCTTGCCCTTCTAAGGAGATACCTTCAAGAATATGTGGCTTCCTACGTTAAAGTTTTGTTGTTGACGATGTAGATCAACGTATTTTCTTTGTTGATTTTGAGATGCTTGTAATCGTTGACGAATAATTATGATGGTTTCAGTTGTTTGTTGAATAATTTCAGGTCCTAACATTTGTCTTTCCCCAACTTCATCCCAACATAAAGGTGTTCTACACTTTCTCCCATATAAGGCTTCATAGGGTGGCATACCTATGCGAGCATGATAACTATTTTTATAGGCAAATTCGACTAAAGGTAACTGATCTTCCAAAATTCCTTTAAAGTCTACGATACATGTTCTTAACATATCTTCTAGTGTTTGTATGTTTCTCTCACTCTGTCCATCTGTCTGAGGATGATAAGTTGTACTCAATCTTAATTGTGTTCCTAAATATTTCTGAAGGCTTTTCCAAAAATTTGAAGTAAAATGTGGATCTCGATCTGATACTATGGAAACAGGCACTCCATGCCTAGAGATAATTTCATTAATGTACAGTTTGGCAAGGTGATCTAAGTTGTGAGTAATTTTAATAGGTAAAAAGTGAGCTAATTTGGTTAAACGGTCGACTATTACCCAAATGGCATTATGGCCCTTTTGTGTAGCTGGAAGGCCAACAACAAAGTCCATGGTTATATATTTCCACTTCCACTCAGGAATCGGTAAGGGTTGAAGTAAACCACTCGGCTTTTGATGCTCAGCCTTAACCCTTTGACACGTGAGACATTTGCTTACCCATTCAGCTATTTCTCTTTTCATATTCGACCACCAAAAGTGTCGACTTAAATCTTAATACATTTTTGTACGGCCAGGATGTATGGCAAATTTAGAATTATGAGCTTCGTTTAAAATTTTGTCTTTTAAAGCTTGGTTTAACTGAACCCAGATTCTATCTTCATATCTTATTATTCCATCCTTATCTATTCTAAATTTGTTATACTTATCATGAGTTGAATTAGACTTATACTTCTGACATTCTTCATCCGTTTCTTGTATCTCTTTGACTTTGTTAAGCAAAGATGAAACTCCTTCTAAAATGTATAATTTTTAGGTAGAGGTAGTTGGACATTCCACCTCAATTTTTAAAATTTCAAAATCTTTTATTAACCTATCATTGGTGGTTAATACATTCAACTTTTCCTGATTCTTTCTACTTAACGCATCAGCTATGACATTGGCTTTACCGGGATGATATAAGATTTCACAGTCAAAATCTTTTATCAGTTCTAACAATCTCCTCTGTCTTAAATTTAGTTCCTTTTGTGTAAAAATATATTTTAAACTTTTATGATCTGTATATATCTCACACTTCTCTCCGTACAAGTAATGTCTCCAAATTTTTAGAGCAAAAACTACCGCGGCTAACTCTAGGTCATGAGTAGGATACATCTTCTCATAATCTTTGAGTTGTCGTGATGTATAAGAAATCACTTTCCCATATTGCATCAACATACACCCTAAACCTCGGTCTGATGTACCACTAAATACTACAAGGCCTCCTGTATCATCTGGTAAGGATAACACTAGAGCCATGCTCAGTCGCTTCTTCAACTCTTGGAAGCTTTCCTCACATTTATCTATCCGGACGTATTTTACCGTCTTTCGAGTTAAATTGGTTAATGGGGTTGCTATTTTTGAAAAATCTTTTATACACCGTCGATAATAACCCGCTAAACTGAGAAAACTTTGTACTTCTGTTGGAGTTGTTGGTTGTTTCCAATTCACAACCGTTTCGATCTTAGTTGAATCTACAGATATTCCATTCTTGTCAATCACATGACCTAAAAATTGAACTCTCTTCATCCAGAATTCACACTTAGAAAACTTTGCATAAAGTTGTTCCTTTTGTAAAATCTCCAAAACGACTCTCAGGTGTTTAGTATGCTCTTCCCGTGTTTTCAAGTATACCAGAATAACGTCGATAAACACTATAACAAATATGTCTAAGCATGGTTTAAACACTCGATTCATTAAATCCAACGACTCTCAAGTGTTCAGTATGCTCTTCCCGTGTTTTTGAGTATACCAGAATATCATCGATAAACACTACAACAAATTTGTGTAAGCATGGTTTAAACACTCGATTCATTAAATCCATAAATGTTGTTGTTGCATTAGTCAATCCAAAAGACATTACAAGAAACTCATAATGTCCATAGCGTGTCCTAAATGCTGTTTTTGGCACCTCCTCCTTTCTTACCTTTAATTGATGATAACCTATTCTAAGGTCAATTTTTGAAAAATGTTCGACCCCTTTTAATTGGTCAAACAAATCCTCAATCCTTGGTAAAGGATATTTATTTTTAATAGTTAATTTATTTAGCTCCATATAGTCTATACATAGTCTCATAGTTCCATCCTTCTTCTTTACAAACATCACTGATGCTCCCCAGGGTGAAACACTAGGTTGTATGTACTTTTTATCTAAGAGTTCCTGTAATTGTATAAGTAACTCTTTCAGTTCTACAGGTGCCATTCTATACGGTGCCTTAGAAACTGTTGTCGTTCCTGGTGTAAGATTAATGACGAACTCAATTTCCCTATTTGGAAGTAAACCTGGTAAGTCATCCGAAAATACATTTGGAAAATTCTTAACTATTGGTATTTGATCTAGTTTTACTCCTTCCTGTCGAGTATCAACTATATAGGCCAAATACCCTAAACAACCCTTTCTAAGTAATCTTTCTGCCTGAACAATAGTCAAACATCGAGATTGCTTAGGTGAACAACTACCGTTGAACACTACCTTTGACTTTGATGCAGTCAAAAGGTTTATAAGTTTTTGATGACAATCAATCATCGCGTTATGATTAACTAACCAATCCATTCCTCAAATTACATCAAATTCTCCCAACTGAATTGGTATCAAATCCACTTTAAAATTATGTCCTTTTATTACCACACTACAGTTCCTGTATATGGTTTTAACTGCAATCCATTCATTATTAGCAATTTTTACACAGAATGGTTTATCTAAATTTTCACAAGGTATATTCAAGTTTGTAGAAAAAAAATTAAACACAAAAGAACATGTAGCACCAGAATCGAATAACACATATGCATTTAAAGTGTTGATATGGATGATACCTGTCACCACATCCGATGAAGCAACAACATCCCTCACCGATATATTAAATGTTCTCGCGATAGGTCAATTTTGAACCCTAACTGCAGCTATTGTTGATTGATTATTCTCTGGTACTCTATTCCCATTTCCTCCTTGGTTCTTAGGTTTGGGACAATTCATTGAAAAATGGTCCAACGAACCACAATTAAAACATTTATTTTTATTTGGAACAGAACATTATGGAGAAAAATGTCCCGATTGTCGATAATTATAACATTTGTTATGAAGGCATTGTCCTTTATGTTTCTTTCCACAGGTAGGACAAGGTTTAATGATGTTATTACTAAAATTATTATTAGTATTACCTATCTTTTTTCCCGGGTTGTTAGAAAAAGTATTATCCCATTTTTTTTTGTTATTAAACCCACCTGAACTGGGTTCTGTCCTAAGTTTCCCTTTTTCATTCTGACTTTTCTTGTCCTAGTGAAATTTAGCAAAACTTTCATTCTCACTTTTGGCTATAGTAGCTTTCTCCAGTATTTCAGAGAAAGTTTTAATTTGAAGTACTGACAACCTACTTTGAATCTGAGATTTTAAACCCTCTTGAAACCTACAAGTCTTTCTAAGTTCAGTGGTTACTTGATGAGGAGCAAACCTAGACAATTCATTAAACTTGGCTGTATACCGGGTTACACTCAGGTCTCCTTGTTTTAAATCCAGAAATTTTATTTCCATTCGATCTTTCAGGGATTGGGAAAAATAGTTTTCAAAGAACAATTCTTTGAATCTATCCCAAGGAATAATTTTAGTTTCCACCCGACCTTTGGTGATTCCCACTAATAATTAGCCTCACCTTGTAGGAAAAAGGTTGCAAAAGTTGTCTTCTGATTATTATTAACATTAGTTACTAGGAAAAATTTCTCTATCTCCGAAATCCAAATTTCTGCCTCGATAGGTTTTAATGTACCTTTAAATTCTGGCGGTCCAACTAATTTAAAATCTTTAAAAGATGTGTTTTGGTTTGTTGGTCTATTCATAGCTCCTAACATAAGGTCTACTAACTGTTGGGTAGAATTGTCTTCATTACTCATTTCTCTTTGGGGTCTTCTGCTTGGTGGCATGATTCTATATAAAACAATAACAAAATTCACATAAGAATTTGAATAACACAAACATATTGTTTATTTTATATATCACAATGGTCGTTCACAACAACTTAGTAGTTAAACATACTACTATCTTACAAACACCGGTTACAAAATAAACTTTGAATGCTTCTTTATTTATACTAATATAAAGCATTCAACCACCTATACTACTCTCTAGAATTCATTGATATCATCAAAGGAATCTTGAATCATGTGACAAACCACAGATCGATCTATGAGATAAGCAGTTTTCTTCACCTCTACTGGATATCGAACTACACGGCGCTATAAATCATTAAAAGTATCTCGATAACCCAGAGATGTTTTAAGAAGTCTTGACTGAATTTCCTTCCTGCCCCTTTGTGCATGGTACAGTTGTACTTTTAGTCGTTGACTGTGAAAGCCCCAAATCCGGGTCTGAAATCACCGCGAATTCGGTTCAATCATTCAACAACTATTTGCGGAAGATATAAACATAAATTGTTTATGCAATACACTTTACACACATTTCCCCAAAATTGAGTAACCTTAACTTATACACAAATCATAAACTATCTAACACATGACATTATTATCAAACTATACTTTATAATCTAGCTGCACATTTTGTCCCAAGCTGAACTTGGCATTATCTTTTTCCTGTATCTGAACGCATTCGCCTTATCTGCAATGTTTATCATGATATAGCAAGGGTGAGCATGAAAGTTACCCAGCAAGTTTAAATACAATTTAAGGATATATCATGATTGAAAGAGTCTAAATAATAGGCTGGCTATAATTTATCAATATAATTGAGAACTAGCACGAACAAACTTTTGACTGAACAAGTATTGAACATGAACAAATATATTTGGACCAACTGGTAATGAAGTTGATCAGCCTTTCATACCTGACTTATACATGCAATATGTACAAAGTACAATTCCATATGGCAATCAGCAATGATTAACCATAAGCATATCTGAATAAAACAACTCTTAGTAGAGTTAAGTAAAACTTGCCTGAACCATTGATTACTGCTACGCAATTTATATCGCTTTATCCAAAGACCTAATATTAGTAATATAGATCTCCAATATTAGAATAATATCATCGCAATATAATACTATTATATATATACACATAGAATAACCTAAACACATAGCACATAACCCTATCAGTCTATAATACACATAAGATTTAGTATCAGGTCAAACTATTTCAGTCTGACTTGAAACTGACACAATTATATCATCCTGATGGTCTACTCGGACAAATATCGAGTTTAAGATCAATTAAACTCTGCCTAAACACTTAACAATTATCACAGATAATTTTCTTAGCAGTCAAAATAATTTCCATAGGCTCATAATAATTTTTATATAATTAATATCATTTATCATGATTTTTCAATCATTAATATTGTATTTAGATAAATTAAATACCACATAATCCCTTAATCATTAATATTTATTTATCATTAAATATTAATAAAAATCATAACATAATATTATAATATAATTATAATATATCAAAGTATTTTTAATACTTTAAAATCACATTTATATGATTTTTAAACACTTAAATCCATTATCCGATAATTGCTTTTAATATTAAAATATTAATATTTTCATGACTAAATATCAAAAGTTATATTTTATAACTTAAAATATTTTTATAACACATAAATCATTTTTGTATGATTTTTAAAGCATTAATTCTATTTTTCCATAATTTATTTAATATATTTATTAAATAAATTAATTACCATTAATAAATTATTAATGAAATTCATCACAAAATATTAAAAGTCAACAAAAATAACTTAAAATATTTTTAACAACATAATATAATTTTTCATGATTTATCGCTTAATTAAAACCATTTTAAATAATTTATTTAATATTATAATTAAATAAATAAATACATTTATTATTCCAAAAATATTAAATATTTTTGAAATATACCCAAAATAATTAAAAACTATTTTTTGGACCTTAAAATAATTTTTCATAATTTATTATGTATTTTTAATAATTAAAAACTATTTTTCTCTATTTATTTAATTAATTAATCTATTTTCCAAAATTAAGTGTCACTAAAGGGCCCTATAGCGACAGAACCGTCGCTATAGGTGTTCTTGGGCCTGTTCTTGAGCTGCCAGATCTTCATGTCAGTGCACAAGGGGGGTAGTTTGACCGACTCTAGATTTTAGGTTATCAAGCTTCTGAGTTTGTAATTTTGTTAGAATTGTAATATTCATGCAACACTATAATCTAGATTCAATTCCATGCCCAAACAACAACAGATCTATGAGATAAAGGCCTTACAAAATCATGTCAGATCTGTTCTTGAGTTTCTGGGCTGCCCAGAAACTCGAACAGTGTGAAGATCACTACTTTAAGGCTTCCTATTTTGCAGTCTGTGACTCGTTTATGTTATCTAAAGGCTCAGTCTTGTAGAGGAGATGTCCGGCTATAATAAAATATCAACAGATCTATCTAACAACAATATATAAAATAAATCATGGCTGGTCAAAGTACCTGTCAGGTACATGCTCAAGAACAAATCTGGGTTTTCCAGATTGTTCATCAAGCAGTTTGGTCAACGGTGGTTTGACCATTAATTTCTACGATCCTGTTACAGATCTGGGTGATCTAAAGACATTAGTGGGTAGCCTACATACCAGTCTACAATATTTCACTAACAACAAGGCTAAAACACATAAACGTTGCAAGATCAAGCGCCTGCAAAGTGGTGTCAGACGACTGCTGGGAAATATGGGTTACGCAGATTCACATTTCGTGCTTGGTCAAAGGACTTTGACCGATCCTATCTTGCAATCTAAACATGATATGAGCTTGCTTTAAGTTCTAGATTAAAGACCTTATTACAAAGAACATATCTATAACAACAAACACACTAAAAATATAACACACACAGATCTTTGATATCTGACATATGGCTGTCATACAACTTTTCAAAGTTTTTCCAGATTTCAAGAAATGCTAATTTCGAGCACTTTGATGTTATAGATCTGGGATTTGACAACCCAGATCACTAAATGACACCATCTAACACATATTTAACCAATAAATCATAACATTAACATAAGATCATTTGAAGATTTAGGGTTTATACCACTTTGATGCCCCATTTTTGAATCTGATCTTGATGATCTGATCTTGTACTGCTAACACCTGATCATGGCTTATCTAATCACTCACTCTCACTCTATATTTCAAAATTTTGGAGAGAGAGAGTCTTGGGAAAAAATGAGAGTAAAGTGGCCCTTTTTCTCTCTCTTTAATCAATTTAAAAGATATGATATAATGTATCTAGTTGCTAGGTAGTACACAAATATAATATAAAATAGATATAGAGCACATGGGATAAACATTAAGGTGATAACTCACAAGATTTGCAAAATCTTTTGCTCAAGTTTAAGAAAAGGGCATTTTAGTCTTTTCCTTACCTTTTTATTTCTAGAATTGTCATTTGTTGCAAACCCTTAGGGTTTAACCCTTAGGGTTTAACCCTTAGGGTTAAAACCAAAGCTTTCCATAATTCACCTTTTAGGATTTCTAAATTAGGGTTTTCATAAATGGAAATTAACATCTTTAAATTATAATTAGAGTTTCCTAATTACAGAATACTTTCCTAATCACATAAGGACTAACACAAATTAGGATTAATATTTCCTAATTAAGATTGCTAAATTAGCAATTAAATCCATAATTGTACATTAGGGTTCCTGACAGAATACTTAAGGTTTAAAAATCTAAAATTAGGGTTTGCTAATTAATTAAGCTTTACACTAATTAATATTATAATTAATAACACTTAAGCAATATAATCATCCTTTAAGTTCCTAGATTAGGGTTTCAAATACCCGAAATTTGAAATTAGAGTTCCCAGATTTGATATTAGGGTTTTCTAATAATTAATTAGGGTTTCAAGTAATTCATTAGGGTTTTCCCTTAATAAATTATAATCAATGACGTTTAAACCTTATACACAGCATTTAAATTCAAGAATTAGGGTTTTAAATTTCTGAATTAGGGTTTTGGATTCCCAGAACTGAAATTAGGGTTTCAGAAACGATTTCTAGGGTTTCTTATTAGACATTAGGGTTCTCTAACTGAACGTTGACGTTCTTAATAATATTAGGGTTTGACACTGATAAAATTTATATGGTCAACCCTTGACCCTTAACCACATATTGTGCACACATAATACCATATTCACGTAATATAAACACATATACACTTAATCCTTAATAATTCACCTAAATCCTTCACAAAATTTTGAAATCCTCAAAATTCCATCCCAAAAATATCAAACGCATACACTTATTTTCTGTCTAGGTCTATTATTTGAATAGTCCATATTATCAATACCCTCACCCAGATGTATAGTCTATTCCAAGCGAATTTATACTATCGTATCGATAGTAACTATCTATCCGAAATCCAGAGTATTAATAACAACATAAACAGTCCATGCTATTAATACCCTCACTCAGATAAATAGTTCCCAAGGATCTCAACTAGATTCGAAGAATTCTAACTTTACATCTATATATGTAAGAAAACACAGTTGCGAAAATAAAATATGTTATATATATATATATATATATATATATATATATCATAATATTAAGATTCGATTACATGATTCTCATAACGAGTTTCTTATTACAAAGTATTCAAATAGACAAGAATATAATCTAATCTAAACAAGGACGTTTCCCTTTATCTACTCCAGATGTTCTCGGGTTACCATCTAAAACTGCAAAGGGAATAATTTGCAAGGGTGAGCTATGACATGCTCAACAAGTTTTGTATTTATAACAATATATGATTTGAAGAAATACAATAATTCAAACTTCGACTGATAGTTGTCACCATTTCACTATGGATTTATATTTTTGTCAGTCATATAGACTTAGAAATTTGTTCAGATATGAGATAGGGGATCGACCTATTCAACATCCTAGGAGTATGAATCTCATCCTACCAGTGCTCAAATGCACCCAAATTAGTGTCAATATATTATCAACCGAAAGATCCCATACGGGATACCCAACTTCAGAATATGATGTCTTAACAAACAATTTGGTTTTACACAATAATTTAAGCTTAACAATCAATATGAATAAACAATTCATTTCTTAGTTATGCTGAAGCTATAGCAATAACCTTACAATAAGAGATAATTCAAATTTAGGTGTAGTATATTATGTGAGACCCCAAATTTTATGAATAAAGATTTAAATTTCTCAAAATATTTTTTTTTAATATTATGTTGTGAATTTGAGATAATGTTATAGTTGTGGGTTGTATTTATAAATTTTGCAAAGTATGCAAGTTGTTATATAATATTCGATTGGTCGGGGAATATTATTTTTGTCGGGGAATATCCGTACGACAACACAATCATTAGTGAACCCCACAACGGAATTATTGTCGGATTGAGAAAACGACTAAAATATTGTTATGAAAATAATGGCGGAAGTTTTACCGTTAATACTGTTGAACTACTCGGTAGTAAAAGTACAATAATACGTGTGGTTGCATAGTAGCACACGGTATTGATTATTGATGCTTACGTGAGAAGTCACTTAGTTTTGTTCAATTATTGCTTCAGTAATTGTTGCATAGTATCTCATGTTAATTGATTCAATTATTGTCGATATTTTATATATTATTAAATCAATAATTGAGATGACAAAGTTATTAATATTATTATTTGCAATATTAACGATGTCTAGAAGTTACGCCAGGGAGAGGTTTGGTCACCTAATTGCTACCAATAGGGAGAAATCCTTATTGAAAGCCCCCTTTCCTAGGAACGACTAATTCGGATTAATAGTGTGAATTATAATAATGATGATGAAGTTTTGTTTTATTAGTATTATTAATGTAATAAAATAGAAAAACTTTTATATAAAAATGTAATACTTTTATAAAGTTATTCGCTTTTATTAGACTATAAATAGAATATATTATATTCTATTATATGTAGTGTTTTGCATACTAAATCTTTTTATATAAAATGTAATACTTTTATAAAGTTATTTATTTTATTAGACAATAATTAAAATATATTATATTTTATTATGCATAGTGTTTCAGATAAAGTTTCTGCATAGTGTTTACATAGTCAAATCTTTTATATAAAAAAGTAATACTTTTATAAAGTTATTCGTTTTATTAGATTATAAATAGAATATATTATATTTTATTTAAAAGATTTTGTTTTATTAGAATATTTTATAGTAAACCAATCTGACCGTCTGCTTAAAAGTAAATCAATCACGGACCGTTGAAGAATTAGTTACTATTCAGGTCCATTCTCCTATAAATAGAAGCTCATTCCTTCATTATTTCTTACTTAATTCAATTTGAAACTCTAGAGAGAGAAACTATAGAGAGAAAGAAGAAAAGTATTTTGCTACTTCACTACTCCTATATCTAGTTTGTTCTAAGGTAAGGGATATTATTTGTTGTACTCGTAAGGGGTATTATATCTTTCGTATTCATGAAGAGAACTTCTGTTATTGCATTTTTATTATTCTGTTGGAATAACATGTATACGCGGACTACCCTATACTTGGTGAAATTATTCTGTTATTCCATTCTTTATCATTATGTTGGAATAACCTGTCTATGCGAAGTACCACATACATGGTGAAATTCTTTTGTTATTCCATTCTTTATTATTCTGTTGGAACATCCTGTCTGTGCATTTACACATGACTTGGTTCCATTATTTATTATTCTGTTGGAACATCCGGTCAGTGCGAATTTCGCCTGACCTGGTTCCATTATTTATTATTCTGTTGGAATATCCTGTCTGTGCATTTAAGCATGACCTGGTTCCGTTATTTATTATTCGTTTGGAATAACCTATCTGTGCGGTCTATCGCATGCATGGTGATTTCTTTTGTTATTCCATTCTTTATTATACTCAGTTGGTTAAAGTTTTGACTTCTATACTCCATAAAATTAGTGGAATATCCTTTATATTTGCGCTTCATCCAGTATCTTTTAATGGAAATATTCTTTTGAGCATTCTTGAATTTTACTCTACAAAGAAGTATCATGTTTACAATTTGGACGTTATTAGTTCCTGGATAAATTAATTCTTGAACTTATTTTATTGAATTCTTATATCATTGTCATCATCCTCATGTTTATATTATGTTAAAAGACATATGTTGTTAGGTTTATAATATTCTAGAACGCAATCAAATTGCAAAAATTAAGCGGAAGCGAGATAATTCAGAGTTTAAAATTTTTACAAACCATATACCCGGATCACCCTTTATGCACAATTATTAATTAAACAAAGAATAAGAAATTATGAAATCATACCCTTGAGAAACGAGCTTCCTCAGTGTGCAGTTCACCTCCTACTTCTCATGATCTCCTTGAATCTCCTGTAGATTCCTTCCTTTGATCAATGTAAGCCACCCAAGTGTATGGCCTCTAGAGGTGATCCACCAAGGAAAAAGAATTTTCAAGAAGAAGGGGTATTGGCTCCAACCCTAGTTTTTCCTATCTCAGATAGAAAAGGGGCGACTCTCCCACTATTGGAATTACGTATGTTGTAAAAGTCAACAACCACATCACCCATAATAAGACTCCTCTTATTTATAGATGTGGGCAACCCACCTTAACAATTAAGGAATTGGGATTTATTTAATTAATTAAATTCTTTTAATTAATTAAGCTCCCTAATCTTATTAGGGATAATTAATTAAACTATTTTAACTAATTTTCCTTCCTAATCCAATTAGGAATAAATGAGAGTACTTATATTAAATTAATTCCTAAACTCTTTTAGAAATTAAAATAATAATAATTGTAATAATATTAACAAGACTCCTCTTATTAATTTATATTTAATATTTCTAAAATATTAAATAATAAATATTAAGCTATTTAATTTATTCTATCACCATAGATTAAATTAAATATACATAACATATTATTACGATTATGCCATTAACTTCTTAAATAATTATTCTTCCTTTTATGGTGTGACCCTTTAGGTTGTCCATATTAAACCTGGTTGTGAATAAATCAATTAGAACAATTCTAATCTTATTTAAATAAATAAATTAAACAATTAATTTATTTAAATAAATAATATTTATTCTACAATAGGGATAAGCCTCCCCAAGCAATCAACTTTTCCGGATAATATAGATTTCAACATTAATCATAAAAGAACCTTTGAGTAAATAGTTACTGCACAATTCAATCTCTTCTACCATACAATGTCCCAATTAAATATAAGACATGGAATTACTGTCAAGTCTTATTTTATTTAATTATATGTATTTCGATCCTTAAATGCACAACACCAAATTAATGCGAATTAGAAACTCCTTTCTAATTTCATTCTGCCTTGGCCAAGGACTACTGGGTTGTCATTTATCGAATCACATAGGACATTTCTCTTCTTTTAATAGAATTGGTAGATTCTTTATTGATCATACATTATCCCCATGTACAACTTATTATACCCAAGCATACCCTTTGATATACCCTAAGGGTCTTAAGGAATAAGTCAAAGTATAACTCATCATACACGAGATACTATGATGACCTCAAGTCCAAGGATCACTTGTACTACTATCACTACAGAATTCCTATCGACAGCAAGTAAAACTCCATTAGGTATTCCTTAGCGAGCCAATGCTCAAAGAACTTATTCTCTAATAAGCACCTACATACTTGCTTTAGTGTCTCCACACAAATGATCATGAGATCAATCATCCTCATCCAATGAGAAAGCAACGATGTACCAATCTATCCTGGATTCACTAATCCCCAATTTAGTAATCCAACGATTGGGAACTATTTTAGTTTTAAGCTTTCTAAGAATTTAGATCTCATTAGAATGATCATCATCATTATTCTAAAAGCATTGCTTAAAACTATGGGTTTATCACATATTATAAAACAACATTATGTAGATAATTAAAAGCCTTTAATAAATTAATACTTTTTATTAATAAATGAATAAGATTGTTTCAAAGTATATGCTTTATCATCAAACATGATTGGCTTGTGTGCATACTACTTTCAATCTCCCACTTGTACTAAAGCCAATCGCCATGGTATCTCATACTCTTCTTCTCTAAGTGATGATTATCCTGTTGTTGGATAAGCTTTAGTTAATGGATATGTAATGTTGTTCATGAGAGTCTACTATCTCTATAGTGATTTCCCATCTTTCAATGATTCTAATAATCAAATGAAAGTGCCACAACACATGTTTAGATCCAAGATGAGACTTAGAACTTTTCCTAGTTCTCAGTAATGAACTTTTAATCCAAACAATCAACTTGCAGCCTTCATTTATAGCTATATACTTTGTCTTTATCACTAAACCAAAGAACTCTTTCTTTGTTTGAAACCTTTCCAATTCAACGCACTAATCGCTCAAGATAACCCTTTACCTTAAAGTGGATTTTTCTCGTCGTCTTGGTCTGTCTGAAAAACTTGAGTCCATTAAGCCCTCTAGTTTTAATTACGACCCACCATGAATATAATCACATCCTTAGTGTCGCTTAAGCACTTTTTAGATGTTTTCAACGACTCATAGTGAACTTCTCCATAATATGACCGATCAACATCGGTCTCAGATATTTTCATTGCATGCATGATTGTCACTCATGCGACCTCTCTTTCGTGAGTCGGTGGGGACTATTAAGAGAGATACACCCATGGCTCATCACCATGAGACATCTCTTGAGTTTGCCATGCTAAACGACATTAGCATCAAATGAATATACGTTCCTTGGGTTAAGCTGAACATCCTTTTAAATCTATCTATATAGATTTATATCCCCAATTAAGATACTCTTCCCAAATCATTCATGGAGGAATGTTTAGACAACTTTATCTTTACTGATTGTAGCATTGGTATGTAATTCCTCATCCGTAGTATATCAACATATAATACTAGAAATTTCACGACGCTCCCACTAACCCTTTTGTACACACTAGAACTCTTACCTCATCGTATGTAACTCCTGGATCATCATCTTCTATGATCGTGCACTCATCATCATCATCCATGATGAATCCATACCTCCTAGGTATCTTCTTGGTACTATTCCGCATTTTACGATTCTATTGTGGTACAATAGAGTCTATCTATAGGTTCCTCTTATTTGACTTATAGTGTTTTGTGGTTCTTGAACTTTCAAGATCTATTATCCTCCCACTAGCCCCTTCAATAATAAACACATTTATCATGTAGAAGCGTGTTTTCGCAACAAACACCTTTTGCTAAGTAGGATTATAGAACATATACCCTAAACTTACTTTAGGATGTCCCACAAATTGTACTTGTCAAATCTTGTCCCAAGCTTATCCTTTGAATCCTTTTCACATAAGGTGGACAACCCCTTATCTTAACATACTTAAGATTAGGAATTCTGTATTATCTTAGTCATAATATTTCTTACTGGGCTAGTTGAGCTCACCCTTTCCTTCACTGTTCTCTTCAGGAAATGAGAATATAGCTGGGACGAGTCGGGGAACGGATTGATGATCCGTATAATAGCATTAGTAGTCCTCACTATTCTGTTAAATAGTGTGATTAATAAATGTAATGAGGACTGAATTTGAGTTTGTATACTATCTATGAGGACTCCATTGAGAGTGATATTGTCTAGAAGGCAATATTCTTGTTTAAACTCTGAGTTTATGTTTTGTCGTATTTTACAGGCAATTGTATAATTAAGTTGTATTTGATTTATGTGCCATGTATTTGGCAACTCAAGATGGGTGATGTATACCAATTTTGGGGCGCCATAGCTTGGTATCAAAGCTTAGGGATATGATCCTCGGTGAGATGTGAGACAAGAACTAGGAGGGGAGAGACGGGAATTCTTCGCTAGTATGACCTACCAAAGTTTATTTGGTATTTAATTGGTCTCACGAGTATAGGATAATATGTGGTTTGTTAATTAACCCTTGTTTTGTGACAAGATTTTTGAAATGGCATCCTCAAAAATGTTGAGGTAAGCAATGGAGCACATGAGACCGTTGAGTCACCGTTGATCAATAACCTGAATAATGTGCAACAGGAAGGCGATAATCCTCCAGTAAACAACAACACTGATCAAATGACGAACGCCAGTACGTTTAGGAGCTTTTTAGAATTCATGCAACACCAAATGAGAGAGACTCCTGTTCATAATGCAGGTGGAAACAATGGCAACCCACGGTTGGTCACCGCTAAGAAGTTCAAGGAGCTGGGACCACCGGAGTTTTTGGGAAAGTAAGACCCACTTAAGGCAGAGACGTGGATTAAGCAGATCACCAAGATATTTGATGTCTTGGAATGCTTAGAGGAGCAAAAAGTTCCATTTGCCACCTTTATGTTGCGTGAAGAAGCAGATCATTGGTGGGAATTTGTAAAACGTACCCAGCCTGACGCACTCAAGATGTCTTGGCAGAAATTTCAAGAATTTTTCAACGATAAGTACTTTCCTGAAAGTATTCATCACATGAAGGGGGTGGAATTTATCAAGTTGTAGCAAAATAATATGACCGTGTTGTAGTACGAGGCTAAGTTTGCAAAATTATCCCGGTTTGCATCCCATTTGGTCGATAATGAGGAGCGAATGACGCGAATGTTTCTACGAGATTTGAAACCCGATATACGTCAATACCTCATTTCTCATAAACTTTCTTTATATTCAGATGTTATGAATAGGGCTCAGTTATTGGAGCATGATAATGAGTCAGCACAACCAAAAGGCAACAACCAATAACACGATAATAATTGTACTGGTGGCAACGACCATTAGAATAATGATAACCATCATGGGGGAAGTTGTCATGCCAAGAATGGTAACCACTTCGGTGGTAATCATGGCCAAGATAATAGAAGTGGAAATTTTAAGAAGAGAAGGTTCAATAATGATGGAAAGACAAAGAAAGATCAAAGACCTGCTTTCAAAGGAAGAAGAAGAACGACCACCGGTCGTATGTTTCAAATATGGACAGGAGGGACACATCCGTCCAAACTGTACACAACAATCCAAAGCGTGTTTTAATTGCGGAAGAGAAGGTCACCTAGCTTAATTTTGTCGTGTAGTGAAGTCAAGTCCAGCTCGGATGGTGACGCCAAAGGATGTCCCAGACAAGTCAAAGCCGGTAGTTTAAGTGAGAGTGTTTGTCGAGGAACCCGAACGAAGTTGTCACGGATAAGTTAATCATAAAATGCTTACGAAGTCTATACCTTATTTGATACCGGTTCTACCCACTCTTGTATTTCACCTAGTTGTGTTCAATGTTTGAACTTGGCTATTGAGAAATTAGACTTTGACTTATCTATTAAAACTCTGTTAGGAGAAACCTTCGTTACATCCATTATTTATAAATCTTGTTTGATTCAAATTGACACTTTCACGTTACCTGTCGATCTTATCTCTTTGAAAATACTTGCATTTGATGTGATTCTAGGGATTGATTGGTTAACTACTCATCATGCAAAAATTGATTGTTTTCGTAAGGTTGTTAGCTTTCATATTCCTAACCAACCTATTATGCGAATTCAAGCAACCAAACTATTAAAATCCATCACTGTCATCTCAAGCCATAAAGTTATTCATTTATTGAAAAACGGATGTCGAGCTTTCTTAGCTCATGTCACGGATTTAAACAAAAATATGTCAGTTTTAAATGATATTTCTATTGTTAATAAATTTCCTGACGTATTCTTGAAGACTTCTTGGCCTACCCCAGAGCGTGAAATCGAATTTTGTACTGACCCCAGTACAAAACCCCATTTCTAAAACCCTTAAATATTTCTTCAACTAAAACTAACGTAACATGTGCCAAAGACGTTGACTCGAGTTATTGAAGATTACAATCGTACCATTTAATACCATCGTGAAACAGCGAACGTGGTAACTGACGCGTTGAGTAGAAGATCGTATGCATTTATGAGTGTGAATATACGAACCTACGTGAAGATAACGAATATATGAGTAGAATTGACTTTAATCAATAAAGTTAAAGCCACTCAAACTACATACCCGAAGATGATGAATGTGAAAAAAGAAGGTTCAAGAGGGCGTTATACTAGAAGCAAGAATTGATGAAGAGAGGAAATGTCAACCCTCGATTTAATTGGTCCATTTGAAATCCTTGATGAAGTAGGAACTGTGGCTTATAGACTTGTTTTACCGCAAAGTATGTTGCGTGTTCATAACATTTTTAACGTATCGATGTTACGTAAATATGTGGAAGACCCGAACCACATTATTGATTTAGAACCGGATGAGATAGCGGATAATTTGACATAGGAAGATGTACCTTTTAAAATCGTGGATAAGAAGGATCATATTCGACACTCAAAGGTTATACCTCAAGAGTTAGAATCTAACGAGGTATCCTCATCTGTTTGGCATACCAGGTACGTATGTAAGTTTCGAGGGCGAAATTTCATAAGGAGGGGAGATTGTAAGACCCCAGATTTTATAAATAAAGATTTAAATTTCTCAAAATATATATTTTTTAATATTATGGTGTGAATTTGAGATAATGTTATAGTTGTGGGTAGTATTTATAAATTTTTCAAAGTATGCAAGTTGTTATATAATATTCGATTGGGCAGGGAATATTATTTTTGTCAGGGAATATCCGTACGACGACACAATCATTGGTGGACCCCACAATGGAATTATTGTCGGATTGAGAAAATGACAAAAATATTTTTATGAAAATAACGACGAAAGTTTTATCGTTAATACTCTTTAACTACTCGGTAGTAAAAGTACAGTAATACGCGTGGTTGCATAGTAGCACACAGTATTGATTATTGATGCTTACGTGAGAAGTTACTTAGTTTTGTTCAATTATTGCTTCAGTAATTGTTGCATAGTATCTCACGTTAATTAATTCAATTATTGTTGATATTTTATATATTATTAAATCAATAATTAAGATGACAGAGTTATTAATATTATTATTTGCAATATTAATGATGTCTAGAAGTTCTGCCAAGGAGAGGTTTGGTCACCTAATTGCGCGCTAATAGGGAAAAATTCTTATTGGAAAGCCTCTTCTTTCCTGGGAACGACCTGATCGATTAATAGTGTGAATTATAATAATGATGATGAAGTTTTGTTTTATTAGTATTATTAATGTAATAAAACAGTAAAAGCTTTTATATAAAATGTAATACTTTTATAAATTTATTCATTTTATTAGACTATAAATAGAATATATTATATTCTATTATGCATAGTATTTTGCATAGTAAAATCTTTTTATATAAAACAAAATACCTTTTTAAAGTTATTTGTTTTATTAGATAATAATTAGAATATATTATATTTTAATATGCATAGTGTTTTCATAGAGCCTACATAGTGTTTGCATAGTAAAATCTTTTTATATAAAATAGAATACTTTTATAAAGTTATTCGTTTTATTAGATTATAAATAGAATATATTTTATTTTATTTAAAAGATTTTGTTTTATTAGAATATTTTATAGTAAACCAATCTAGACCGTCCGTTTAAAAGTAAATCAATCTAGACCGTTCAGGAATTAGTTACTATTCAGTCCATTCTCCTATAAATAGAAGCTCATTCCTTCATTATTTCTTACGAATTCACTGAAACTCTAGAGAGAGAAACTATAGAGAGAAAGAAGAAAAGTATTCTGCTACTTCACTACTCCTATATCCAGTTTGTTCTAAGGTAAGGGATATTATTTGTTGTACTCGTAAGGGGTATTATTTCTTTCGTATTCATGAAGAGAACTTCTGTTATTTCATTTTTATCATTATGTTGGAATAACATGTCTATGCAAAGTACCGCATACATGGTGAAATTCTTCTGTTATTCCATTCTTTATTATTCTATTCGAACATCCTGTCTGTGCGTTTACGCATGACCTGGTTCTGTTATTTATTAATCTGTTGGAACATCCTATCGGTGCAAATTTCTTTGACACGGTTCTCATTATTTATTATTCTGCTGGAATATCCTCGTCTGCGTAGCGCTTATGCACGACCGTTCCGTTATTTATTATTCGGTTGGAATAACCTGTCTGTGCAGTTTATTGCATGCCTGGTGATTTCTTTTGTTATTCCATTCTTTATTATACTCAGTTGGTTAAAGTTTTGACTTCTATACTCTATGAAAGTAGTGGAATATCCTTTATATTTGCGTTTCATCCAGTATCTTTTCATGGAAATATTCTTCTGAGCATTCTTGAATTTTACTCTACAAAGAAGTATCATGTTGACAATTTGGACGTTATTAGTTCCTGGATAAATTAATTCTTGAACTTATTTTATTGAATTCTTATATCATTGTCATCATCCTCATGTTTCTATTATGTTGAAAGTCATCTGTGGCCTGTAGTGCATAGATGGACTTGGTATGATTATGACCAGGGATTATTCGGTATAATCATGTCTGTAATATTAAAAATGATGCGGTAAAAGTCCTCATTGGCCCGTAGTGTATTGATGGACAGTTGTTGGCATGATCATGACCATTGAAGAATACACGAATATCATTGGCCCGTAGTGCATGGATAATTTGTGGTCGTGATACTAATGAATATCATCGTCAGTAGTCTTGGGGATGATGTGGATTATTTATTGTCGAGTCTCAAATATAAAAGTGATGAAAAACCTTTTTAAATCATAAAAGATAGTAGATTTTATTATCAACTTGACTCTATTAATGGATTGCTTGTTCCGTTGCAGTTAAACTTGATGTTGTTATATTATATCAGTTTAACACTGTTGAAGGCTAACGATATTTTATTTTGTATTATCTTGGTCATAATATTTCTTACTGTGCTAGTTGAGCTCACCCTTTCCTTCACTGTTCTCTTCAGGAAATGAGAATATAGCTGGGACGAGTCGGGGAACGGATTGACAGTCCAGATGATATCATTAGTAGTCCTCACTATTCTGTTAAATAGTGTGATAATAAATGTAATAAGGACTAAATTTGAGTTTGTATACTGTCTATGAGGACTCCATTGAGAGTGGATATTGTCTAGAAAGTAATATTCTTGTTTAAACTCTCAGTTTATGTTTTGTCGTATTTTACACGACAGTTGTATAATTAAGTTGTATTTGATTTATGTTCCATGTATTTGGCGACTCAAGATGAGTGATGTATACCAATTTTGGGGGCGACACATATTATATCAACCGCATATCAAGATACAAATCTTATTCAACGAGTAAATAGGTTTAAGAAATTTGCATAAGTAGTTTAAGGGTTAAGAAGAACTTGCCTGAGCGTAGATCAGTCAAGTTATGCTAATCAATTCGTTTAATAAATATCTACGATGTTTATATATATAAATCTAACACGTTAGTATTGATAACAATACTTAAATATAACATTTATATAGATTGGGTTGGATTCAATAAGGTTTCGATGTACAAAGTCTTTACCTAAGTTGATAAATAGACTAAATTTTATTTATAAAATTTATTAAATTTTTAGATAATTTATTTATCCTTTATAATAATTTTTAAAGTTTTAGAATATTTTTAAAATATTTATTTATCCTTTAAATGATTTTTAAATCATTTATTTCTATTTGAAGGTGATTAATATCTACTTAAAATTTTACTAAATCATTGTTTATTATTTTTAAATAATTTATAATCATTAATTATGATTTTTATATCATTAATATTATTCTTCAATAATTATTTGGTATTTATAAATAATTATTCTAATTATTTATTATTAAATTAATTATTAATAATATCTTTATAGAATAAAATATGTATTGAATTTATATAAAACTATCTTAATTTAATCATAATTATTTAATATAATTTTTAAAACCATTTTGTATTTATTTATTAATTATTTCTAATTTTTATAAATTATTTTTAGAAAAAACATTTTCTGTCTATCGCTAAAGCCCTTCAGTGACAGAAAGTGTCGTTGTAGGTGTTCTTGAGTTTCTGGGCAATAGTTCGGTCATGGTCGAGTGACCAGTTTGACCACGAATTATCTAACCACTGGTTATGATTTTGAATTTGGTCAAGTGTTGATGTTATAGTACTCTTACAGTAGTACAACATGAATCAACTTTCAGGCTTTAACCTACATATAACAAGAAGTTATAGAGGCTTAAAGTCACTGTCAGAGCTGTTCTTGAGTTTTTGGGAAACTCAGAACAGTGGTCATGGCCGGTCAACGGTTTCGTGGCTTGAATATCTTTGATTCTATGTATTAGATGTGTGTTGTATTTGTTGTAACATGTAGTATATATGTCAGGGTATATATATATAACACTAACATGAATAGAGCATAAATCTAAGGTCTTTAATTATGATAGTCAAAGTACAGCCAAACGCTGTTCTTAGTGTTCTTAAGTTTTCTGGGCAGCCCAAAAAACTTGGTCAAGCTCGGTCAACAGATTTTGACCATTAATTCTAGTAATCCTATACGTTGTTTGTGCAATTTAAGATCATAGATATGTAGTACATATATTAGGGTGTTAATATAATATAAAACATTACAAAAACAACAAACTGAAAGCGATCAAAAAGGTTGGTCAAAGTAGTCAGTTCGACTATTCTTGAGTTTTCTAGGTAACCTATAAAACTACAATCCGTGAACGGTCAACGCACTTTAACAACTTATAACTTACAATCTATGGTTCTAATGAACCTGTTTTCTTTTCCAGATTAAAGACATACCAATAGGCTACAAGTAACATACAATTAACAGACCTAAATATAAACACAAATGAATCTACAAGCCCAGACATTCGGTTGTCAGACTTGGTTTTCAAAATTTCTAGATTTCTAAAAACACTTAATTAATGCATTTAGATGTTATGAAAATGTGTTCTACCAATCTAACATACTTTCTAACATAATAATACATTTTCTAAACATCTAAACAACAAAAATAACAAAGGATCAAAGAACTAGCTATGAACTAGGGTTTGTACCTTTTCTTGATTGATTTTTGATTCTAGCTTTTGATTTTGTTGCTGTTATCTCCGAGGCTGGTTTTGGTAAGTAATTAAGTGTATAATGGCTTAGAAGTTTCATGAGTTTGCTCAACCCTAAGGTTCCTATTTATAGACTTCTTCAACTTGGCTTTATGGACATTTTAAGCAACTTGCCTCTACAAATTTCAGATCTGATGACTATTTTCATGCTTGGGAGTTACAAGCATGTCATGTGTGGGACTTGTACTTGTGACTCCTAACCTACTTGTAAGCTAGTTAGGTTAGTTTAGTAGCTTAATTATGCTCTAATCTTAACTAATCTTAATTAGGGTTTTGTTTTTAATGATTAGGATAGTTAAGTGATGTTTATTAGTACCTAATTGAAGTTTACTAACCATGATTAGGTGTTAAGATAATCTAATTAGGGTTTAATTAGCTAATTAGGTTTACTTTAAAAATTAGGGTTATGGTTTTACTAATTAGGGTTAGGGTTTGTTAATCTAGGGGTACTAACCTAGATTTCTTACTAATCCAAACAAGAACGACAAAGCATTTTGTTAGTGTAAGCACGACAAAGCAACTTGTCAAAATAATTATACCAAAAATTACGATTATGGAAGAAAAATTTTATGCACGAGGTGTCAATCATGACGTTTTTCGGACAAAAATTTATTTGGTCAAATTTGTTAAACAGAGTATATAGTAACACATAACACATTCAGAATGGAGAAATTTTATTGATATAACTAAATTTTACAAATACAAGTTTTATTAGGGTTTTGGGTTTTTACACTTCCCAACAGTAAATTATATCATGTAGTGATTTTGAGCACTTGGAAGGATATGTAGAATATATGTGGACCGATTTCCATTTGTAATTCAATCTCTCTGACAGCATTTCGCCGAGATCCATAAAAGGCTTTGATGATTATGTGGTTGCTTCGAATCCTGTTGAGATTGATGTTCATTTTTCCAATGTGGCATAAGGGAAGATGTTTAAGGATGATCCTCCATCTATTAGCACTCCTCCGACTACATATCCGGAAGACATCACCGCTATATGCAACAGTTTGCAATGACCAGTCCCTTTGGGAGGTATGTCATCATCGGTGAAGGATATCACATTACTATTGAAGATGTGATCAACCAGATGATGGAATTTTTCAACATCCACTGTCTTTGGCAAGTGGGCTTCTTCTAATACATTCAGTAAGACCTTCTGATGATCTTCTAAAGAGAAAACTAAGTCCAGAATAGAGATCTGTTGTGGAGCTTCTTTCAAGCTTTGAACCACCTTGGCTTCATTATGTCCCATCTTGTGGAGGAATTCTTCAATCTTCTCATTGGGCACTTTCTCCTTAGATCTGATGATAGGCTTCATCACTCGTTGAGGGAAATACAATGGATTTTCTTTAGACACTGCAACAGTTGTGTTTGATGTTGATCCTTCAACCTCTCCATTGTTCCATGGGACTTTCTTAAGGCTGATGACAGGATATTGTGGCCTGAATGGAAATATGATTGGCTTTGGTGTAGCCACTTTCAAAGGGTTTTCAACTCCTTTGAGCTGAATTGGTTGAACTATAAGTGGTATGGTAGCCAAATCTCCTTTAGCAGATATAACTGTTACGACTTCCTTCCATTCTTGAGGAAATGTGTCTTCACTCTCAAATGATACAGCGTCATCGTCTGCCATTTGCAGGTTACCGCTGTCAATCATATTTTGAATAAAATGGAGGAGTGCCCAGCATTCCTCAGTGCTGTGACCGTGAGATGTAGAGTGGTATTGACATACTCTATTAGCATCAAACCTTTTTGAGCGTGGGTTGACTAGATGTAACAATGTTGTGATGTTTCCCTCATTAATCAACATTTGCAATAGTTCTTCCATCGTTTGGCCTAAATAGGTGAATTCCCTTTTGTTGGCAAAGTCCCGACGGGCTTTAGCTTTTTCTTTTCTTGCAAGCTTTTCCTCTAAGGTTTCACTTTCTTTGGTAAGTAGTGGAATATCTATAATAAGAGAAAGGACGCTAGCATTCTCCTGACTAAATAAATGCCGTGTGACTTGGTGTTGCTGAATCACCAGTTCTGCCTGTTGATTGACTTGTTCGCCAAGAGACTTTAACTCCCGTTCCATCATGAACTGAAACTCTAAATAATCCCATTTATCAAAATTATCCTTACTAGTTTGGGGAGAACTACCCACATATCTGAGGTACTTGGAGCTCTCCACTGCCTTTATTTATCATGTTAACCTCCTCCTCCTTTTGTTGAGGGAGAGGGTTATTTTGAACATGTGGTTGCTCGGGCTTTGTCACCACGATCTCGCCACTATCAATTAAGTCTTGGATCTTATGCTTGAGGGCCCAACAATCTTCAGTATCGTGCCCTGGAGATCCAGAATGGTAAGCACACTTCTTGCTTGTATTGAAGCCCTTTCCACTTGGATTAGCTGGTGGAAGGAGATGAGTAATCTTCTTCTGAGTTGTTAGAAGTTTGAAGATGTTTTCGAGTGAATCTCCTAAGGGGGTTAACACTTTTGAGCGTTTGATTTCTCCACTCTTTGGCAAGGGAGGATTTGAAGATTGAGCTTGAAAAGGGGAGTAGTTTCTTCTTTAAACAGACAAGTTTTGATTGCCTTTTTGTCCTTGCAGTATCAAGGAAACATCCTCTTCTTTCTTCTTATAGACCATCCAGGGGTTGTTCCCATAACTTCCAGATTGGATATGCTCAGCTACGCCTTTTAATGCGGCGAGGTCATGAATCTTTCCAGACTTCAATCCCATTTCTACCATTTCTCCGTGCTTAATCATTTTTGAGAATGGTTTTACTATTCCAGCTAGGGCCCTCTCATAAAATGGAGCTTCTTGAATATCTATGAAGGTCATCACCATTTCAGACTGTGTTATAGATGGGATAACTTGAGCAGCCAGACGCCTCCATCTTTAGGAATACTCTCTGAATGACTCATTGACTTGTTTCTTGACCTTGGTAATTTGATACCGGACTGGATCCATCTGAGTTTGAAAGTTGTATTGACTGAGGAAAGCATGGTCTAACTCCTCCCAGCTGTGAATTTTGGAGTTATCCAATCTGGTGTACAATGTTCTGGCTTCTCCAGTCAGACTTTTATGAAATAGCTGCAATCTGAGCTTTTCATTCTCGGCATAGGATCTTAGCTCTCCAATGAACACTTTTAAGTGGGTGTAAGGATATCCCAATCCATCATATTTATCAAAATCGAGAGTTTTGAATTTCTCTGGATAATGAACCTCGGGGAAGATACAAAGGTCTGAATATGAAACATTTTTGTGTGTTCCAATCCCTTTGATGGACCGAATGGCCTCTTCTATTTGTAGAACCTTCTTTCAAATATCAGCGGTGTCTTGATTTTCTTTTAGATGGGTGATTTCAAGGATTTTGTTTGTCTTTACAATCTGAGACTCAGGTGTTGGAACTTATCTATCCAAACCCTGGATTCCTCCATGTACAGAGAGTTCTATGTGGATGGGTATTTGTGGACCCTGAGTTGATTTTTGCTATTCTTTGATCGGAACAACCAACTCTAATAATTGATTGCTTAATCCTTCAAACTCCTCGTGTGAAATAGAAGTAGGATTAGGCTGGCCGCTTGTAGCCATGTCTGGCTGTAGGCTTAGTGCCTTTTCGGACCGTGAACGAGTAACGGGACCAATCGTTTCCCTACAAAAAGACTTGTGTAGTTTAGTATGGGGAAACGTGGTAATGTTACATGCTATGTAATGTGTCCGATTTTAGGAGTATTATCCTGCAAAACAGATGTCAGTTGTTTTAATGACAGGATAGCATGACATGTTTTAATATACATATTCACATATTCCTTTATATTTTCGATTACATTGAGATTGACATGGAAATGAAATTACAAGTAATTGAAATGGGAAGGCATGAAGAGACTTCCCTCGACGTTTGGTTTGTTAGAGGCTGACCTATCTTAGGCTACTCTCGCGGATTTTTGGCATGAAGGTTCCCAGATCATCGCAATTTACTCAATGGGAAGTTAATCCGATCTTTCAACTGGATTGAATCTGGGTGGTGCCATTCCTGAGCCTCGTGGAATTAGTCTCCCAATGAGTCCAGTAATCTAACATCGACAGGATAGCCTCCTGGTGGAGGGACCACACAACACACATTCCCATACATCGCGTCTCACCGTATGGAAATGATGACATGTGTGAAGCACTAATATCACATGTAGATATGGTGCAAAGCACAAAGTGTAGTAAATAAAGCATTAGTACACATTCATTCAAATGTAAATAAAGCATCCACACACAAGCAGGTAAATTTTTTATAAAAGTTTGAATAGTGGCTTAAGCCCTCTTACTGGTATCCCTAGAAGAGTTGCCACCTGTCGACGTCAGGATATTTATTTGTCCCTTTTTGTTCTTGTCTTTTGGTGTTCCCATGTTAGGTGAGATTTTTTTGAAAAAACAAGTTTGAAAAGGTCCGACATGTATATGTCGACGATTTGATTGTAAGAGTCGCCAGTTGGTTATATTTAAATGGTTGCACCAACTCAACCGAGAAAAGGTTTGCACAAAGACCTAGTGACGTGACACTGTTTAAATAGTCTGCAAAATCGAAATTCGTTAAGGTCCGGGGGCTTGATTAAGCGGAGGGAAGGTGTTAGGCACCCCCCTTACTTCCGTGATAACACGGTTACTGCCACTTTTCATTAACTTTTATCTGCGTATATGTGTGTGTATGTGTGTAAGGTCTATGTGCAGTTGTTAGGAAGTAGTGCTATGCCTCATTTGCACCTATATACAAAGGGTTTGACTTTTGTATAAAAGTTCAATTTTAACAAGATATCGCAGTGATGTTTTTTAAAACAATTTTTTCAAACACTTGTGCTCAATAGTAATTAAGGCCTTTGATACTTCCATTTTATTAAGTGTTCAGCTTGATTGCTTTTATTTTCGAGATGTGACGCATCTTCTAGAAAATAAGATACATAGCAGTGCCGAACTCCTTGTGGGCATGAGAGTCATCTATGTAAATTCATATACCGTGAATAATTTACAAGCTGGTTGCAGCTGAAAAAGTCCATCACGTGAACCGAATCTAGATTCAGAAGCTGAATCTGTGATTACATGATTCCTAGACTAACATGTGAAAGTGGTACGTACAAAAAGCTAGAAAAAGAACTAGATTTAGATAAATCTAAACTATTCCAGCTTCAACGATTCCAGTTTAGTCACCATGAACCGGTCAAAGTGAGAAATAGTCAGATTTAGGCAAATCTAATCCGCAGGCTGAATAACAGATATATATATATATATATATATATATATATATATATATATGGAAATGATAAAAGGCTACAAATCTGAAATATCTTACAGTGGGCTGCCAAGAAGACTTCAGATAGCTTTAAAAACATGAATACCCAGTTTTCACTGGTTATAATTTCAGTATGTAGCTAAACACGCGCTTATAAGCTCACAAGATGCTCATTCGGATCGTCATTAACTGAACTCCCAAATTGCACTAAGTTCAGGATCATCTATATTATACCAGGCTTTATGTCAAAGTTGTTAGCAGTAATCGCAGGTCTGGTAATACTCAAATTAATCTCGGTTACCCTTGGTGTGGAATAATCCCGCAGTGCTTTCTGATGTTCCGCAACCACTATTTCTTATTTTTCTAAGTTTTCTCTAGTCTCTTTTATCTACTTACTCAACCACTAAAACCTTCTTTCGATATCATCCTCGTAAGGTAATAAGTCTGGCTTCTTTGATCGAGCTTGCATGCAATATTCAAGAGAAGCTAAAATAAGAAATAAAAGAAAAAGACAAAGAAAAAGAAAAAGTGTTTAACTAAAATTGATATAATTAAACTAATATTGAAAATAATAAACTCACTTATCTATCCCCGACAATGGTGCCAAAAACCTTTTGGTGTAAAATCTAATTACGCACAACACGCAAGTATACATGATCAACAGGTAGTATAATGATAACTGGAGTATCTTCGTTCCCATATAGATAAATACTGAATTTTATCCTAATAATTATCAATCCTGTATTATCTCAATTTTATTAAACAAATGATTAAATGTTCCAATTAATGAAAAATTATTAAATAAAGAAAAATCAACTAACTAGCACAAACTTTAATCACATATTGGAGAATTAAGCCTATAATTTCACTTTATGCTTCACTTAGATTGACACACTTCTTTTTAATTTAAATTAAATATTTTAGTTTGTTAATCAAGAACACGAAAGTAGATATAATCATCTCTCGATGCACTATACACATATCAACTTAAATCCACAGATGATAGACTTAAGTAGAACACCCTAATTAACTAATTCATTATATCTCTATATGAATTACAATTAAAGAAAGTTTAATCACAAATTCTCATAAGATTACATGTGATGTATAGGAATATCTCTATCCTAGATATAAATTATGAATTCCAACAATACGCAGAAATCACAATCACGCGCTAATATGATTAGGTCTAAACCCATACTTCATCTCTTGAATTCATATCGGTTCACAAAGAATTGGTGATAAAGAAACTCATAAATTAATCATAAAATATAATAGAAGAACTGAAAATAGCATCATTAAATTAAACTAGAAGCATGACAATCCTCAATAGGCAAAAAGATCTATCATAGGCTTAAAACAGAATTTAGTTAATAACTAATGAATTAAAAACTGAAAAGATCAAATAAACAAGCATCTTGAATACAAAGTTGAATTTAAAGAACATAAAAGGTAAAAATAACCACTAGTCTTCTTTAATTCCTCTGCAATCTTCGAACTCCAACTTCCTCGCGTTAATTCCTCCAAAATTTTGATAAAAAACTAGGGTTTGTTAATTGTTATGTTTATGATGATTGTGGTCCTTCCTCCATTCTCTGCAACTAAATCAGCCTTTTATCTCATCCCAATCACGTACTGAATCCACCAGCTCTACAACACTAGAGTTAGAGTTGTAACAGAAGATTGCCAAAACTGTTGCATACCCCTGCCCTCGCGGGCTTTTTACTCTTGCATACCCCCGCCCCAATGGATGTTAAGTTTTGTTGATGACGTGGACCCTGTTGGGTAAAATCTAAAGACGTTCATCATGCAAGTTTACGTGGCCAACAAGTAATATAATGATAAATAGAGTATCATTCCCATAGAGACAAGTATGAATTTTAATCTAACAATTATCAGTTTTATATTATTTAAATTTTATTAAACAATTTGAATTAATAATTATAATTAATAAAAACTAAGAAACTAAAAATTAAAACCAATCAAAACACTAAGTAACCATAAATTTCAAGCAGATATTGAAGAATTAGGCTTACAATTTCACCTTAAGTTTCACTCTGATTATCACACCTTTTTCTAGTTTAATTTACTATCTTAATTCATTAATCAAGAACACTCAAGTAGAATTAGTCATCTCTCGATACACTAACACCGTATTAACTTAAATCCACGATTTGATAGAATCAAGCCAAACACCCTAGTTAACTAGTTCATTATATCTCTATGTGAAGTAAAATCAAATAAGGTTTAAATTCCATGTTCTTTACCCGATTACATGCGATGTTAGGTATATCTCTATCCTAAACATTCATCAAGAGTTCCATCAAAACACATAATTTAATAAAAAATGCCACTATAATTTGGTCTAGATTCATACATCGTCTCTCGAGTCCATACAAATCCACATAAAATTGGTGATCAAGCAATTCATAAATTAAGAATAAATCACAATAGATATACCTAATTGATAGTATTAATAAACTAAAATTAAGGCATGACAATCATTGTTCAACACTAAAGATCCATTGCAAGCCTAATTAGTAATTAGTTCATCATAGATAAATTAAAAACTCAATAAAGTAGAAAATTCATCATCCCAATTACAAGAACTGAATTAAAGAAATAGAATAGTACAAAACCACTTTTCTTTGCCTTCAATTCTATACTATTCATGAATCTCGCTTCCTTGCTCTGTTCCTCTAATGTTCTCACTCAATTAGGGCTTCAAATTGATATCTATTGATTGTTAATTTCAAATCTTTGTTGAATGTTGTGTTAACTGATGTATAAGTCATGAAATAGTTCATAAAGGACGCCCAATAACAGTCCCAATCCATGCCAAAGTCTTCCATCCACTCAGCTACAAAGTTCAAATCAAATCATAAGTCTTTCTTTGTCCATGTACCCCTGCCCCGACGAGGGTTTTATGCTTGTATATGCTCGCCCCGACGAGGGTCTTCATCATTTTTTCCACGTACACCCCCACCCTGGCGGGGTTTTGTTCTCTATAGGGCTCGCCCCAGCGAGGGGGGCATTCTGCAGAAGTTCTAATTTTTTGCTTTTCCAATCCTTTTTTGCACCACGTCGGCACCATTATATCAAAACTACCATGTCATGCAACCTAAACACAAAACAAAACAAAAACATGTAAAACTATACAGAAATAGTCAAGATCAACACAATTTAAGTCCAAATTGGATCCCGATTCATAGGTACGAAACCTACTAATCAAATTCCCCCAAACTTAAACCATGCTAGATCTCTAGCACAACATAATGCAATAAAATGAAATAAAACTAACTATACGCCTACGAATTCAGTAGTAAAACATATCACAGTCTAATCACAGGCCTTAGAGAAAATCAAATAAACATGATAGTATATTATATCAAGGCAAATCAATAACTTCTTAGTCAATCATTAAATCTTCAACTATTCTAACTAATATAGTGCATGTGTGTGTGTGTGTGCTTAACAACCATTCTAACTTATACAAAGCTAAATAAAACACATATTAGGCTTCTTTAAAGGCATCATATAGTGTATACTCAAGAAATCCAAAAACAAGCTAGATCCGACTAAAATCAAACAGTTACCAAGTTCAAGGGTTAAAATGGGATACTTAAGCTTTAGTTTTCATTCATGGGGCTTTTTGCTCATATTTCCCATTTTTCACTTTTTCTCTTTCTCATGGTTGTGCAATGTTTAGTTCTCTTAGGCTTTTCAATGCTACCCCTTAGTGAGCTTTCAGCCAACGACTTTCAAACCGTTAAGGCTTTAGGGCGCTAGGTGTAGAGACAATCCCCTCGGGCGTACTTACTCAAGTAACAAAGGCCACAAAACTAGACTAATCACGGTGTTTATTCATACTTTTTTTCTTTCTTTTTTTATATATAGCTTATATATCCCAAATCCCCCCCCCCCCAAACTTAGGTTCTTGTCTAATTTTAGCCATCTCTGCCTATTCATGTCTTTCTTTCATTTAAACTAGCATTAACCTTAAGAATTCCATTATGTGTTCATTTAGACTCAAACAGTCAACATGATCGTTTCTAAGGTGCTAACCTGAATATATATCAGTTTCAAATAGATAAAGATCTAACTCATGTCAAGAAATCACATTAAAGTCTTAATAGTCAATAATATACTCGTCTACATAATTCCAATCTCATCATTGGCCAAAATAAGACTTTTACCGTCTAACAGCTGGATTCATACAATGCATGAACTAAATGAAATAAACATAGTAAAGTAAACTAATATTTTTGAGATTTTTCAATTTTCTCATTTTTTTATAATAAGAACAGAAATAAGAAACTATTTACAATACTATCTACTAACTTAAACTACTATGCAACTACATCTACATGAATGCTACATACATAATATAAATTAAACATGAATAAAAACTAAAGATACTTATCAAAATATAAACAAATAACTAAAATTCCCCAAATTTAACAGTTACATTTTCCTCATTGTAAAATATATAACAGTAAAGAACAGAGGACTTCCCAGCATCATGTTAAGCATGAGGTAATGGTGGTCATGGTGGTCATGGAACATAAACTCTGTGTTCCTTCGTATCTGAATCTGATGGAGGGTATTGTGGCATGGGGTCAAGCGTCTAGAACTGGAACAGATGGGCAATAGCATGATTTAGACTCTATAATCTGCATTCAACGAGGCACACAAACTGTTCATGGCATTGAACTTGTGGTCTTTCTATCAGCTGCTTTGTCTCGCTCATCAATATATCGATGGAAACTGTGGAATTGATTACTGAACATGAACTTGCCCGATCTGTAACTCCCCGCAGTCTCCTCCTCACCCAACACCTCATCAGCTCTAAACTCTTCATCCTCCGAAGTGTCCTCAGCCTCCTCTTCATCAGAAGCCTCAGGAAATACGAAACCGACACCTCGTGGATGAGATTCCCCTCTAGCCCAGACAGTGTAACGCCAGAGAAAATCAGATTTTTATATGAATTAAATTTTTATTTGATTATGTAGATTAAATGAATCTAATTGATTATTTATGTGAGTAAGTTGTATGAAGGTCTTTCTATGACCCAGAATGTGAGGATGTGGTTAGGATTCTGGCTATGTGCTAGAATTAATTGTTTTGAGTTTCCAAGACGAAAATAAAAGTATTCTGAGAAATTTCCGTAAAAATACTATTCATCCATTTTTGCTCGGGAATTAAGTCTAAAATTTTGAGAAATGCGTAATGATAGAATTCTAAGACGAGATGGAATATCCAATAATATTTCAGTTATGGCAAACAAAGTTTTCGCTTGCGGACTTAAAACCTAAGGGTTAGGGAAAGTGATTTCCGAGAAGGAAATGAAATGCGTATAATGATTAGGGTTATTATATGTGTGATATACGAGTAAGATACTAGTTATTATATGAGTATATTATGAAGAATATTATGACATATAATACGAATATTGTATGAATATTAAACGAAGAGAATACGTGACTTATACGCGTAGAATATGATTAGTTCTTATTGGACTTTCAGTTCATGGACTTTGTAAGATCCAATTGGACTTGGATTATACCAATCCCAATGCATTGTGAAATCAAGCCCAAGATAGGCCCGATATGAATTAATTCTAAGGCCCGATCCAAGAAACCAAATCGCGGATCGAACCGATGGGTCACTAGACGGGTAAAACCCATGGGGGACCCACATGGCATGTGGGCTGGCCACTTGGTCACCAAGTAAAGTGTTTACATACTCTACGTGTTCATATAAGAATTCTACAATTTCGAATCCGTTAACTCGAAATTCACAATTAAGTTCATTTTTGAGCATTCGTTAAACGTTAATGAGCGTTCAATACTCGTTTTCTTCGTTTTAATTCAGAATCCGACGATTCTTGAGTCCACGACTCTTAAATACCCTATCTCATGTGTTGATATTGAAAACCACCATTTTCAAGTCTCACGACAACTTTCAACTACCAATCTGGAATTTCTACGTTTTTGACGTTTAACGTCTAATTCCGTAAAATTCGCCATAACTTCGTTACTAGTGTTCTATAAGCCAAATCACATGGAATACTCCATTGATTTCATATCTACATCCTAACCAAGCAAGATGCACATATATTAACATTGATGGAGTTCAATTGTTTCTCAACAACCAACCTCAACAATCAATAATTCCTATGGTTTAAAACTTATGTCAACCCTTACGATTTCTATTCCTTCATGACTTATAAAGATTGTATATATTACAAGTCATCCTTATTCCTCCATAAGAGGCATACACCATCAATTTATGATTCTTCATACTCAAAGAAATCAAAAGAGATGGAAACTGTTATTAAGGAATATTACCTTAACAAGCTTTGTGTTCTTGAAAGAAACTCTAAGGAAAACTTCAAAGTAAATTAATGGCTTAAGACTAGTTCTTTCTCTCTCTCAAAATATGTTGGATGCTCTTGAAAAACCCACCGGTTCGATCCACAGTTCGGTTTCTTGGATCGGGCTTAATTAATTCTAAACTTGGACTTTAATTTTGGGCTTAACCACTTAATTCATTGGGCTTAAATACTCAATTGCTTGGACTTGGCATAATCCAAATCTAATTGGATCACTTTAAGTCTTAACTTTAATTCCATAATGCCAATCGTATTCTACACGTATAATTCACATATTCTTTCTGTATAATACTCACACGATAATCGTATTATATTTCATATCAACTCTTCGTATTATACATAGATACTAAATAGTATCATACTTTCATAACACACGCTTTATCATTATCGTAATTCTTTCTACGCGTCTCATTTCCTTCTCAGAAATCATTCTACTCAACCCTTAGGTTTTAAGTCCGCAGGCGAAAACTTCAATTGCCATAAATGAAATATTATTAAATATTTCATCTTGTCTACCTATTCTATCATTACGTGTTTCTCAGAATTTCAAAATTCATTCCCGAGCAGAAACAGATGACTAGTGTTTTTACGAAAATTTCTCGAAAAACTTTTATTTTCGTCTTGGAAATTCAAAACAATTAATTCTAGCACGTAACTAGATTACTAAACCCATTCGCACATTCTAGGTCATAGAACAACCTTCACATAGATTACTCACAAAATAAATTAATTAAATTCATTTAATTCACATAATCAAAAAAAAATTTAATTATCATAAAAATCCGATTTTCTAAGGGTTACGCTTTGTTCTCTATAGGGCTCAGCCATGCCACGGGGGCATTCTCAGAAGTTCTAATTTTTGCTTTTCCAATGCTTTTTTTAACCACGTCGCCACCATTGTATCACAACTACCACGTCATGCAACCTAAACACAAAACAAAACAAAAACATGTAAAACTGTACAGAAATAGTCACGATCAACACCATTTAAGTCCAAATTGGATCCTGATTTGTAGGTACGAATCCTAATAATCAAATTCCCCCAAACTTAAACCATGCTAGATCTCTAGCACAACATAATGCAATGAAATGAAATAAAACTAACTATACGCCTACGAATCCAACAGTAAAACATATCACAGTCTAATCACACGGCCTTAGATAAATCAAATAAACATGATAATATATTATATCAAGGCAAATCAATAACTTCTTAGTCAATCATCAAATCTTCAAATATTCTAACTAATATAGTGTGTGTGTGTGTGTGAGTGCTTAACAACCATTATAACTTATACAAAGCTAAATAAAACACATATTAGGCTTCTTTAAAGGCATCATATAGTGTATACTCAAGAAATCCAAAAATAAGCTAGATCCGACTAACATCAAATAGTTACCAAGTTCAAAGGTTAAAATGGGATACTTATGATTTATTTTTCATTAATGGGGCTTTTTGCTCTTATTTCCCATTTTTCACTTTTTCTCTTTCTCATGGTTGTGCAAGGCCTAGTTCTCTTAGGCTTTTCAATGCTACCCCTTAACAAGCTTTCAGCCAACGACTTTCAAACCATTAAGGATTTAGGGCGTTGGGTGTAGAGACAATCCACACGGGCGTACTTACTCAAGTAACAAAGGCCACATAACTAGACTAATCACTTTGTTTATTCATACTTTTTTTCTTTTTTTTTTCTCTCTTTTTTTATATATAGCTTATATGTCCCAAATTCCCCCCCCCCCCCCCAAAAAAAAACAAACTTAGGTTCTTGTCTAATTTTAGCCATCTCTACCTATTCATGTCTTTCTTTCATTTAAACTAGCATTAACCTTAAGAATTCCATTATGTGTTCATTTAGACTCGAACAGACAACATGATCGTTTCTAAGGTGATAACCTGAATATATCAGTTTCAAACAGATAAAGATCTAACTCATGTCAATAAATCACATTAAAGTCTTAATAGTTAATAATATACTCATCTACATATTTCCAATCTCATCATTCGCCATAACAGACTTTTACCATCTAACAGCTGGATTTATACAATGCATGAACTAATTGAAATAAACATAGTAAAGTAAACTAATATTTTTGAGATTTTTCAATTTTCTCATTTTTTTTATAATAAGAACAAAAATAAAAAACTATTTACAATACTAACTACTAACTTAAACTACTATGCAATTACATCTACATGAATGCAACATACATAATATAAACTAAACATGAAAACAAACTAAAGATACTTATCAAAATAGAACAAAATAACTAAAATTCCCCAAACTTAGCAGTTACAATGTCCTCATCGTAAAATATATAACAGTAAAGAACAGAGGACTTCCTTGCATCCAATTAAGCATGAGGTGATGGTGGTGATTGTGGTCGTGGAACATAAACTCTGTGCTCCTTCGTATCTGAATCTGAAGGAGGGTAGTATGGCATGGGCTTAAGCGTCTAGAACTAGAACTGGTGGGCAACAGCAGGATTTAGACTCTGTAATGTTGCATTCAAGGAGGCAAACAAACTATTCATGGCATTGAATTTGTGGTCTTGCCTGGCCGCCAGTCGCGCCATCTTTCTATTAGCTGCTTTGTCTCACTCATAAATATATCGATGGAGACTGCGGAATTTATTACTGAACATGAACTTTCCTAATATGCAACTCCCCGCAGTCTCCTCCTCACCCGGCACCTCATCAGCTCTAAACTCCTCATCCTCCAAAGTGTCCTCAGCCTCCTCTTCATAAGAAGCCTCATGAAATATGAAACCGACACCTCGTGGATGAGATTCCCCTCTAGCCCAGACATTGTAACGCTAGAGAAAATCGGATTTTTATATGAATTAAATTTTTATTTGATTATGTGGATTAAATTAATCTAATTGATTATTTATGTGAGTAAGCTGTATGAAGGTCGTTCTATGACCTAGAATGTGCGGATGTAGTTAGGATTCTAGCTATGTGCTAGAATTAATTGTTTTGAATTTCCAAGACGAAAATAAAAGTTTTATGAGAAATTTTTGTAAAAATACTATTCATCCATTTTTGCTCGGTAATTAAGTATGAAATTCCGAGAAACGCGTAATGATAGAATTCTAAGACGAGATGGAATATCCAATAATATTTCAATTATGGCAAACAAAGTTTTTGCTTGCGGACTTAAAACCTAAGGGTTAGGGAAAGTGATTTCCGAGAAGGAAATGAAATACGTATAATGATTAGGGTTATTATATGTGTGATATACGAGTAAGATACTAGTTATTATATGAGTATAGTATGAAGAATATTATGACATATAATACGAATATTGTACGAATACTAAACGAAGAGAATACGTGAGTTATAGGCGTAGAATATTATTAATTCTTATTGGACTTTCAGTTCATGGACTTTGTAGAATCCAATTGGACTTGGATTATACCAATCCCAATGCATTGTGAAATCAAGCCCAAGATAGGCCCGATATGAATTAATTCTAAGGCCCGATCCAAGAAACCAAACTGCGGATCGAACCGATGGGTCACTAGATGGGTAAAACCCATGGGGGACCCACATAGAATGTGGGCTGGCCACTTGGTCACCAAGTAAAGTGTTTACTTGGTGGCTAAGTTGTTAAGGAGGTGATGAATAGTAAGGAGGTTACCAAAAGACCATTTTGCCCTCCATTGGAATTTCTTATAAAAGGAAGCTTAGGTTGGTCATTTGATGTTTTAAAAACATTGACCAATATAATTTTAGAAAGAGAAAGAGCTAGAAACAAGTAATCAAGTGAGCTTGAAGTAAATCACAAGAGTTTTTAGCAAGAATGCGAAGAACGTAATGGTAATAACTCGTAAAACCTTAGTTTTTGATTCGTTTAAATTTATTTTTTGCTGAGAATCATAAATTAAAAGAGCATGTCTCTTCTGGAGAAATAAGGATGGCTAATAGTGAATTATCCATTTCCAAGTCATGTGTAAGTAGAAATCGTAAGTCTTTAAGTAAGTTTAAATTGATTAAACCATTGAACGTTGATTTGGTTATTGATGGACAAATTAAAAACAATCATTTATAGGTTATGTGAATATTGCTTGATTAGGATGTAGATAATGAATCAATGAATTGATTTCATTTGATTTGGCGTATAAAACATGAGTAACAAAGTTATGGCGAATTTTATGAAATTAGACGTTAAACGTTAAAATCTTATAATTCCGGATTAGTAGTCAAAACCAGACTTTAGCCACTGTTAGTTGGCGCCGCAGAACCAATAGTGTATGGATGTCTGGCGCTGTAGTGCCGATAGTAGAAATTGGTTGAACAAGTCTGTTTCTAATTCCAATTGATTGTAAACCAATAGTGAAGCATGCATGTACTTAATATACATGGTATGATCAATCTTAAATCACTTTTATATTGATGACTTTAGGAATTTAAGTATGGTTTAATAGTAATTAAACGAAGAATGCGGGATATAAGGAAGAAAAATGTATTCAAACTTTGGTAATTAACCAATGATGATTGAGTCTCGGATAGTAACGTAAGAACGTTATCAAGCCGTAAGGAAGAATAGTAAGTCGAATTGACATTTATTAATGAAATAAATTCACTTAAGACGTAGAAGAGAATGAAGTTAGTAAAAATAATGTGATTAGATTATTTAGTAGCTAATTACAGTGTGCTATGTGAATATATCATGTAGATAATGTAAAGACCATTAATTGATGAATATTATATCCAAAGATGCTTGAAGGCAAGTTTTCTTAACGCTTGTCTAACCATCGTGTTAGCAGAGTTTTTGTGATTCATGTTATGAGATGCATGAATTATTTTACGAAAGGGTCAATGGCAGTTTTAATTCAGCTAGACTATTCTTAAGAGTTAGATTGATTTGCTTAACAAGTCTTTCGATATAGAACTGTTAACGCTATCCTATGCCAAGTATGTGGTACGGATTCAAAGGTAATTTTGTATATGAATAAACAAATGTATTTTTTATCGATTATTCGATGGGCATGTGAGGTTGTCAAAACTTAAACGTAAACACGTTTAACGGATGAGTGTTGATAAACATAGAGTACTATAGGCTGATCACCTAGAAGTGCTCGTAAGAAATATCGAACTTACAGACTTAGTGTCAGGATGTCCTTTTTCATGAATGAATACCAAAAGAGAATGTTCATGATCTTTCGACCAATTATGATTTCCTAAGATATTATATATACTTTGGAATTGTCGTTATGAAATGAGAAGTGTTAGTCAATGATTTATAGTACTTCATAGCTACTTATTCAGTTATGGAAGATAATCATGTAATTCTCGTCGTGGTATTTGTACTTTCTTTTGCTAGACTTGTTGAGCTAGTTATGTTCACTTCTTGCTTGAATTATATGATTGCAGCGAAGGCCAAAAGAATCGATTATCCCAGTAGGGATAAAGGCAAAGCTAAGATGGATAAGTAGATTATCCTGTAATAGACTAGTACGTTTTTAAGAATCATGATATGATAAACAAAGAATGTAACGGTTTTAGAATCTGGGGAAAGGATTGATTATTATTGTAATAAGAATGTAGTAATTATGTTCATTTTGATGTTGTTTCAATGGAATGAATGTATAGTGATGAGTATCGTGTAACACCATATCTGTGGGCTGAAAGTACCCGGATTTGGGGGCATCACAGGTTGGTATCAAAGCATTAGGTTATAAAACTGAAGGGGGGAAGAACCTTAGGCTAATAACCTCGTTAGAAAAGGAGAAGTCATAAGGAATTAAACTCAAGTCGAATGAGTTAATTAAGTATTGAGGAAACTCAGTATTGAAAGATTTAAAAGATGGAAATTAACCTTAAATAAAATAAATGTGATTTGTGCTTATATTATTGTGTATTCTGTACTAATTAATATGTTATGTGTTATTGTAGATGTCCATCGATAGCTTGATGTATAGAGATATACACGTGGTGAGCAAAGAGTCTGTGAATCGGGTAGAGCCTTTACCTATGCTCGTAGCGGGAATACCAGTAGTGAACATAGAAGAGTCCGAGCCTGAGGAGGACTATTTAGAGGAGGAGTATCAGAGGAGGAGTATGGAGAACCTAGGATCGGCATCATACCTTGATATGGTGCTCGATTGGGATGGGGAGATGGACGTAGCATCGGTCAATACGGTGGTACCTGCACTAGAGCCAACACCTCTAGACACAATGAGGGCATTGTATCTAGCGGTGCTTGGCCATAATAATGCGTAATCAGCACTATTATTATGCGTAACTGCATAAAGGAGATTAGTGATCTCTATGATGCAAAGGAGTCTACAGAAGCAAATTTTGACTTAGAGCATGCTGAGAAGGTGCTCATGATGGATAAGGCGAGGGACTATGAGAATGAGGTCGTAGACCTTTGTAAGGAACTGGTTGAGAAGAACCAAAAAATAGAACAGATGTCCTACATCCATAATAGTGCTCATGAGGATTTCAAGCTAAAAATTGCTTATTATTCAATTGAGTCAAGACAGACTCGACATACTATTAGTCAGGAGGCAGTGTTAGTGGATCGATAGATCTTTTTGTATATGTGTAGTGACGTAAAACCCTCGTATAATTAAAGGGTAGTCTTTTTGTAAATCTTAATTTTTGTAGAAGTGAATCACAGAATAGTAATGTAATAGCTTTTGGCTATGGAATCAAGTTGTAAATAGTTTTGAACTATGAAGAAGCATATTAATATAATAAAGTTTTTATTCAATGTGCTTTGTTGTGGTATGAGTTATTGTTGTGGAATAATAAGAAGTAAGAAAATAGATAATAATGAAACTTTATTTATTTTATCAGAATAATGCCGCTAAGAAGAAGACAACGTAATCAGGAAGCTGAATCGCATAACGATAACCAAGGGGGTCAGAATAACCCTATGCAAGAGTTCATTAATTTATTAACGGTTGCATTTAACCAAACTGGGGGTAGAGCACCCACATTACCTAGGGTAGCTAGAACGACTACTTTTAAAGAGTTTAAAAGCGTAGGCCCGCCAGAGTTCAAAGGAACTATGGACCTAATAGAAGCTCAGACATGGGTAAAAGAGATAGAAAAGGCGTTTTTTTATTACAAATGTAGTTGAGGCGTAAAAGACTTCTTTTGCGACTTACATGATGAAAGGGGAATCCAACTTTTGGTGGGAGGCTCACCAGGGTGGGGCTAGAACTGATGCGATTACGTGGGAACAGTTCAAGAAGGTATTGTTTGAGAACTATTTTCCTACTAGCATGCAGGGGAGGTTGGATATTAAGTTCCTAGAACTTAAACAAGGGGATATGACAGTTCCCCAATATGCGTCCAAATTCAATGAATTGGCAAGGTTTGTTCCACACCAAGTGGACACTGAGGAGAGGAAGGCTCGTAGGTTTGAGCAGGGCCTGAAACCCTGGATCTATAGTAGGATTTCTATTTTTTAGAGTGCCTCTTATGGGACCATTCTGGAAAAGGCGATCGTTGTAGAGGATGGTAGTGAGGCTTTGAGCCAATACCACAAGGAGATGAAGAATAAGGGAAAGGGAAAAGGAGGGCCCAAGGTGGAAGGAGCTAGTGGCAGTAGAAGTCTATCCAAGAGGAAGAATTTTAACTCTGGGAATACTGGAGTAAAACAAGGGGATCCTAAACGTAGGATGGAAGCATGCAAGACATGCGCGAACAATCACTTAGGAGTCTGTCTGAAAGGGAAATTGGTTTGTTATAACTGTGGAAAGGAGGGTCACATATCACCCAATTGTCCTAACCCTAAGAATAACTATGGTTGTTTTGTTTGTGGGTCGATGGACCACATGACAAGAAATTGCCCAAAGAAGGGGTCGGAGGGTAGTAAGGGTACTAGTAGTGGTAAGTTAGCCATTATTGGACCAACACCATCGTCAGGTAGACCCTCAACCCATACATTTAATACGACTATCCAAAATGTGGCAGATATAGTAGTAAGTATCATTCCAGTCAATGAAATAAATGCTTATGTGTTATTTAACTCGGGTGTTATTTGTTCTTTTATAGCATGTGAATTTTCGAAGCGATTAAGTTTACTCCCAAAAGGATTAGAGATACCTTTAGATGTTAAGGTAGCAAATGAAGAGATATTTCCCATTAAACATATTCATAGGAATTGCTGCGTAGATATTAGAGGTAACAAATTATCGGTAGATTGAATATCGATAAGGTTGAGAGAATTCGATGTTATTCTTAGTATGGATTGGTTGATTAACCATAAGGCTATAATAGATTGTCATAGAAAAAGTGTGAACCTTCGACTTTCTAAGAAAACCAAGGTAGTGTTCTTCGGTAGTAAATCACTGAGATGCTCTTGTTGTCTAACGATGACATAATCTAGGAAAATGTTGAAGAAGGGGTGTATAGGTTACCTATGCCATGTTGTGGATACCCAAAGAGTGGGAGCATCATTGGATCAGATACATATAGTACAAGAGTTCGCGGAAGTATTTCTGAATGAGTTACCAGGTCTTTCGACGGATAGGGAGGTCGAGTTTTTGATTGATCTGTTACCGGGTACCAAACCAGTTTCAAGGGCACCATATAGGATGGTGCCAGTAGAGATGAAGGTGTTAATGGTTCAATTATAAGAACTCTTAGATAGGAAGTACATTCAACCGAGTGTGTCTCCATGGGGACAACCGATATTATTTGTAAAGAAGAAGGATGGGTCGTTACGACTTTGTATCGACTATCGAGAGTTGCCCAGGACCAATGATCTATTTGATCAGTTGAAAGGGTCCAAGTATTTTCTTAAGATAGATTTGTGTATGGGGTACCATCAGTTTAAAGTAAAGAAGGAGGATGTACCTAAGACGGCATTCAGAACTCGTTATAGTCATTATGAGTTTTTGGTTATGTCGTTTGGGTTGACTAATGCGCCAACCGCATTCATGGATATGATGAACAGAGTGTTCAAACAGTATTTGGACAAGTTTGTCGTAGTGTTCATTGATGATAGTATAGTCTATTCTAAGACGCCAGGAGATCATGCTGAACATTTAAGGATAGGGTTGGAAACACTACGGAAGGAGAAGTTATATGCGAAATTCACTAAGTGTGAATTTTGGCTTGAAAGAGTGCAGTTTTTAGGACATTTTATTGATAAAGATGGCATCTCTGTGGATCTAACGAAGGTGGAAGCAGTTTATAATTGGGAACTACCGAAAATGCAAACTGAGGTTCAATATTTTTTGGGGTTAGCGGGATACTATAGAAGGTTCATTCAGGACTTTTCTAAAATAGCGACCTCGTTGATGAATTTAACGAAGAAGTTAGTAAAGTATGTGTGGACGGAGAAGTGTGAGAATATATTTCAAGAACTAAAAAGGAGGTTAAGTGAGGCACTTGTATTATCTTTGCCAGATGATACGGGAAATTTCATAGTTCATAGCGATGTTTCGCATAGAGGACTGGGTTGCGTGCTCATGCAGCATGGCAAGGTCATTATGTATGCGTCACGTCAGTTAAAGGATTATGAGAAGGTCTATCCTACTCATGACCTAGAATTGGCAGAAGTAATTTTTGCCTTAAAAATATTAAGACATTATTTATATGGGGAGAAGTGTGAGATATATATAGACCATAAAAGTCTGAAATATATCTTAACACATAATGAATTGAATATGAGACAAAGAAGGTGGTTAGAGTTGATAAAAGATTACGACTGTGATATCTTATATCATCCAGGAAAAGCAATGTTGTAGCTGATGCGCTAAGTAGGAAGGGTAGGGAGAAGCTATCAATGTGAACGACTCAGAATGGGTTAGTAACGGAGATGGCAAGAATGGAGTTAGAGGTTAAATTATCGGGTGAAGCGGTAGAGATGTTATTCGCAATGGAAACCCAACAAACCATAGTGGAACGGGTTAAGGAAGTATAATTAGGCAACGAAGAATGCGAGGGAGTGAAGAAGAGAATGAAAGATGAAGAGAAGACTAAGTATAACCTTGACAAGGAGGGATTAATTCATTTTGAAGGAAAAATTTAGGTTCCAGATAATTCTGAGTTAAAAGAAGAAATAATGAGTGAGCCCATAGTTCGAGGTACTTGATACATTCAGGTAGTACTAAGATGTATCAAGACCTTCGACAGAACTTTTGGTGGCCAAACATTAAGAGAGAGATAACAGAATATGTTAATAAGTGCTTAACTTGTCAGAAAGTTAAGTCTGAACACCAACGACAGAGTGGGTTATTGCAATCCCTAGAGATTCTGTGACGCCCCAAAATTCGTACCTCCACTTGGTCACTCGAATTCGGTTCATCATGTTCTCATGGCATTACCATAATAACTAAAATAACACATTCACAACTGAAAATCTAATTTAGAATAATATACAATGATTTATTATAATTATTCCCCAAGTCTCATGAATCCACAAAGATTTAATAGATTACATAATAGTATCGAATAATGACCTATTACATAATCCTACTTAAGTTTAAATATAGTCTTAGTACATCATAATAGTCTTAAACATAAAAGGAACAAGCTAGTCGGTAGCTTTGTCCATGCCCTTGTCTGTTCCAGAGACACCACCTTGTTCCTCCTTAATTGAAAGGTTTTAAATAAGCAAGGATGAGCACAAATTTCCCAACAACTAATATACAACAAGGGTAAAGAGTTTCAAAACACGAGTTTTGAAATATCGAAGTATCATCTCTAAGATAATTCAGAGTTTCAGAATAATATCATGAATAGTGAATATCAATAATTCTTGGAATAAGAATGATAATTCAATATAAACCAACAGAAATATATGAATTCAACGACTATCAATGTATCCAACTGGATAATCAATTTATACTAAGTAGTCGCTAGGGACTGTGGAACATCCACTAGAGTTACCAATATTAAACTAATAACCCAAAAATATCAAGTACTATAGATGATCAGTCTACAATACTTTAAGTTATGCATAACACCACAATAATATCAATTCATGTGTCGGGGTTTCCGACAACATACACTCCCCTTACCAAAAAAGTTGTTCAAATCAGTTTTCAATATTTCCGCACCAATCAATTGGTTTGGACAGTTTTATAAACATGCATATAGTCTAGCTGAATCAAATGGCATCGGCTCTTTCACAATATTCAAGAACAATACTAAGTTCAACATGAATAATAACTTTCACAAAAATTTAAGTATACTAGCTCGATTGAATAAATAAGTGGGATAACTTTCATTCACAAGATAAGTTTAAAAGTAAAGTTCAAGAAACTTGCACAATCAAGAGTGAAGTTCAAAGAAACTCGCTCAATAAAATTTAAAATAAGTTTAGGGAACTTGCCTTAAGCGTAGTTTATCCACGTTAATAAATCAACACTTTGGAATCCTATTTATGGTGTATTATAAGTTTAAGATGTTCATTAGCTAACATAGTTGTCAATCAAGATTGACATGATTCAAGTATGCGCATATGGTATAAAATAAGATTATAAATTCATCATGAATCAAATACGTAGTTACTTCATAAGCAAATCAAGAATTCCCAAGTTTAATGTCTTTTCACCCATGAACTTTCACCATATAAAGCAAACACTAACTTATTACTTAGTTCTCATATACATATGCATCAGTAGGTTTTAGATCACTTTTAGCAACATAGGTATCATACAAGTTACTGTCTAAAAGTCAAAATGCATAACTTCAGATTCCAGATCGCTCAACATATGGCTAAGCTTAGGACCAACAAGCAATTGTCATTCCTCCTGCTATGCCAAGACTCGATTCTTTGCCTTGTGGTTTCTATCTGGCTTGCTCAAAAAAATCATACATGATATATTTGTCATGTTAAGGGTCTTTTCATGCTTCCCAAGTCAATCTAGGTTCCCTTTTATAATATATGTCTAAATTAAACATTTCAACAAGATAAGGTCATTCAAGGTCTTAAAACCACAAAGTCTATCATGCTTGCTCTCTAAACATACAAGATAGTTATAAAACTCATATTAGGCATGCTTGTGAGTATTCATAACACATACGTGAAACTAAACAACTTTTAGCAACACAAAAATCTGAACTCAAGCTTGTATTTATAGAAAAATCAGGGACTAGACATTGACATTACACAATCTTGGAATCCATGGTGTAATGGGGAGAAACAATGTTTCATGAAAGGTGGTTTAAAACTCCATACCAACCACTTAGCTAGTAATGATCATCTAGGATTTAGCCTTTTGGAGAATACGTGTTTTAGCTTCAAGTTACTGTTCATTGTACTTGTGCCACTCATTTTGGAACAAAATGAAAATCTCAGCAATCTTGTTATCTAGGCTTGGTTAGGTCTATTTAATTCCCACAATGAAATCTTAATGTACAACTATTTTCATACTAGGAATTTAGGGATTAATTATACACTCATATCATATAGTCCATGTACATTAAATATACGCAATAAAATAATGCAGTCACATATTATTGTCCAGGTAGTTCCATAATTATCTCTACCACTCATATAATCATATTATAACCTTATTATATTAATAACTTATTTATTTATGTTAAATAAATAATTTATTCCTTCCCTTGAGTAATTACCACTTAATATAATATAGTTTCATAAAACTTAATATATAGCCGCACAAATGTCACGCTACACTATATAGTATAGTTGTATTATTGCTCACATGCACATGATAGTGAATCTCATATTAATAAATTAATAACTTACACTACACAAAAAATGATCTCTAGTGAAGGACAAATCCTTCACAAGACATACTATAGCACTCGCAAGTGATTTATTGCGAAGAAATATTTTCTTCACACGATTGCTCGCATTAGACCTCCTCGCAATTAGGTATCCTTCGCTAAGTAGTAACTAAATGTTTTTTGTGAAGGATATATTGTGAATAATTTTTTTATTCACAAATTGTATTTGGTAATGGAATATTGTTATTTAGTGAAAGATTGGCTTCCTTCACAAATAATATTATAAGAAGAACTATTTGAAATTAGTAAATAATTTTATTCCCTCACAAATAATATATTGTGAGTATTTCTTCAATTTAGTGAGAGAAAAATTCCTTCAGAAATTATTAATTTATAAATATGAAAATAATTGCTAAATAATCAAAATTTATTTAAAATTATAATTGATTTTCAAATAAGTGATTTCATATTTATTATTATTATTATTAATCTCTATAAGAAATATTAAATTTATTTTTAAGTAAATATAAATATTGTCATATTTAGAACTAATTGATAAGCTAATGCATAAAGAGCTAATAAAATCAATACTTCACATATAAATAGATAATACTTGAGTCACAATAACTACAAAATTTATTATTGTATCTTGGTCTACCAAGGACCATAGTACCTTCAAAATTTATGAACTAAGAGATGATGCATATATTACCTAAATCATATGATGACTGTAAACGGAAATTTAGACTATGTGTATATACATATATTACCATCCCCGGAATGACCAATATGGGAAAACTATGTCCAATGTTTCATTATCACCACAATACCGAAACAAAGGTGGTGGGGCTGTGGCATTGGTTCCTCCGCGATACTAGTTAGTATATTAGTATAGTATGAAGAATATTATGACGTATAATAGGAATATTGTACAAATACTAAACGAAGAGAATACGTGAGTTATACACGTAGAATATGATTAGTTCATATTGGACTTTGAGTTCATAGACTTTGTAGATTCCAATTGGACTTGGATTATACCAAGCCCAATTCAATGTGAAATCAAGCCCAAGATAGGCGCGATATGAATTAATTCTAAGGCCCGATCAAAGAAAGTGTTTATTTGTTGGCTAAGTTGTTGTGGATGTGATGAATAGTAAGGAGGTTACCGAAAGACCATTTTGCCCTCCATTAGATTTTCCTATAAAAGGAAGCTTAGGTTGGTCATTTGATGTTTTACAAACATTGACAAATATAATTTTAGAGAGAGAAAGAGCTAAAAACAAGTAATCAAGTGAGCTTAAAGAAAATTATAAGAGTTTTTAGCAAGAACGCGAAGAACGTAAAGGTAATAACTCATAAAACCTTAGTTTTCGATTCGTTTAAATTTATTTTTTGTAGAGAACCATAAATTGGTGTAGCATGTCTCTTCTGGAGGAATAGGGATGGCTAATAGTGAATTAACCATTTCCAAGTTTAATGTCTTTTCACCCATAAACTTTCACCATATAAAGCAAACACTAACTTATTACTTAGTCCTCATATACATATGCATCAGTAGGTTTTAGATCACTTTTAGCAATATAGGTATCATACAAGTTATTGTCTAAAAGTCGTAATGCGTAACTTGATTCCAGATCATGTAATGAGCCGTGTAGCTAAGCTTAGGACCAGTCAATGCAATTGCCGTCTTCTTCTTGACAAGACTCATCTACTGCCTTTGTGGTTTCTGTCCGGCTTGCTCAAAACAATCATACATGATACATTTGTCATGTTAAGGGTCTTTTCATGCTTCCCAAGTCAATCTAGTTTCCCTTTTATAATATATGTCAAAATTAAACATTTCAACAAGATAAGGCCATTCAAGGTCGTAAAACCACAATGTCTATCATGCTTGCTCTCTAAACATACAAGATAGTTATAAAACTCATATTAGGCATGCTTGTGAGTATTCATAACACATACGTGAAACTAACACCGCTTTAGTATAAAATAGGCTTCGTTCATGCTTTTCTTGAAATGTGATACACAAGAATGGTATATCTATGGTTATACTACATGAGTGAGTCTAAGAGTACCACCAACATGCTTATAAAGGTCTGATTCTATCTTTCAAGATAGTTTGTCATTATTCATGTTCAAAGGTCACTAGTAAGTTCAATATGTTCATTCTTGCTCACTAATTATATAAACACAATCTAAAGGTTTATTCATGCATTTTTAAGCCATACTAACATGCCTGTAAAGTTAGAATATACATCATGTAGTGGTCATGCATTTTAGCATACTAGGCTAAGCTTTTTCTCGAAAAACTTTTCTTAACTCAAAGCCTAAGAAGATAGACATGAACAAGGAACTAAGAATCATGCATCATGCACCTTTATGTGTGAGATCAGTCAGGTATATACATTACTAAACTCAAAATCTGCAAATCATGAATTTTAATAAAGTTTGTTTACAAAACTTAAAGTCTATGTTAAAGATCTTTTATCAAATCACATTGAACACTTCACACTATATACAAACACCTTATACCTCATGTTATACCTCTTTTTATGTACTTAATTAAGTCACAACATCACATTCTTAACATGTAGCATGAACAAAACCAACAACTAGTTTTTGAGGTACAGCCATAGCTTACGCTTATACCCCAAAGATAACCGTATGTAATGCATGTTTAGTCGAAGTTCGTAGCGAAGATGCATGCTTTATTTTCCAGCGAAATTTCCAACTTGCTTTTCAATGATTCAAGAATGCTTCAAACTTTTACTAAACTGTTTATACATGCTGGTAAACTTCCTAAAGACCTTATAACATGATTATTCATATCAATTAACAAATGAATTCAAGAAATCTCAAGAATCAAACAAAACCCATTTCAAGAGCATAGATAAAAATTATACCTTCTTGAGCTTAACTTGAACTTCTTACACACTGAATAGGCTTTTACAATGCTCAGCAACTTAAAACTCTCCACTTAACAACTCTTAGCAACACAAAAATCTGAACTCAAGCTTGCATTTATAGAAAAATCATGGACTAGACATTGACATTACACAATCTTGTAATCCATGGTGTAATGGAAAGAAACAATGGTTCATGAAGGGTGGTTTAACAACTCCATACCAACCACTTAGCTAGCAATGATCATCTAGGATTTAGCCTTTTCGGAAAATACGTGTTTTAGCTTCAAGTTACTATTCATTGTACTTTGCCACTCATTTTGGGACAAAATGAAAATCTCAGCAATCTTGTTATCTAGGCTTGGTTTGGTATATTTAATTCCCACAATGAAATCTTAATGTACAATTGTTTCCATACTAGGAATTTAGGGATTAATTATACACTCATATCATATAGTCCATGTACATTAAATATACGCTATAAAATAACGCAGTCACATATTATTATCCGGGTAGTTCCATAATTATCTTAACCACTCATATAACCATATTATAACCTTATTATATTAATAACTTATTTATTTATGTTAAATAAATAATTTATTCCTTCTCTTGAGTAATTACCACTTAATATAATATAGTTTCATAAAACTTAATATATAGCCACACAAATGTCACACTACACTATATAGTATAGTTGTATTATTGCTCACATGCACATGATAGTTAATCTCATATTAATAAATTATTAACTTATTTATTTATTTCAAATAATTAAAGTATTTACTTCCTTCATTAATTAATACCAATATTAATTAACCCAGTCATCATTGATGAAGGTATTTATGGATTTCCATAATCATTGATTATCTATAAAATTCTTATTATATTTATAGATATATTGCAAATAATAGAAATCACATATTATTAGTGAAGTACCAAGTAATCAATATTCTGCCACAATTAATTAATATTAATTAATGGTTTAACAATTCCATAGTCGGACATAACATACTTTATTTCATGGTTTATCAATGTCACACATATCATATAATTGTTCCATTTATTTTCCAACGAGTTGGCCTTGTGTATGTGTACTTGAGGCAACAGACCCACTTGGCCCCTGCCCACTTTGTAGCCATGTAGACCCGCGTCTACTTTGGTCTATAAATAAGACTCCCCATCAACCAAAAAGGAAAAAAAAAGGAAAAATAGTATAAACTCTATCCATTTTAGCTCTTAACCCCTCCTATAGTATTCCAAACTTCAATATTCTTCTTTCCAACACTTGTATATATATATTCTACGACATATCAAATTTTAACCGGTGGAAACTGAGTTTTTAAGGTCCAAAAGCGGTCTAAAGCCTTCTTTGCATCACATTGTAAGATTTTTTTAGATTTAAAGCTTTGTACTGCCTTAATATATATATATATATATATATATATATATATATATATCTAAATTGTTTACTATGTTTAAATATATGTTTTAACTATTTATTCAATGTAAATCCATAATATTTAAATCTATGGACTAGATTTATCTAAATTTAACCATATATAACTTTTAACCGGCTCAAAATTTGTAAAACTAGAACCGTTGTGCTAGAATGGCTAGAATTTATTTAAATTTAGTTTTCTTTCTATTTTGTAAATATTATGCAATAACGTGACCCTAGATCTGTATCTAGAGGGAACGGGAAGCTTGGCTATGTGCAGGCAAGGATTTAACTATTGAATGCTTTGGTGTCATTTAGATTAAATATCTATTTTATTTAAGTATCCTCGTTATACAGGATATTCATATAATATTATGTGAGCCTAGGAGCCACGGGATCTAAGATCCGGCTGACGGATCTAGATATAGTTCCTATGATGGACCCTTTTCAGATGTACAATTATCATGTAAATCATATTTATTGTGTTTGGACATCCTTCGATGGATTTCATGCCTATAAGGAGCCCGAAACTTATATGTATATTATTTTATAGAATATGTTTCGCATCTCAAGAATAAAATCAAATCAAGCCGAATACAAAATAAAATTGAAGTATCAAAGGCCTCAATTAGTATATGGGCATAAGGGTTTGAAAACCTGTTTTTAAAATATCATTTCTGCATGTATTGCTTAAAATAGAACTTTTATATAAATCAAACCCTTTATATATAGGTGCAAATGAGGCATAACACTACTTTAAAATAATGCACTTAGGCCCAATAAACACACACACACACACACACACACACTTCAAATAAATTAGTGAATTAAAAAGACGCGGCAACCGTGTTTTCATAGAAGTCGGGGGGTGTCTAACACCTTCCCCTCGCTTAATCAAGCCCCCGAACTCTATGAATCTCAGTTTCCAAGGCATGTTAAACAAAGTCCAACAATTGGGCCTTTGTGTAAACCTTTTCAAATTCGGTTGAGTTGGTACAACCATTTCAAAATTACCAGCTGACGACTCTAAATTTTCAAATCGTTGACATTTTGTGTTGGACTCTTTTTAAACTTGCCCTTTTAAATAAAATTCAACACATGGAAAACATAAAGGGTAAAAAAGAGTAATTCTAAAGAAAGGAAATTTTTTCCGACGTCGACAATCCCTCTCTATACAAGAGAACTATTTATAGGGAAAATTAAAATTTAACCTAACACTAATATATTGAACTTGGTCTTCTTTTCTCTTTATCTGTAAATTTCCAAGTTAACTTCAACTTCTTCATAATTATCCTCTGTTAGGTCCAGATTGTGTACGCTTGACGAAATCACCAAAATAACAGGCTAAAACCGTGCTAACAGTTGATAGAGTAGTTGATTGTATTGTTGTAAAATCAAACTCACATAATACACATAGATAAACATACACACATTATTGTAAGATATATAAAATATGGACACAAGAATTTATGTGAAAATCCAATTGGAAAAAAACCACGGAGAGAGATAAGAAATCCACCATCAAATAATATGGAGAGTACAAATTGTTTATGTGTGTCATATGTTATTGTGTTCTCTAACTTTTTCTTGTTCCTTTATTTATAGAAGTCATGTCCACCTGAATCCAATTAGGAGTAGAAGTCATTTTTCAGAATCACCTTATAACTACAATTAATGATTGATCACTTCCTTCCCAAGTTAGATCTCATTATCCTGCCAAATAAGGAAACACAATATTACTTTAATAAGAACTTTCTCATTATTTGAGCAAATTATCCAAATAAACATATATGGGCCAACACCAAATTTGGTACATTAAATATTTTGGGTTACACCTTGGCTAGACCCAAGTAATTACGTCCCAATATTGCCCTAATCTTTTATTTATAAGGAACTTAAAATAAGAGAGTATACAAAAATTTCACCATACCCTCCGACTGTCATGTTGGTAAAACTACTGAACCCATCACATCTATTATCTTTTGTAACAAAGCCTTCCCGAAGGATGTTTATCCCTTTGGGAGGAACTAAGCTTTCCCAAAGGATGTTTATCCGTAGGATGTCTATCCAAAGGAAGTCTATCTGAAGAATGTTTATCCTTTCGGGAGAACAAAGCCTTCCCAAAGGACGTTTAACCACCCTAATACCCCTAAACTGACCTTTTATCCCCATAATAGCCTTCCCAACCCCTTAGGAGGCTTTGATCTAACTTTATATCTCCAAATGTAGATAGTCGAAGACATACTAAAGTCGATGTGATATAGTCTGAAGAGAACTAACATTATCCGAAGTGGGCTTGCCCAATAATATTTTTTCCTCCGCCACGTAAAGACCATAGAAAATCACCAACGAGAGCACTAAAGGTGTTATGCTTGAGAGTTCACCGAGAAATCGAATATTATCATCCGATGATAAAATTTAGTTTTGGTGACTGCAACGGTTGAACGCGTTGACGGATGTGGGTCGCTATGATTAAATTCCACAAAGTCATTGAAGTGATGGTGCCTGCTGTAACGTCTGAGAAAATTGAATTTTAATGAGAATTAAATTTTTATTTGATTATATCGATTAAGTGAATTTAATTGATTATTTATGTGAGCAAGCTATTTGAAGGTCATTCTATGACCTAGAATGTGCGGATGTGGTTAGGATTTTGGCTACGTGATAGAATTAAAGTATTTGAATTTCCATGACGAAAATAAAAATTTTCCAAGAAATTTTTGTAAAAACATTATTCACTTATTTCTGCTCGGGAAATATTTTTGAACTTCTAAGAAACGAGTAATGATAGAATTCTAAGACGAGATGGAATATCCAATAATATTTCAGTTATGACAAACGAAGTTTTCGCTTGCGGACTTAAAACCTAACGGTTAGGGAAAGTGATTTCCGAGAAGGAATTGAAAAATGCGTATAATAAATTAAAGCGATGATCGTATAATACGTAGGTATTGTACGAGGTAATGAATAAGAGTATGATACGAGGTATTATATGAATATGTGTGAATGATGGTATGTCGTATATGAGTAAGTATACGAGTTGGAATACGAGATTAATACGTAGATTATACATTATAAGACTTTAAGCCAAATGGCTTGGACTTGTAGGATTTGTTAGGAATTGTACAAGCCAAAGTATAGGAATGGTTAAGTCTAATTGGAATTAAAGGTTAAGGTCCAAAGTGAATTAATGAACAAGCCCAATGTTGGTTTAAATGTAAGCTCAATGTATAAGTTAAGTTAATTAAGCTAGAAGCCCAAAGTAAGAACCGGATTCGTGGATCGATCCAATGGGTAAAGATAAATCATGGGTGAACCAAAGTGGTGGCCAAACAAAAGAATTTGATGAGCAAGTAAACTTAATGGCTAAGTAAAGGATAAGTTATTTGATGAGTAAGTTAAGTAATGGCAAAGTATATGTGGAGGTCAAATAAACTTGGTGATCACATAATGAATAGTAAGGAGGTTTAATTAAGGAGGTGGATGGCCTATTGACCATTAAGCCCCCATTTAGTGATTTCTATAAATAAAAGATGTCCTAGCTCATTTGTTGGTTGTTAAATTTCATCCAACATCTTAAGTGATTATTGGTTAGCGAGAAAAAGCTAGAAAAGCTAGTGTTTCATAGATGTAGAAGAAGAATAAAGCTTAATCAAGTAATCTTCAAGGGTAAGATCCTAAACCATGATTCTCTTTCTCTTTAATTGGTAGAGAAGTGAGTAGTGGTATAACATGTATGTAAAGAAGAAGTAGGAATGATTAATCAAAGGACTTAAGCCTTAATAAGTCATTAATAAATAATTCGTAATCATATAAGTTTAAAACTTATGAAGAACAAGTAAGAACTTATCATGTATATAAGTTAATGAAATATGTATATTAAGATGTTAGTATGATGGAATGAATCCATTTGGAATGATTTAAAAATCTTAAGTAACGAAGTTATAGCGGAATTCACGAGTTTGGATGATAATCGTCGAAATCGTGAAATTCTTGGAATAGAAGTCAAAATTTGACATTGAGCTCGAAAACATTGGTTTTTGATGGAGTATAGTCTAATTTGGCATTGTAAAGTTGCGAACTCAAAAATAACCGATTCTGACTTAGAACGAACAAACGAGCGTTGAACGTTCACAAACGTTTATCGTTAAAATGAACTAAAGGTGAATTTCGAGTTAACGAAGTCAAAAATGAAAAATTCTTTCATGAACACATAAAGTATGTAATTTGTGAGCTAATGGCTTTTGAACAAGGCAATTCAGACTTATAACGAAAAAGTTATAAGCCCTAGAATCTCACCTAAGAAATTTTCTTCAAAAATTTTACGCATCGAGGTCTGAGCCTGCAGTCATTAGACAAAGCTTTATAAATTATGCGGCAGTAACGCTGTGCATGTTAAATCAACTCTGGAGTTTCACACCGCAGTGCCAACTCCAGTTATAATCCCTTGCATTGCCGCACTGTGTCAAAGCAGACCTGCCATCAAGAGTGGCGGCGTCGCGACCAATCAGTAGTAAAGGGATGTCGCATCATCATATGGCAAAAGTGAAAAAATTGGTTATCCAAGTTAGGTTTTGTAATTTCAATTGATTAGGAACGAATAGTATAATGTACATGCACATAATGTGTGACGCCCCCAAAATAGGTATACATCACCAATTCTGGGTCGCCAAGTACATGCTACAGAATACAAATACAAACTTAATTATACAACCGTCGTGTAATATATTACAATACATATGCTGTGAGTTTTAATACATATATTGTCATGTAGACAATATCCACACTCAATTGAGTCCTCATTACATTTATTATCACACTATTTAATAGAATAGTGAGGACTACTAATGCTATTATCTGGACCGTCACTCCGTTCCCCGACTAGTCCTTACTACGTTCTCATTTCTTGAAGAGAACAATGAAAGTAAAAGGGTGAGCTCAACTAGTCCAGTAAGAAATATTATGACAAAGATAATACAGAATAAATTATCGTTAGCCTTCAACAGTATTAAACTGATACAATATAACAAACATCAAGTTTAATTGCAGCGGAACAAGCAATTCATTAAAAGAGTCAAGTAGAGAATAAAATCCACTATCTTTTATGATTTAAAAAGGTTTTTCATCACTTTTATCGCTGAGACTCAGCTTAATAAATAATCCACATCATTCCTGCACTACGGCCAAGGATATTCATTAGTATCACGACCACAAATTATTCATGCACTACGGGCCAAGGATATTCGTGTATTCATCAATGGTCATGATCATGCTAAAAACTGTCCATCAATGCACTACGGGCCAATGAGGACTTTTACCACATCATTAGTAACATTACGGTCATGATTATACCGATAAATCCTTGGTCATAATCATACCAAGTCCATCTATGCACTACAGGCCACAGATGACATTCAACATAATATAAACATGAGGATGATGACAATGATATAAGAATTCAATAAAAACAAGTTCAAGAATTAATTTATCCAGGAACTAATAACGTCCAAATTGTCAACATGATACTTCTTTGTAGAGTAAAATTAAAGAATGCTCAGAAGAATATTTCCATGAAAAGATACTAGATGAAGCGCAAATATCAAGTATATTCCACTAATTTCTTGGAGTATAGAAGTCAAAACTTCAACCAACTGAGTATAATAAAGAATGGAATAACAAAAGAAATCATCAGGCATGCGATAGATCGCATGCATGTTATTCCAATAGAATAATAAACAATAGAACCGGTGTCAAAGTAAATTAGACCGACAGGATGTTCCAACGTAATAATAAAGAATGGAATAACATAGAATTTCACCATGTATGCGGTATTGACATAGATAGGTTATTCCAATGTAATAATAAAGAATGGAATAATGTAAGAATTTCACCATGTATGCGGTGATTGGCATGATGCAAAGTTATTCAATGTAATAATAAAGAATTGAATAACAGAAGAATTTCACCAAGTATAAGGTAGCCCGCGTATACAGGTAATTCCAACAAAATAATAAAGAATGGAATAACAGAAGTTCTCTTCATGAATACGAAAGAAATAATACCCCTTCCCTTAGAAGAAACTGGATATAGAAGTGGTGAAGTAGCAGAACACTTTTCTTCTTTCTCTCAATAGTTTCTCCCTCTAGAGTTTCAGCGAATTCGTAAGAAATAATGAAGGAATGAACTTCTATTTATAGAAGAATGGACTGAATAGTAACTAATTCCTGAATGGTCCAGATTGATTTACTTTTAAACGGACAGTCCAGATTGATTTACAATAAAATATAATTTATTCTATTTATAATCCAATAAAACGAATAACTTTATAAAAGTATTATGTTTTATAAAAAAAGATTTTACTATGCAAACACTATGCAGGCACTATGTGTGACGCCCCCAAAATAGGTATACATCACCCATTCTGAGTTGTCAATACATGGTACAGAAACAACTACAACTTTATTATTACAACAAGAAAGCTGCGTGAGTTTAAATACAAATATTATCTTCTGATAATATCTATACTCAAAGAAATCCTCATCACATTTATTGATACATTATTTTACAAAAATGGTGAGGACTACTAAACAACTCTCTCTAGAACCTTCATTCCATACCCCGACTGCATACTCGCTATATTCTCGCCTCCCCGAGAAAAATGGAACAAAAGGAAAAGGGTGAGCTCAACTAGCTCAAGAAAAGAATATTATGACTAAGATAATATACAACAAATTACCGTTAGTCTTCAACAGAAAAAATCTAATAGAATACAATAGACAACAAATTTTAAATCAATATTCGCAATGAAATAATAATTCATTAGAAGAGTTAAGTAGAGAATGCAAACTACTATCTTCTATGTATGAATTTAAAAGTTCACCGCTATCTTTTATCCCCGTAACATCAATCAATATACATCTGAATCAAATATTCATCTTTGCACTACTGTGCCAAAGATATTCATTAGTTAATCATGTTCATCTAAACACTGCTCATCTTTGCACTACTGGGCCAAAGATATTCTTCAGAAATCATTCATCTTTGCACTACAGCCAAAGATATTCCATAATATCATCATTTAAGACCAAGATGATGAAAATATTTTAAAGAACCGAATCCAAAGTGAAACAAAATGACAAGGATTAAGGATTAAGGATTCAGTACTTTGTTTTATTCACGTCCAAAAAATACCTCAAAAATAACCGCAGCAGGTGTAAAATTCAAGAATGATCAAAACATGGATACAATCAAAGCTAGTATCCGAAATAGATATTTTGGATAAAAAGAAGAAATTTTATTTTTCTATGAATAGTGTCAGATATCGTGGATAAAGTGCCGTATACGTGAATAAGAACTCAGACACCAAAAGATAGAAATTCCACAAAAACATCTTCACGCTTCATGAATAGTACTCGTGAATAAGAACTCGTAAATAGTAACTCATGAATAGTAACTCGTGAATAGTAACTCATGAATAAGAACCCCACATGAAAAAAAAGTTCCAAATTTGATAAAAAGTTCCAACCAATATTTCAAAGATAATGATATTGAAGAAATAATATCATTTGAGTAGAAAATAACATCCCTTACCTCGAAAGATTCGTACTTCTAGCTGGAATACCGGGTATAGTGCTGAAGGAAACTTGCACCGTCTAACAATACTCAAAGTATACTCAAAATACTCACAAGAATACGCTCGATAATATAGAGAGAAAACTTCAGCTTTACGGTGTGATTTTCAATTCTAACCTAAGCACCCTATTTATAGGAAAATGCTTAGAACACCAAAGCGTAAAATTTAATAAAATATTAATATATATTATAAATTTCCTTAGCCCATCTTTGAAGATCTGATTTCAGCAATTAATATCACATGTTAGCCCACTTAAATGCAAAAAACATTTTCTTTAAAATAATCATTAAAACTTCCAAAAATCAATTATTTTGAGCTTTCTAACTTCAATAATTCACAATAAATAGCCCTTTTATCGTAAAAATTCAAATCTCGCATTTTTATAGGAAATTCAATTCTCTACAACTTTACGTAAGAAAGTTTTTCCAATTCCAAATGTAAATTGACCAAAATCCACAAACGGGCAATTTTGCAAAGCTATAATCAAATTTCAAATCAATAAATGGGGTCCACCGACATGTTTAACATGTTTTAAACATTTATTGCAACAAAAATACTCTTCCTCCTCGTATACTCATATATCCCACATTCGTTGTAAAATATCACCATTATTATATTATTAAAATATAATAATATATTTAAATGAATTATTTTATCGTAAAAAGATAAAATTTCAATTTTCAACAATTGTCACATTAAAATTTTCTCCATCTATATCCACATAAAATTAATATTTTCCTCATCATATGAATCAATAATTAATTATTCACAAATAATATTACAGAATCACAATATCGACAACCGTGCGCTCCCAGGAAAGAGGGGCTTTCCAATAAGAATTTCTCCTTCTTCATGCCAGCAATTAGGTGACCAAACCTCCTTAGATGTAACTTTCTAGACATTGCCAATAATGTTATCTAATAATATTATTCAGATAATATGAATTATTGCTTCGATAATGAAAAATATTGTGTAATGACAATTATCAAACAACAAAATATATAAATATCAACGCAAAGAATTATTAACTCAATAAAATACCGAATAAAGAATTATCGTAACCATTATTGAGTAGTTCCTTCTTACGTAAGAATCAATAATTGGTGCAATACCGCAAAGCTACCGTGTGTTTTAACCAATTTAAGTATTTAAACAAGATAATTGGTAATAACTACGCCGTTATTTTTAACCAACTTATAATTGTCGCTTTCTTCATCCAATCGCTTTCACATGGGGCCCACATACGGTCATACCGTTGTATTTAATATTCCCCGACAAAGATTTAATATTCCACGACCAAACGAATATTCCCGACAACAATGAATATTTTATAACCACTTGCTTATTTTGAAATATTTATGATTTTACCCCTAACTATCCACATTAATCACATCAACCCTTACTATTTCAAAATAATAAATAGAGAAAATACAATTTCATTAATAATAAGTTGGGGTCTTACAACCTCCCTCCTTATGAAATTTCGCCCCTCGAAATTGACGTGACGTACTGGTGTTTTTCAAAAGGTGAGGATACCTCGCTTTCATTTCCGCTTCCAATTCCTGTGTCATTTCCTCTATAGCATGATTCTTCCACAAAACATTAACTTGTGGTATGACCTTTCAAGGCGTAGGGACATGCTCCTTCCTATCCAAGATCTTGACAGTACCTCCTCATACGTTAAGTCTTCTAATTTCGTCCTGGTTCTAATTCTATAACGTGGTTCGGGTCTTTCATATATTTACGAAAGTACGATATGTGAAACACATTATGAACACGAGACATACTTGAGGTAACGCAAGTCTATAGGCTACATTTCCTACCAAGAAAGAATTTGAAATGGACCAATAAATCGTGGATCGAGCTTTCCTCTCTTCCCAAATCTTGTAACTCCCTTCCATGGAGCAACTCGCAAACAATACATGATCCCCACACTAAATTCTACGTCCTTTCGATGAAGATCCGCATAACTCTTTTGTCGATCTTGTGCCGCTTTGTATACGCTTGTCGAATCATTTGAATCTTTTCAGTGAGTCATATCGTTTCAACTCGTGTCCCAACAATGTTGCTTCACCCACCTCATCCCAACATATTGAGAACGACATTTTCGGCCCATATAATGCTTCAATGGAGCCACACCTATACTTGCACGATAACTGCTGTTGTTGTAGGAGAATTCCACCAATGGTAAATACTTATCCCAACCGCCTCAAAGTCTAGGACACAGTAGTCTTAATAGATCTTCAAGAGTTTGAATAGTCCTCTCTCGATTGTCCGTCTGCTTTGGGGATGGTATGCCAACTAAATCGCAAACTGCGCTCATAGCTTTTTGCAAGCTAACCCAAAATCTTGAAGTGAATCTTGGGTCACGATCCGAAACTATGGATACAGGGCATGCCATGCAACCTCACAATCTCATTCACGTACATACTAGCAAAGACGCTCAAGGGAATAAGTCTCCGTGATCGGCAAGAAATAAATAGCGACTTGGTTAATCTATCAACAATAACCTAAATAGCATTGATGCCTTGAGAAACCGTAGGAAGACCCGTGAATCTAAATCCATGGTAATGTGTTCCCACTTCCATTTCGAATCTCAAGTGGTTGCAACGGACCCTTAGGTACCGGATGCTCCACCTTTACATGTTGACAAGTTAAACACATCGAGATAAACTTTGCAATCTCTCTCTTCATATTATTCCACCAAAATGTATGTCAAGATCACGATACATTTTAGTACTTCCGGATGGATTGCAAATGGTGTATTGTGTGCCTCCATCATAATCTTGTACTTCAAATCGAGTCATTAGGAACACAAATTCTAGAGTGGACTCAAGTATTCCTTCTTCATCAATTCTCGCCCTAATAGCTCCTTCTTGTACTTTCTTCTTCATACGCATCACCTCGGGGTTAAGTGGCTCGAGCAACCTTAACTTTTTCTATTAAAGTTGGCTCTACGCGTATACTTGACATCATCGTATTCGCTCCCGCAATATATGATCTTCTACTCAACGCGTCGCCTACCACGCTCGCTTTTCCGGATGGTGGTATTGAATAGTGTGGTCGTAGTCTTCAATAGCTCGAACCAACGTCGTTGCCGCATGTTGAGTTCTTTTTGAGTGAAGAAATATTTAAGGCTTTTATGGTCCAATATATCTCCACTTTCTCCCCATATAGATAGTGCCTCCATATCTTTAGCGCGAAACGATCACCGCTAACTCTAGATCATGAGTAGGATAATTCCTCTCATGCTCTTTTGTTGTCGCGAGGCATAGGCTATGACTTTCCCACGCTGCATGAGAACACATCCTAACCCTTTGCCTAAAGCATCATCAGAGATAACAAATCCATCCGAACCGGATGGTATTGTTAGAACAGTCTTGAAATAAGTCTCCTCTTAAGCTCTTGGAAACTCTTCTCGCATTCTTCACTCCAAACGAATTTTGTATCCTTCCGAAGTTAGCCGAAGTTAATGGAGTAGCGATTCGAGAAAACCCTTCCACGAATCTCCGATAATAACCAAATAAGCCCAAAAGCTACATACTTGATCACCGACTTCGCTGCTCCCAACTTTGTATTGCTTCAATCTTTGCCGATCAATGAGATACTCCATGTTTCGACACCACGTGCCCAAGGAATGCTACTTCCTCGCCCGTAACTCGCATTTCTTCAATTTGGCATATAGTTTGTTTTCACGAAGCCTTTGGAGTACCAACTTCAAATGGTGCTCATGATCTTCACGACTTTTGGAATATATAAGGATGTCATCAATAAAGACAACAACGAATCGATCCAAATATTCCTTGAATACTCGGTTCATCATATCCATGAAAGTCAGAGAGCATTAGTCGTCATCCGAAAGACACGACTAAGAATTCATAATGCCCGTCATCGAGTTCTAAAGGCGCCTTTGAATATCCTCGCCTCTAATCTTCAAATTGATGATATCCGAATCGAAGATCGATTTTTGAAAAGAATTGTGCCCCTCAGAATCGGTCAAACAAGTCATCAATACGAGGTAGAGGATACCTATTCTTGATGGTGACATGGTTCAATTCCCGATAGTCAATACAAAAGTCGCATACTCCCGCTTTTCTTCTTTACAAATAAAAGAGAGCACCCCAAGGAGATGTACTAGGACGAATGAAACCGATGTCCAACAATTCCTCGTAGTTGGACCTTTAACTCCCGAAGTTCAATAGAGCCATTCGATATGGGGTTTTAGAAATGGGCTTTGTACCGTGTTCAAGATCAATAAAGAATTCAACTTCACGCTCGGGGGTAGACCGGAAGTTCTTTAGAAATACGTCGAAAAGTCAATAACAACAGAATATTATTCAAATTTGACGCGTGTCTTTATTCAAATCCATAACATGGGCTAAGAAAGCTTGACATCCATTTTTCAATAAACGAATAGCTTTATGATTAGATATGATGTTGATTGATTTTAATGGTTTAGTTGCTTGAATTGCATAACAGTTGGTTAGGAATATGAAAACTAACAACCTTACGAAAATAATCAATTTTGGCATGATGAGTAGTTAACCAATCAATCCCTAAAATCACATCAAAAGCAAGTATCTTTAAAGAGATAAGGTCAATGTGTAAGGTAATGGTGCCAACTTGAATCAAATAAGATTTATAAACAAAGTGGATGTGATGAAAGTTTCTCCTAACGGAGTTTCCACAGATAGGTCAAAGTCTAATTTCTCCTGAGTCAAGTTTAAACGTTGAGCACAAGCAGAGAGATAAATGAATGGGTAGCACCGTATCAAGTAAGGTATAAACTTCGCAAGAATTTATAAATAGCTTACCCGTGATCACCTCGTTTGGGTTCCTCGATTTTGACCAACCACAACAAACGCTCTTCCCGGAATCGCTGACTTTGACTTTTCTCGACGATCTTTTGAGTCACCGTCCCTCATTGAACTAGGTTTCACTACATGTATAATCTCGAGCGATATGTCCTTCCTTTCCACAATTATAGCATACCTTGAACTGTTGTGGACAGTTTGGACTGATATGTCCCTCTTTCCCGCATTTATAGTATATGACCGGTGGTCGTTCTCCTCCCTTAGAACCGGTTGTTGCACGCAAGACTGCTGCCTTCATATGGTCGTTGTTAAATCTCCTCTTTTAAAATCTCCTCCCGACTCGCTTCTTCTATTTTTCATGGCCATGATTACCACCAGAGTGGTTACCATTTTTGTCCGTCTGCTTTTTCTCCGCCGGTTATCATTATTCTGTTGATCGCTATCTCCGATACGATCCTCGGTTGTGGTCCTCAACACCGCAGTACTCATTATCTCGCTCTAATAATTGAGCCTCATTAACAACATCCAATAGAGAGAAATTTATGAGAAATGAGATATTGTCGATACGTGGTTTCAAACCTCTCGAAACATCCGCTGTTATACGCTCCTCATTCTCCACCAAATGAGGTGCAAACCGGATAACTCGCAAACTTTGCCTCGTCATCGACACACCGGCATGTTGTTTTGTTCCAATCGATGAACTCCACTTCCTTCATATGACGAACACTTTCGTGAAAGTATTTGTCATTAAATAGCTTCAAACGCCTCCCAAGACATGCCGAAAAGTGCGGCCGGATGGGTACGCTTCACGACTCCCACCAAGAGTCTCCGCTCGCCACGGAACATAAAGGTGGCGAATGGAACCTTCTGTTCCTCCGTGCATCCCAAGACATCGAATATCTTGGTAATTTGTTTGACCCATGTTTCCGCCATGATCGGATCCGCTTTCCCTTAAATTCGTGGTCCCAACTCTTTGAAATCGCTTGGTTTGTGACAACCCGTGAATTGCTATCATTTCCTCCTATATTTTGAACACGAAGTCTCCTCGTCGATTTTCGCATGAACTGCAAAAAGCTTCTAAACATCCCTCGCTCATCATCTCGCTTCAGCAGGTGTTGTTCATAGGAGGAACATTGCCACTGTTGCACGCTCTCCTCGTTGGTGAGTATAAAGCGCCTCCACTGTCTCATTTCCATTGTTAATATTCTCAATGACATTCTCAAATAACATAAAATAAGGGTTAATTAAGGAAATCAATATATCACATAATATCCCTATATACCCGACTCAACTAAAAAATAAGCTTAGTAGGACACACTAGCTAAGGATTTACTCGCCTCCCTCCTAGTTCTATTCCCCGATCTCCGCCAGAGATCATATCCCTAAGCTCGATACCAACCGTGACGCCCCAAAATAGGTATACATCACCCATTCTCGAGTTGTCAATACATGGTATGTAAACAACTACAACTTTATTATTACAACAAAGAAATCGTGAGTTTAAATACAAATATTATCTTCTAGACAATATCTATACTCAAAGAAATCCTCATCACATTTATTGATACATTATTTTACAAAATGGTGAGGACTACTAAACAACTCTCTCTAGAACCTTCATTCCATACCCCACTCAGATTTTCGCTATATTCTCTCCTCCTAAGAAAAATGGAACAAAAAGGAAAAGGGTGAGCTCAACTAGCTCAAGATGAATATTACGACTAAGATAATATACAACAAATTACCGTTAGTCTTCAACAGGAAAAATCTAATAGAATACAATAGACAACAAATTTTAAATCAATATTCGCAATGAAATAATAATTCATTAGAAGAGTTAAGTGGAGAATGCAAACTACTATCTTCTATGTATGAATTTAAAAGTTCACCGCTCATCTTTTATCCCCGTCAGAACATCAATCAATATACATCTGAATCAAATATTCATCTTTGCACTACGTGCCAAAGATATTCATTACCGGTCATGTTCATCTAAACACTTGTTCATCTTTGCACTACGTGCCAAAGATATTCTTCAGAAATCATTCATCTTTGCACTACATGCCCAAAGATATTCCATAATATCATCATTTAAGATCAAGATGATGAAAAATATTTTTAAAGAACCGAATCCAAAGTGAAACAAAATGACAAGGATTAAGGATTAAGGATTCGTATTTTGTTTTATTCACGCCCAAAAATACCTCAAAAATAATCATAGGTGTGTAAAATTCAAGAATGATCAAAACATGGATACAATCAAAGCTAGTATCCGTAATAGATATTTTGGATAAAAAGAAGAAATTTTATTTTTCGAATAAGAATAGTGCCGATACGTGAATAGTAACTCCCGACACCAAAAGATAGAAATTCCACAAAAAAAACATCTTCACGCTTTCGCTTAATAGTACTCGTGAATAAGAACTCGTGAATAGTAACTCATGAATAGTAACTCGTGAATAGTAACTCATGAATAGTAACCCCGACATGAAAAAGTTCCAAATTTGATAAAAAGTTCCAACCAATATTTCAAAGATAATGATATTGAAGAAATAATATCATTTGAGTAAAAATAACATCCCTTACCTCGAAAGATTCGTATTTCTAAATTTGGAATACCGTATATAGGTCAAGGAAACTTGCACCGCCTAACAATACTCAAAGTATACTCAAAATACTCACAAGAATACGCTCGATAATATAGAGAGAAAACTTCAGCTTAAAGTGATTTTCAATTCTAACCTAAGCACCCTATTTATAGGAAAATGCTTAGAATACCAAAAGCGTAAAATTTAATAAAATATTAATATATATTATAAATTTCCTTAGCCCATCTTTGAAGATCTGATTTCAGCAATTAATATCACATGTTAGCCCACTTAAATGCAAAAAACGTTTTTCTTTAAAATAATAATTAAAACTTCCAAAATCAATTATTTTGAGCTTTGGAACTTCAATAATTCACAATAAATAGCCCTTTTATTAGAAAATTCGAATCTCGCGTTTTTTATAGGAAATTCAATTCTCTACAACTTTGCGTAAGAAAGTTTTTCCGAATTCCAAATGTAAATCGACCAAATCCACAAACCAGCAATTTTACGTGCTATAATCAAATTTCACCAATAAATGGGGTCCAATCGACATGTTTAACATGTTTTAAACATTTATTGCAACAAAAACTCTTCCTCCTCAGATACTCATATATCCCACATTCGTTGTAAAAATATCACCATTATTATATTATTAAAATATAATAATATATTTAAATGAATTATTTTATCGTAAAAAGATAAAATTTCAATTTTCAACAATTGTCACATTAAAAATTTTCTCCATCTATATCCACATAAAATTAATATTTTCCTCATCATATGAATCAATAATTAATTATTCACAAATAATATTACGTAATCACAATATTGACAACCAGCGCTTCCTCAGAAAGAGGGGCTTTCCAATAAGAATTTCTCCTTATCAAGCGCGCAATTAGGTGACCAAACCTCTCCTTATGTAACTTTCTAGACATTGCCAATAATGTTATCTAATAATATTATTCAGATAATATGAATTATTGCTTCGATAATGAAAAATATTGTGTAATGACAATTATCAAAACAATGAAGAATATAAAATATCAACGCAAAGAATTATTAACTCAATAAAATATCGAATAAAGAATTATCGTAACCATTATCGAGTAGTTCCTTCTTCGTAAGAATCAATAATTGGTGCAATACTGTAAAGCTACCGTGTTTTAACCACCAGTATTTAAACAAAGATTAATCTGTGAATAACTACGCCGTTATTTTTAACCAACTTATAATTGTCGCTTTTTCATCCAATCGCTTTCAGTTATGGGGCCCATACATGGTTGCGCTATTGTCAGCATTTAATATTCCCTACAATTTAATATTCCATGACCAAACGAATATTCCCGACAACAATGAATATTTTATAACCACTTGCTTATTTTGAAATATTTATGATTTTACCCTAACTATCCACATTAATCACATCAACCCTTACTATTTCAAAATAATAAATAGAGAAAATTAAATTTCATTAATAATAAGTTGGGGTCTTACACTATGCAAACACTATGCATAATAAAATATAAAATATTCTAATTATTGTCTAATAAAATGATAACTTTATAAAAGTATTCTGCTTTATATAAAAAGATTTTACTATGCAAAAAGCAGTGTTTATAATAGAATATAATATATTCTATTTATAGTCTAATAAAACGAATAATTTTATAAAAGTATTCTATTTTATATAAAAGTTTTTCTGTTTTTATTATATTAATAATACTAATAAAACAAAACTTCATCATCATTATTATAATTCACAATATTAATCGACCGTGTCGCTCCTGGAAAGAGGGGCTTTCAATAAGGATTTCTCCCTATCATGCCATAATTAGGTGACCAAACATCTTTTTGCGTAACTTCTAGACATCGTTAATATTGCAAATAATAATATTAACAACTTTGTTATCTCAATTATTGATTTAATAATATATAAAATATCGACAATAATTGAATCAATTAATGTGAGATACTATGCAACAATTACTGAAGCAATAATTAAACAAAACTAAGTGACTTCTCACGTAAGCATCAATAATCAATATCGTTTGCTACTATGCAACCACGCGTATTCCTGTACTTATAACACCGGGTGTTTCAACATTTAACAATAAAACTTCCGCCATCATTTTCATAAAATATTTTTGTCGTTTTCTCAATCTGACATTAATTCTATTATGAGGTCCACCAATGATTGTGTCATCGTACGAATATTCCCTGTTAAAATGAATATTCTCCGACCAATCGAATATTATATAACAACTTGCGTACTTTGCAAAATTTATAAATATTACTCACAACTATAACATTATATCAAATTCATTCCATAATATTCAAAAATGATAATTATAGAAAAATCATCTTTATTCATAAAAAGTTGGGGTCTTACAATCTCCCATTCTTATGAAATTTTGCCCTCGAAATTAGGGTACGTATCTGGTATGTCAAAGAAGTAAGGATACCTTGATTTCATTTCAGATTCTAACTCCCAGGTAATTTACTCAACATCGTGGTTCCTCCATAAAACTTTGACTTGAGCTATAACCTTGGAGCATAGAATTTGTTTCTTCTTATCCATGATTTGAACAGGAACCTCTTTATACGTTAAATCTTCTGCTATTTCGTCTAGTTCTAACTCAATAATGTGGTTCGGGTCTTTCACATATTTACATAACATGAATATATAAAAAATGTTATGAACACGAGACATACTTGGAGGTAAAATGAGTCTATAGGCAACAGTCCCTACTCAATCGAGGATTAAAAATGGGCCAATGAATCGAGGATTGAGCATTCCTCTATTTTTAAATCTTGTAACTCCTTTTAATGGAGCAACATATAACAACACATGATCTCCAATATCGAATTCCATGTCCTTTCGATGAAGATCAACATAACTCTTTTATCGGTCTTGTGAGGTTTTTATACGTTGCCGGATCATTTGTATCTTTTTCGTAGTCATATGTACTAACTTCGGTCACAACAACGTTGCTTCACCCACCTCATCCCAACATACTGGAGAACGACACTTTCTTCCATACAATGCCTCGAATGGAGCCATGCCAATACTGGTTTGATAACTGTTGTTATAAGAAAACTCCACCAATGGTAAGAACTTGTCCCAACTTCCCTTAAAGTCAAGGACACAGTGTCTTAATAAATCTTCAAGAGTTTGAATAGTCCTCTCTGATTGTCCGTTCGTCTGAGGATGATATGCCGAACTAAATCGTAAATTCGTGCCCATAGCTTTTTGTAAACTAACCCAAAATCGTGAAGTGAATCTTGGGTCTCGATTAGAAACTATGGGTACTGGCATACCATGCAGTCTTACAATCTTGTTTATGTACATACGAGCAAGACGTTCAAGTGTATAAGTTTCTCGTATTGGTAAGAAATGAGCAGACTTGCTCAATCTATCAACAATGACCCAAATTGCATCTATGCCTTGAGAAACCTTGGGAAGACCAGTAACGAAATCCATGGTAATGTGCTCCCACTTCCATTCTAGAATTTCAAGTGGTTGCAATGGACCTTTTGGTACTTGTCGCTCCGCCGACTCGCTCTCACAAGTTAGACACACTTGAGATAACCAAATATATCTCTCTCTTCATATTGCTCCACCAAAATGTATGTCAAAGATCACGATACATTTTGTTACTCCCAGGATGGATTGCAAACGGTGTGTTGTGCGCTTCCATCATGATTTTATACTTTAAATCAGGGTCGTTAGGAACACAAAGTCTGGAGTTGACTCGAAGTATTCCTTTTTCATCGATTCTTGCTTCCGGTATAGCACCTTCTTGCACTTTCTTCCTCATACGCATCAGCTCTAGGTCTGTAGCTTGAGCAGCTTTAACTTTATCGACTAAAGTCGGTTCTACTCGTATATTCGCCATCATTATGTGGGTCCCTAGATTATTTATCTCTATCTCCATCCTTTGCAAGTCATACAAAATAGGCCTTTGCGTTGACAATATCGCACTTTTCGTTTCGTATATGATCTTCTACTCAATGCGTCAACTACCACGCTTGCTTTTCCGTGATGGTATTGGATGGTATGATCATAATCTTTCAACAGCCTCAAGCCAATGTCCCCGTCAGATGTTGAGTTCCTTTTGAGTGAAGAAATATTTGAGGCTTTTATGATCCAGAAAGATCTCCACTTTCTCCCCATACAAGTATTGCCTCCAAATTTTAAGTGCGAAGATAACAAATGCTGCCAACTCTAGATCATGAGTAGGATAATTCCTCTCATATTCTTTGAGTTGCCGAGAGGCATAAAGCTATGACTTTCCCATGTTGCATGAGAACACATCCTAACCCTTTGTCAAGCATCACCGTTGATAACAAATCCTCCGAACCGATGGTATTGTCGTAATCAAAATAAAATGACTCTCTCGAGTTCTTGAAAACTCTTCTCACATTCCTCGCTCCAACCGAATTTTGTATCTTTCCGAGTCAGCTGAGTTAAGGGAGTAGCGATTCGAGAAAACCCTTCTACGAATCTCCATTAATAACCAGCTAAGCCAAGAAAGCTACGTATTTCAGTCACTGATTTAGGTTGCTCCCAGCTTTTAATAGCTTCAATCTTTGCTGGGTCAATAGATATTCCATGACTTGATACTACGTGACCAAGGAATGCTACTTCCTCAAGCCAGAACTCGCATTTCTTTAACTTGGCATAAAGCTTATATTCACGAAGCTTTTAGAGTATCAGCCTCAAGTGTTGCTCATGATCTTCACGGCTTTTGGAATAAATAAGGATGTCATCAATAAAGATGACCACAAAGTGATCCAAATATTCCTTGAATACTCGGTTCATCATATCCATGAAGGCAGCAGGAACATTAGTCAAACCCAAAGACATGACTAGGAATTCATAATGCCCGTACCAAGTTCTGAAAGTCGTCTTTGGAATGTCATTGGTTCTAATCTTCAATTGGTGATATTCGGAATCAAGATCAATCTTTGAAAAAAATTGGCGCCTTTGCAATCGGGTCAAACAGTCATCAATACGCGGGCAATGGGTACCTATTTTTGATGGTGACATGATTTAACTCCCGATAATCAATACAAAGTTGCATACTCTCATATTTCTTCTTCACGAATGTAATGAGAGCACCCCAAGGAGAAGTACTAGGACGAATAAAGCCAATGTCTAACAATTCCTCGCAGCTGGGTCTTTAACTCCTCGTTCAATAGAGCCATTCGATATAGGGCTTTGGAAATGGTTTTTGTACCGGGTTCAAGGTCTATACAAAATTCAATTTCACGCTCTAGGGGTAGGCCAGGAAGTTCTTCAGAGAATACGTCAGGAAATTTATTAACAATAGAAATATCATTCAAAACTTACGTATTTTTGTTTAGATCCGTGACATGAGCTAAGAAAGCTTGACATCCATTTTTCAATAAACGAATAGCTTTATGGCTTGAGATGATAGTGATTGATTTTAATGGTTTGGTTAGGAATATGAAAGTTAACAACCTTACAAAAACAATCAATTTTTGCATGATGAGTAGTTAACCAATCAATCCCTACAATTACGTCAAATGCAAGTATTTTCAATGAAATAAGATCGAAAAGTAATGTGAGGGTACCGATTTGAACCAAACAAGACTTATAAACAGTGGATGTAATGAAGGTTTCTCCCAACGGAGTTTCAACAGATAAGTCAAAGTCTAATTTCTTTGGAGTCAAATTTTAACGTTGAGCGCAAGTAGGAGAAATAAAAGAATGGGTAGAACCGGTATCAAATAAGGTATATACTTCGCTAGAATTTATGATAAGCTTACCCGTGATGACCTCGTTCGGGTTCCTTGCTTTCTGGGAGGTCACGACAAACGATCTCTCTTGCACTACTGGCTTTGACTTTTCTAAGACGTCCTTTGGTGCCTCCATCCTAGCTAAACTTGTCTTCGGTGAACGACAAAATCGGGCTAGGAGACCTTCTCTTCCACAATTAGAACATGCTTTGGACGACATCGCGCAGTTTGGACTGATGTGTCCCTCCCCTCCGCATTTGAATCATATGATAGGTGGTTGTTCTCCTTCCTTAACAACGGGTGCTTGTGCTGATGTCTTTCCATCATTGTTGAATCTCCTCTTCTTAAAATGTCCATTCTTATTGTTTTGGCCATGATTACCACTGAAGTGGTTACAATTTCTGGCATGTTGATTCCCTCCACGCTTATTGTCACCACTTCGATTACTGCTATCACTAGTATTATCATTTTGTCGGTTGCTCTCTTTTGGTTGGGTTGAATCATTATCGCGCTCCAATAACTGTGCCCTATTAACAATATTTGAATACAAACACAATTTATGAGAGATAAGATATTGACATATCTCGGGTTTCAAACCACTTAGAAACATTTGCGTCATTCTCTCCTCATTATCAACCAAATGGGATGCAAACCGGGACAACTCAGCGAACTTGGCTTTGTACTGCGACACGGTTATGTTGTTTTGCTCCAGCTTGATGAACTCTACCTCTTTCACGTGACGAATACTTTCGGGAAAGTACTTGTCGTTGAACAATTCTTGGAACTTCTCTCAAGTCATCTTCAGTTCGGCAGGTTGAGTACGTTTTATAGATTCCCATCAGTAATCTGCCTCTGTACGCAACATGAAGGTGGCAAAGGGAACTTTTTGCTCCTCGGAGCATCCCAAGACATCAAATATTTTGTAAATCTGCTTTATCCACATCTCCGCCTTAAGTGGTTTTGGCTCTCCAAAAACTCCAAAGTGGTCTCAGCCTTGAATCGCTTAAGCGATGACCGTCAGAGAGTTGCCAAGAGCACCACCGCATTTTAGACAGGAGCCGCTCTTGCCTGATGTTGCATGAATTGCATAAAGCCTCTAAACATTCCATTGTTCATCATCTGGTCAGTGTTATTGTTTGCTTGAGGATTGTCGCCTTCTTGATGCACATTATCCTAATTGTTGATCTGTGGAGACTCAACGGTCTCCTGTGCTCCATAGATATTCTCAACATTTTTGGATGCCATTTTCAAACACTGCCACAAAACAAGGGTTAATTAACATATCACATATTATCCGTATATTCTGACCGACCAATTAAATACCAAATAAACTTAGGTAGGTCATACTAGCGAAGAATTCCCCGCTCTCCCCCTAGTTCTTATCTCACATCTCACCAGGATCATATCCTAAGCTTTGATACTAATCGTGACGCCCCCAAAATAGGTATACATCACCTATTCTGAAGTCGCCAAATACATGGTACAGAATACAAATACAAACTTAATTATACAACCATCGTGTAATATATTACAATACATATGATGTGAGTTTTAATACAGATTTTGTCATCTAGACAATATCCACACTCAATTGAGTCCTCATTACATTTATTATCATGCTATTTAACAGAATAGTGAGGACTACTAATGCTATTATCTCGGGACCGCCACCCGCTCCCGACTAGTCCCTGCTACGTTCTCATTTCCTGAAGAGAACAATGAAAGTAATAGGGCGAGCTCAACTAGCCCAGTAAGAAATATTATGACTAAGATAATACAAAATAAATTATCATTAGCCTTCAATAGTGTTAAACTGATACAATATAACAAACATCAAGTTTAACTACAGCAGAACAAGCAATCCATTAAAAGAGTAAAGTAGAGAATAAAATCTACTATTCTTTATGATATAAAAATGTTTTTCATCACTTTTATCGCTAAGACTCAGCTTAATAAATAATCAACATCATCCCTGCACTACGGCCAAGGATATTCATTAGTATCACGACCACAAATTATCCATGCACTACGGGCCAAGGATATTCGTGTATTCATCAATGGTTATGATCAGCCAACAACTCGCCCATCAATGCACTACGGGCCAACGAGGACTTTTACCACATCATTTGTAACATTTCTACCATGATTATACCGATAAATCCTCAGTCATAATCATACCAAGTCCATCTATGCACTACAGCCACGTATGACTTTCAACATAATATAAACATGAGGATGATGACAATGATATAAGAATTTAATAAAACAAGTTCAAAAATTAATTTATCCAGAACTAATAACGCCCAAAATTGTCAACATGATACTTCTTTGTAGAGTAAAATTCAAGAATGCTCAAAAAATATTTCCATGAAAAGATATTTGGATGAAGCGCAAATATCAAGGATATTCCACTAATTTCATGGAGTATAAAGTCAAAACTTTAACCAACCGAGTATAATAAAGAATGGAATAACAAAAGAAATCACCAGGCATGCGATAGTCCGCACAGACAGGTTATTCCAACAGAATAATAAACAACGGAACCAGATTATGCGTAAATGCAAAGACAGGATATTCCAATAGAATAATATATAACGGAACTAGATCAGGCGAAATTCGCACCGACGGAATTTTCCAATGTAATAATAAATAATGTAACTAGGTCATGCATAACGCATTGCGATGCGGGATGTTCCAATAGAATAATAAATAAAGGAACCAGTCGAGAGAATTAAGACCGATTGTGATGTTCCAATGTAATAATAAAGAATGGAATAATGTAAGAATTTCACCATGTATGCGGTAGTGATCAGATGAGAAAAGTTATTCCAATGTAATAATAAAGAATGGAATAATGTAAGAATTTCACCATGTATGCGGTACTTGCGATAAAAGTTATTCCAATGTAATAATAAAGAATTGAATAATGTAAGAATTTCACCAAGTATAGGGTAGCTCATGATATCTGAGTTATTCCAACAGAATAATAAAGAATGGAATAACAGAAGTTCTCTTCATGAATACGAATGAAATAATACCCCTTACCTTAGAAGAAACTTGATATAGAAGTGGTGAAGTAGCAGAACACTTTTCTTCTTTCTCTCTATAGTTTCTCCCTCTAGAGTTTCAGTGAATTCGTAAGAAATAATGAAGGAATGAGCTTCTATTTATAGAAGAATGGACTGAATAGTAACTAATTCCTGAACGATCCAGATTGATTTACTTTTAAACGGACGGTCCAGATTGATTTACAATAAAATATAATATATTTTATTTATAATCTAAAAAAACGAATAACTTTATAAAAGTATTTTATTTTATATAAAAAGATTTTACTATGCAAACACTATACAGGCACTATGCAAACACTATGCATAATAAAATATAATATATTCTAATTATTGTCTAATAAAATAGATAACTTTATAAAAGTATTTTGTTTTATATAAAAAGAATTTAACTTGCAAAATACTATGGATAATAGAATATAATATATTCTATTTATAGTCTAATAAAACGAATAACTTTATAAAAGTATTCTGTTTTATATAAAAAGATTTTCTGTTTTATTACATTAATAATACTAATAAAACAAAACTTCATCATCATTATTATAATTCACACTATTAATCGACCAGGTCGTTCCCAGCAAAGAGGGGGCTTTCCAATAAGGATTTCTCCCTATTGGCGCCCAATTAGGTGACCAAACCTCTCATTGGCAGAACTTCTAAACATCGTTAATGTTGCAAATAATAATATTAACAACTTAGTTATCTCAATTATTGATTTAATAATATATAAAATATCGATAATAATTGAATCAATTAACGTGAGATACTATGCAACAATTACTGAAGCAATAATTGAACAAAACTGAGTGCCTTCTCACGTAAGCATCAATAATCAATATCGTGTGCTACTATGCAACCACGCGTATTCCAGTACTTTTAACACCGGGTGTTTCAACATTTAACGATAAAACTTCTGCCATTATTTTTATAAAATATTTTTGTCATTTTCTCAATCCGACAATAATTCCATTGTGGGGTCCACCAATGATTGTGCCATCGTATGAATATTCCTTGTTAAAACAAATATTCCTTGACCAATCGAATATTATATAACAACTTGTGTACTTTGCAAAATTTATAAATATTACCCACAACTATAACATTATATCAAATTCATTCCATAATATTCAAAATGATAATTATAGAAAATTCATCTTTATTCATAAAAGTTGGGGTCTTACATAATGTACATTGTAAGACTAACTTTAAATCACTTTTATAGTGATGACAATAGGAATTTAAGTATGGTTTAAGAATAATTAAACGAAGAACGTGAAGGGTAAGTAAGTAAACCGTGAATGGTATTCAATGTTGGTACTTCACCAATAATGATCGAGTTTTGATTAATAACGTAAGAACGTTAGTAAGCCATAAGGAATATTAGTAAGTCGAATTGACCTTTATTAATGAAGTAAATTTACTTAACACATAGAAGAGAAAGAAGTTGGTATGAACGATGTAAATTATAACGGCAAGTCTAAACCAATAATAGCAAATCTAGTACATCATTAGATTGAGAAGAAGGGTAAGATTCATTAGGAACCATGTATGTTCATTCATGCCCTAATGTGGTATGTTATGTGGTTATGTGTTGTAGAGACCGTAAAGACTCAAAGGGAAAGTAACTTTACTGTAGCAGACGTTGAAGGAAAGTTTTCTTAACACTTGTCTAACCTTCGTGTTAGCCAAGTTTTCAATAATTCATGTTATAAGATACATGAATTGTTTTAAAGAAAGGGTCGATGCCAGTTTTAACTCAACTAGATTAATCTTGAATGATTGATTAATTTATTTACAAGTCTTTCAATATAGAATTGATAACGCTATCCTACGCCAATTGTTTGGTACAGATTTAAAGTAAGCCTGAGTAGGAATAAACAAATGTATTTCACATCGATTATTCGGATGAGTGTTGATCAATATAGAGTACTATAGGATGATCACCTCAAAGTGCTCGTAAGAAATATTAGACTTACGGTCTTGGTACCGGGTTGTCCTTTTCATGAATAAAAGATAAAGAGAATGTTCATAGTTTGTTGACCTACTCAGAATTTCCAAGCTACTATATGTACTTCGGAATTGTTTTATGAGATGATAAGTGTTATTTAATTTTTCATGGTACTTCATAACTATTGTCCAGTTATTGAAGAATTATCATATGATTCTCGAAGTGGTATTTATATAATATATTGTTAGACTTGTTGAGCTAGTTATACTCACTTCTTTCTTGAATCATATGATTGCAGCTAAGGTCGAGTGAACCGAGGGTTCCGGTAGAGATAAAGGCAAGGCAAAGATGAATGATTAGTTTATTCTGTAATAGATTAGTATGTTTGTATGAAGTATATTATAATAAATAAAGAATGTAACGGTTTTAGAACTTGGGAACAGGATGAATTATTATTAATGTAATAAGAATGTCGTTGATACACACATTTTGATGTTGTTTCAATAGAATGAATGTACAATTATGAGTACCATGTAGCACCATCTGTCGGGTTAGAAGATACCCAAATTTGGGGGCGTCATAGGTTGGTATCAAAGCATTAGGTTATAAAACTTAAGTGGGGAAGAATGTAACGCCCCAGAAAATCGAACCTTTGTAAATACTTTTAATAATGAATAAAATATTATTATTTATTATTATTACGTGTTGATAAGATGAATGTCGTTCTATAACCTAGAAACGTGAGAACGTTAGAGTATTTTAACTACGTGAATGAATTAAAGTGTTTGAATTTCTAAGACGAAAATAAAAGCTTTTCAAGAAATTTTTCAAAAAATACTATTCATCGATTTCTGCTTGGGAATTATTTTTAAACTTCCGAGAAATACGTAACGTTATAATGTCAAGGTGAGATTGATTATGTAATAATAATCTAAGTATGAAAAATGCAATATTTCACATACGGACTTAATTTGGGAATGTTAGGAATATTAAGCGTTAAGAAAAGAATGTATTAATCGTATATATGTTAAGGTTCTTGATTAAATGGAATGGACTTGTAGGATTATTAGCATATTTGTAGGAGTCCAATAGAAAGTGATATGCAAACCCAAGTGTTTGTTAATCATGAGTCCAAACTATTGTAATGCAAGCCCAAAAAGAAATAAGTTAGGTTAATTAAGTAAGCCCAATGAATTAGCCATGATCCATGGAGTAAACCATGTTAATATGGGTAGACTTGATGGGCAAGAACTTTGTGTGGTGATCAAGTGTTGTGATGAGCAAGGAAGGGAAGTGGCTAGCAAGTTAACTTAGTTGTAAAGTAATGAATAGTAAGGATGTGGATTAAGGAGGCGAAGGGCCTAAATGACCATTCTACCTTAACTTTGAGAGCTCTATAAATAGCAAGCTCACAATTCTTTTGATTGCTTGATCAAATTCCTCTCAACTTCTATCAAAGTTTAGTGCTTAAGTGTTAGAGAGAATAAGCTCACATAAGTCAAGAATAAGTCAAATGTTCTTTGCTAGTTTTCAAAGAGAAGAGAAGTACAAGTGCTTCTAGGGTAAGATTCTTGTCTATTAAACCTTTATCTCTACCGTGATAGGATTGATAGAGAAGTGTGATTGTATGCTAAGAACATATAAGGAGTGATTAGTGAATGAACTTAAGCTGAATACGTTGAATAAGAAACTTGAACTTAAATAAGTTGATAAAATTCTAAAGAAATCATCATATGATTGTCATATGATGTTAGTATGTTCAATATGGTATGAAACATTGATTGATGGACTTAAGTCCATAGTAAGTCATAAGCAAGGAAATTTGTAGGTTATAAGTTGAATAAGTCATTAACTTATGTGAATAAGTCAAGACCTACTTTGATAATAAGTTGGTGTAATAAGTAACTTGAAATGTTCATATGTTGATTAAAATCCATTTAGAATGATTAGTAATGAGGCTTTGCCGGAATTCAAACAATTGGACGATAATCGTCGAATTCGTGAAATTCTCAGAATGGAAGTCTTATTTTGTGTTTGAACTCGAAAACATTAGTTTTCGATGGAGAAAAGTTATATTTGGCATTATAGAGTTGCGAACTTGAAAATGACTGAATTCTGACTTAGAGCGAAGAAACGAGCGTTGAACGTTCACGAACATTTATCATTTTCATTAAAAATGAACTAATAGGTGAAATTTGAGCAAACAAAGTCAAATAGATATAATTCTTGCATGAATGCATAGAGTATGTAATTTGTGAACCATAGGCATTTGAACGAGCCAATTCAGACTTATAACGAAGAAGTTATGTGTCCGGGAGTTTCGCAAAATTTTCAAAACTCATTAATTGTCTCGAGGCACGTGAGTCCGTGCACAAACATGACTCACACGACCTTAAAAGCCCGTAGCCATGTGCAACGAGGTTGAGACTGAGCACACTGCTAACTGGCACCGCAGCGCAACATGAAGAGTAAGGACTCGCGTCGTAGCGCCGAGTCCGGGACTTGCATACTACTAACTCGAGTCGCAGCGCGACTTACAGAGCAAAGGGTGGCGACGCAGTGCCAACCCTAGGATTTTGAACAGTAATGAATGTTTACAAGTATCACATGAAAAGTAACTCAGTAATAATAAACTGAGGAACTTAATAAGTTATTGTAAGATATTGTTAAACCTTATTTAGGTTGTCTAAAGGTTGAAGATAAGTAATCAATCATGAGCGTAATGAATCAATGTAACGAAAAGCCGGAACTAGTAATAACAAATCTAAGACAGGATTTAGATTGAGATGAAGGGTAAGATATAATAGTATACATACTTGATTATATGTGACCTAATGTGGTACGTTATATGATCATATATTGTAGAGACATAGAGACTTAAAGTGTACGTGTGATGATCAGTAAGTAGACGCTAAAGGCAAGTATTCTGACCCTTGTTCCAGTTCAGTCTGGACAAGCTTTGTAATTCATGTATTCTTTCGTCTGAAGTCTTGAAAGATAAAGTCAAAGCCAATTCTTTCGGCTAGACTTATATTATAAATCTATCAAAGCATGATTAATGTTTACCGAGTTATATTGGTGTGCTTTTTAAACGAAGACTGAGTATGCTAAAACGTGTGAGGTTGCCACAACTTAAATGTATACACGTTTAAGGAATGTAGTGTTGATCAACATAGAGTACTATAGGTTGATCACCTAGACGTGCTCGTAAGTAATGTCGGACTTACGGACTTAGTGTCGGGATGTCCTTTCTAAGTGAACTTATGAAATGCTCACTCTTGCTTGAACCATATGAACACAGCTAAGATCGAGCGGACCGAAGGCTCTGGAAAAGATAAGGGCAAGGCGAAGACGAACCCTTAGATTACTTATGTAATAGTATAGGTGAATGTTTGCAATATATTGAATATTATGACAATGACGAATGAATGGGTTATAAAGAACCTAGGGAAATGTAATATTATCTTGAATATATAGAAGACATATTCGTTCTTTTGAGACTTTTCAATTGAATGTGTGTGTGAATGGTAGTACCGTGTAGCACCATCTGTCGGGTTGGAAGATACCCAGATTTGGGGGCATCACAGGTTGGTATCAAAGCATTAGGTTATAAAACTTAAGGGGGGATTAAAAACCTTAAGTCATAACCTTAAAAGAAGTTAAAGAAGTACAAGAAGAAAATAACTTATAAAAATGCATTATGATTATGTTGTGTTTTTATTATTCTACTGACGTGTAATAATCAACTTAACTATTTTGTGTAGATGTGAGGAGTAAATGGAATGTATATAGATGGACAGGCCATTAGTGAAGAGTCGGTGAACCAAGTAGAGGTCATACCTAACCCCATAGCAGTAGATTCGGAGGTAGTGGTTATTGAGTCTAGAGACTCAGATAATGCTGACTACATGTCAATATTCGATGGGATGATGGAGGAGGAAGTAGAGACAGTGTCCTTTAATCCAGTAGCTATAGCAGCAGAGATAGCTCTTAGGGGGTCGATGATGTCTCTGTTCATGTCAGTATTGGATAGAAATATCCATTACTGTCAGGAGGTCAAGGAGCTAAGAGCAGAGCTCCAAGCTATCATAGAGGACAAGACTGACGTTGAGTCCATGTGGGAGCAGGAGCATGATGAGAGGATTTTGGCTAAGGACAAAGTCCACAAGTTAAAGCATGAGGTTTTTGAGCTCAAGGAGGAGCTAAAGACCAAGATGCAAAAGATAGGGAGAATGTCCTATATTCATAGGAGTTCTCATACAGATTTACAGCAGCACATAGCTGAATATCCTGTAGAGGTGGGGCAGACGCGACATACTATTAGCCAAGATATCATTGCCAGTCTTGCCAAGTTAGATTTTGAGAATGCCTTAAGGCAGATGTAGACTAGTAGTAGCTAGAGTTTCAGTATGTAAATATTTGGTAATTAGTAGTGACGTAAAGCCCTTCTTTGTATAGTGAAGGGTAGTCTTTTTTAAATCCCAATTTTTGGAAAGCTATAGCGGGAAAGTAATATAATCAGCTTAGGTTGTGTAATGTAACCAATGTAGTATTATACTACGAAGAATGAATATAAGCCTTTTTATGGAAAATAATGAGTAATGAATGTTGGAGTTATTGTTTAATATTAAATGATAACTAATTAAGAAAGGAATAATAACGAAATGTGTTTATTATATCCGCAAAATGCCACCGAGAAGAGTGCAACGTAATCAAGGAGCGAACGTGAATCAACCGAAGGGAGGTCTGGTTAACCCGATGCAGGAGTTTGTTAATTTATTAACAGTTGCCTTTAATAGAACAGGGGCTAATATCCCTGTAAATCCAGGAGTAGCACGAGCTACAACCTTTAAGGATTTCAAGAGTATGGGTCCGCCGGAGTTCAAAGGAACTACGGACCCTAATGAAGCCCAAACATGGGTTAAGGAAATAGAGAAGGCATTTGTGATAACAAATGTCGATGAGGCCCAAAAGGTTGCCTTTGCAACCTATATGATGAAGGGAGAGGCCAACTTTTGGTAGGAAGCCAATCAGGCTAGGGCCGGTATAGCAAATCTGACATGGGAGAGGTTCAAGGAGATAATCTTCGAGAACTACTTTCCCACGAGCATGCATGGAAGGATGGAGATGCAGTTTTTGGAGTTGAAATAAGGGGACATGATGGTTCCCCAATACGCCGCCAAGTTTAATGAACTGGCGAGGTTCGTTCCACACCAAGTGGATACCGAGGTTAAGAAGGCGCGACGATTCAAGCAGGGCTTGAAACCCTGGCTCTATAACCGTATTCGGGTGTTCCAAAGTACTTCTTTTGGAACCATTTTAGAGAAGGCAATAATCGTCGAGGGTGGTAGTGAGGCTCTGAGTCAGTACCATAAGGACAAGAAGAGCAAGGGGAAAGTAGACGGGGGAGTAAAGATCGAAGGAGCCAGTGGTAGTGGCGAGGGACAGAAGAGGAAGGTATTTAGCTTTGGGAATACCGAAGTGAAGAAAGGAGACCCGAAGAGGAGAATGGAGGCCTACAAGACTTGTGGGAAGACTCACTTAGGAGTCTGTCTCAAGGGGAAGGTCGTCTTTATAATTGTGGACAAGAGGGGCACATTGCGCCTAACTGTCTGAGTCCGAAAAAGAATCACAGATGCTTTGTGTGTGGGTCAACCGACCACATGGCAAAGAATTTCCCGAAGAAGGGGACGGATGGGAACCAGGGCACTAATAGAGGTAAGTTAGCTATTAGTGGTCCAACGCAGTCGGGTAGGCCGATGGGCCGTACCTTTAACATGATAGTCCAAGATGCAGTTGCTTCAGGGGACGTCATCGCAGGTATTATTCCAATCAATGAAATAAATGCTTACGTGCTATTTTATTCGGGTGCTACTTGTTCGTTTATAGCATGAGATTTTGCTAGACGATTAGGATTACTTACCGAAAAGTTTCCTATACCTTTAAATATTAAGGTAACAAACAAAGAAATAATTCATGTTGAAGATGTTTATAGGAGTTGTTGCGTAGATATACGGGGTTGTAAATTATCGGTAGATTTGTTATCGATAAAGTTAGGAGAATTCGACGTAATTCTCGGAATGGATTGGTTAGTGAACCATAGGGAAAATTATAGATTGTCAAAAGAAATGTGTGAACATTTAAACATTAAGACAACCTCAGGTAGTATTTTACGGGAATAGATCGCCGGGACGTTCGTGTTGTCTAACCATGACACAGACTAGGAAATTACTAAGGAAGGGATGTGTAGGTTATCTGTGTCATGTTGTTGATACCCAGAGAGTGGTAGCAACTATGGAACAAAAACCTATAGTGAGAGAATTCGTCGATGTATTTCCAAGTGAATTTTTTGGTCTTTCGCCGGATAGCGAGACAAAGTTTGTATTAGACATCGTGTCAGGAGCGGTACTAGTATGTAGGGCACCATATCGTATGGCGCCAGTGGAGATGAAGGAGTTGATGGTGCAGTTGCAAGAACTGTTGGACAGGAAGTATATTCAACCGAGTGTTTCGCCATGGGGAGCATCGAAACTATTTGTCAAGAAGAAGGACGGATCGCTAAGACTTTGTATCAATTATCGAGAGTTGAACAAGTTAACGATAAAGAATAAATACCCATTGCCCAAGATCGATGATCTCTTTGATCAGTTGAAAGGGGCTAAGTATGTTTTCTAAAATAGATTTAAGAACGGGGTATCACCAGTTGAAGGTTAGGAAGGAGGATGTACCAAAGAAAGCATTCAGGACTCGTTATGGTCATTACGAGTTTCTGGTGATGTCATTTAGGTTGACAAATGCACCAGCTGCATTTATGGATATGATGAACAGAGTGTTCAAACAATATTTGGACAACTTCGTCCTGGTATTTATTGATGATATTCTAGTCTATTCTAAGATGCCAGAAGATCATGTTGAACACCTAAAATTAGTGTTGGAGACACTAAGAACGAAGAAGTTATATTCAAAATTAACTAAATGTGAATTTTGGTTGGAGAAGGTATAATTTTTAGGTCATGTCATTGACCATGAGGGAATTTTAGTAGATCCAGCGAAGGTGGAAGCTGTAATGAATTGGGAACAACCGAAAACGCCAACTGAGTTATGGAGTTTCCTAGGATTAGCGGGTTACTATCGGAGATTCATCCAGGATTTTTCAAAGATAGCTACTCCGTTGACTAACTTGACGAGGAAGATGGTGAAATACACTTGGACTGACAAGTGTGAGGACACTTTTTAAGAACTTAAGAAGAGATTGAGTGAAGCGCCTGTTTTGCCATTGCCCGATGACACAGGAAATTTCATAGTTTATAGTGATGCTTCGCATAGAGGACTTGGTTGCGTGCTCATGCAGCATGGCAAGGTCATTGCGTATGCATCTAGGCAGTTGAAGGATTATGAGAAAGTTTACCCTACTCATGATCTGGAACTGGCCACAGTAGTTTTTGCTCTAAAGATATGGAGACATTATCTTTATGGAGAAAAATGTGAGATATACACGGACCACAAGAGTCTAAAATATATCTTCACACAGAAGGAGTTGAATATGAGGCAAAGGCGATGGCTGGAGTTGATAAAGGATTACGACTGTGAAATCCTGTATCACCCTGAAAAAGCCAATGTAGTTGCCGACGCCTATAAAAGGACGAGAAAAGTTGTCTTTGTTAACGGCTCAAACTGAGTTAATAACTGAGATAGCTAGGACGGAGTTGAAAGTGAAGTTGCCAAGGTCGAGAAAAGAACAAGTTCTGCGGAATAAAGTCATACCTTCCGTGAAGGTAATATGGAAGAACCACGATGCAGAAGAGGCAACGTGGGAATTAGAAGAAATGATGAAAAAGAATTACCCTCATTTGTTTGTGTAATTTTTTTTATATAGCGAGATTATGGGGACAGAATCCTTATAAGGGGGAGAGAGTGTAACGCCCCGAAAAATCGAACCTTTGTAAATACTTTTAATAATGAATAAAATAATATTATTTATTATTATTACGTGCTGATAAGATGAAAATCGTTCTATAACCTAGAAATGTCATAACGTCGTAGTATTTTAACTACATGAATGAATTAAAGTGTTTGAATTTCCAAGCCGAAAATAAAAGCTTTCCGAAAAATTTTCTGAAAAATACTATTCATCGATTTCTGCTCGGGAATTATTTTTGAACTTTTGAGAAATACGTAACGTTATAATGTCAAGGTGAGATTGATTATGTAATAATAATCTAAGTATGGAAAACGCAATATTTCGTATGCAGACTTAATTTGGGAACGTTAGGAATAATAAGCGTTCAGAAAAGAATGTATTAATCGTATAATGCGTAGGCATTGTGCGAGGTATTGGACGCACGTATAATACGACGTATTATTCTATTATGTATGGAGAATTAAATATCATATATTACAAGTTAGTATACGAGCTAGCATACGAGAATTATACGTATAGTATATATGTTAAGGTTCTTGATTAAATGGAATGGACTTGTAGGATTATTAGCATATTTGTAGGAGTCCAATAGAAAGTGATATGCAAGCCCAAGTGTTTGTCAATCATGAGTCCAAACTATTGTAATGCAAGCCCAAAAAGAAATAAGCTATGTTAATTAAGTAAGCCCAATGAATTAGCCATGATCCATGGAGCAAACCATGTTAATATGGGTAGACTTGATGGGCAAGAACTTTGTGTGGTGATCAAGTGTTGTGATGAGCAAGAAAGGGAAGTGGCTAGCAAGTTCACTTAGTTGTAAAGTAATGAATAGTAAGGAGGTGGATTAAGGAGGTTAATTAAGGACGTGGAGGGCCTAAATGACCATTCTACCCTAACTTTGAGAGCTCTATAAATAGCAAGCTCACAATTCATTTGATTGCTTGATCAAATTCCTCTCAACTTCTATCAAAGGTTAGTGCTTAAGTGTTAGAAAGAATAAGCTCACATAAGTCAAGAATAAGTCAAAAATTCTTTACTAGTTTTCAAAGAGAAGAGAAGTACAAGTGCTTCTAGGGTAAGACTCTTGTCTATTATACCTTTATCTCTACCATGATAGGATTGATAGAGAAGTGTGATTGTATGCTAAGAACATATAAGGAGTGTTTAGTGAATGAACTTAAGCTGAATAAGTTGAATAAGCAACTTGAACTTAAATAAGTTGATAAACTTCTGAAGAAATCATCATATGATTGTCATATGATGTTAGTATGTTCAATATGGTATGAAAACATTGATTGATGGACTTAAGTTCATAGTAAGTCATCCATAGTAAGTCATAAACAAGGAAATTTATAGGTTATAAGTTGAATAAGTCATTAACTTATGTGAATAAGTCAAAACCTACTTTGATAATAAGTTGGTGTAATAAGTAACTTGAAATGTTCATATGTTAATTAAAATCCATTTAGAATGATTAGTAATGAGGTTTCTTTTAATTCACACGATTAGATTTATAATCGGCATTTAATTTGTGAAATTCTCGGAATGGAAGTCGTATTTTGTGTTTGAACTCGGAAATGTTGGTTTTCGATGGAGACAAGTCATATTTGGCATTATAGAGTTGTGGACTCAAAAATAATCGAATTCCAACTTAGAACGAAGAAACGAGCGTTGAACGTTCACAAACGTTTATCATTTTCGTTAAAAATGAACTAATAGGTGAAATTTTAGCAAACGAAGTTAAATGGATACAATTCTTGCATGAACGCATAGAGTATGTAATTTGTGAACCGTAGGCTTTTGAACGAGCCAATTCGGACTTATAATGAAGAAGTTATGCATCCAGGAGTTTCGCAAAATTTAAAAAAACTGTTAATTTTCTGAGGCACAGAGTCCGCGTTGCGGCGCGACTCATAGCATTAAAACCCGTGCCGCAGCGCGAGGCTGAGATTGAGCACACTACGAACTAGCGTCGCAACACGACATGAAGAGTAAGGACTCAGGCCGCAGCTCCGAGTCCGGGACTTGCATACTGCTAACTCACGCCGTAGTGCGACTTACAGAGCAAAGGGTGGCGCCGCAGTGCCAACCCTAGGATTTTGAACAGTAATGAATGTATACAAGTATAACATGAAAAGTACCTCAGTTATAATAAACTGAGGAACTTAATAAGATATTGTAAGATATTGTTAAACCTTATTTAGGTTGTCTAAAGGTTGAAGATAAGTAATCAATCATGAGCGTAATGAATCAATGTAACGGAAAGCCGGAACCAGTAATAACAAATCTAAGACGGGATTTAGATTGAGATGAAGGGTAAGATATAATAGTATACATACTTGATTATATATGACCTAATGTGGTACGTTATATGATCATGTATTGTAGAGACTTAGAGACTTAAAGTGTACATGTGATAATCAGTAAGTAGACGCTAAACGCAAGTATTCTGACCCTTGTTCCAGTTCAGTCTGGACAAGATTTGTAATTCATGTATTCTTTAGCATGAAGTCTTGAATGATAAAGTCAAAGCCAATTCTTTTGGCTATACTTATATTATGAATCTATTAAAGCATGATTAATGTTTACCGAGTTATATTGGTGTGGTTTTCAAATGAAAACTGAGTATGATAAAATGTTTTTGTCGTTTAACGACAGGCATGTGAGGTTACCACAACTTAAACGTATACACGTTTAAGGAATGTAGTGTTGATCAACATAGAGTACTATAGGCTGATCACCTAGACATGCTCGTAAGTAATGTCGCACTTACGGACATAGTGTCGGGATGTCCTTTTCAAAAGAACTTATAAAATGCTCAAGGTCTTGGACCGAAATTGATGTTTTACTGAATATTGTTGTCGTAAAACATTTTGAATGAAAAGAAGTGCTATTTTAAATTATCGATGGTACTTCGTAACTATTGTTCAGTTACTGAAGATATAGGAGTTCTATGTTTCAAGCATGTTATTTATTAGAATTATCGTACTTGCTTAGCTAGTCATGCTCACTCTTGCTTGAACCATATGAACACGGCTAAGATCGAGCAGACCAAAGGCTCCGGCAAAGATAAGGTCAAGGTGATAAGTGGGTTTTACACCTACTTATTGATATCAATTCACACGAACTATGCCCATCTCAAGTACATTTTAGTGTGTTTTTAGTTGCATTTCATGTTATTTTGCATTGCATTTACTTAAAAGTCCTTTGATGCAAAAGTGCAGGATATGGCATGATTTGGTGATGTTAGAGGGCATGAGGTTGATGGATGCATAGCATGAGGATCAAGTGGAGCAAGGAGACTAAGCATGGATGGATAAAAGAATGAGCGTGAACGGTCGATCATTGCGAAGAAGAGAATCAAAACTCGAGATCGCAGGCCATGCGACCGCGGCGCTTATATAGGCCAACACATGCATGCCCGCGTGACCACATGGCTAGACCAATACTTGCAACTTTGGCGCCTGCCATGAGAAATGTATAGGAGGAGGCATGCACTGGCTGTGACATCGTCGAGAGGTCATTGAAATGCTTATTTTAATTTTTATTTTTAAGAGATGTAATTAATTAAAAACTATTCTGACTGGTGTCAAATGTATCATTGATTACTTTTTACGTATTTTCATATTGGGAACTAGGGTTTACACTCTAGGAGAGATTCCAACGTATAACGAAGCCTAAACTCCATCTTTTCTAATTCTTCTTGGGATTTTCAATCATTGTGGAAAACCCTTGTTATTTTGCTGGATTTATATGAGGAAATGAACGTTATTATTGGATTAAAATCAGCAATTGGGTTTGATCGTTTCTATCCTTCTCTTTCAATTGTTTGCTTATCATCTATGTTTAGCTTTGATCCCATGATGGCTTTTGGTTCAGTCATGAACTAAACTCCATTATGGGATTCTAACGGATTTTAATATGTAGTTTAATTGCGTGCTTGAATGCTGATCTATTTTATATATCATAAGGAATTTCTATCATGGTTGATTTGCATGCATGAATGGTTGATCACCATTCAATTTAGTTACTTGTATGGAATTGAAAAATAACATACGAGTATGGATTGCAATTATGATAGCACGCGTATATGGGATTATTTTGTATAGCTTTGTATTTCGTGAATCAGATAGACATATACTGTTTCACCGTATGAGTTAAAATAAGGGCTTATGCTTAAATTCAATATAGTTGTAATTTCACATAGACATATAGTGATTTTGGTTATATTGATGATTACATGGTGTCTATCGCATGTGGATGTTGTGTATGTAGGTCATAGTACATTGAAAAATGGTTATGTCTACATTAGTGCTCTTGGCTACTTTCCTGTTATATGTGAACATTCTTGCATGTTGATAGTAATTAGATGAACTATTAAATGAAGTTAGGATCCCATTATTTCAATATTTAACTTATTACATTCTTATTCTCATTTTAGTTATTATTTGCATTTAGAGTAATTCACAATTATAATCTTTAGTTTAAGCATATAAGAGTAGTGATTTAGTTGATGAATAGTAGTTTAATTTAAACAACTTTCTCTGTGGGATGATACTCTACTTACTCTGTATTACTTGTTGACACATATATGCTTGCATGAGTTAGAGCTCTTTTGTTAGAACTTAAAAAAAGGCAACAAGTTTTTGGCGCCGTTGCCGGGGAAATGCGTTTAAATTTAAATAATTATCATCGATTTTAAGCTATATTGTATGACTTAGACATATCTATTCTTATCTCATTTCTATTTTTGTTTATTTTGTGGTTTCAGGTACTTGTAGATTTTTATGCACACACGGTCATCTAATACTGAGTTAATACCAACGCAGGATAACATTAACGGAAAAGGTTGGAAAGCAAGTGTGCGGAGAAATTTGCAAGCACGGTTAGAAGGTACTATACCGGACATGGCAGAAGAACAAAGAGTAGAGCAAAAAGAAGAGCACCAGGATCTAAGAGACTATTACATGCCGAATATCAACGGACTTCAGTCGAGCATAGTTAGACTGGCAATAGCAACGAATACTTTTGAGATTAAACTAGGCATTATTCAGATTGTGCAGAATTCGGTACAGTTTGGGGGTGCTGCTACAGATGATCCGAATGAACACCTGTTAAGTTTTATTGAGATTTGCGATACATTCAGATACAATGGTGTGTCGGAGGATGCTATCAGACTTAGGCTATTCCCATTCTCATTGAGGGATAAGGCGAGAAGTTGGCTGTATTCTTTGTCGTCAGGGTCAATCACTACATGGGAGGACTTAGCACAAAAATTCTTAGCCAAGTTTATCCTAATGGCTAAGACTGCAAAGATGAGGACAACTATCTCTCAGTTTGAACAACAACAGGGTGAGTCCTTATATGAAGCATGGGAGAGATATAAAGAGATGCTAAGGAAGTGTCCGCATCATGGTATGCCAGATTGGATGGTGATCAACACATTTTACAACGGATTGGGATGGTAGTCGAGACCTATTGTAGATGCAGCTGCAGGAGGGGCAATATGGGCAAAGAGTTATGATGAGGCCTATACCCTTATCGAGACTATGGTAGCGAATGACTTTCAGAATCCTACATCTCGGATGCCACAGTCCAAGGTTGGAGGTTTGTTGGAAATGGATGATATTACGCAGTTGTCAGCACAGATGGCAGCTATGGCGAAGAAGATAGATACAATAGCAGAGAGCAAAGTGAAAACAATTGCCTTCATATGTGAGATTTGTGCGGGGTCACACTCGACAGATCAGTGTGCTATCAGCTCGGAGTCGGTACAGTATGTGAGTAATTATAGGAAAGACCAAGGATAGTTTACGAACACATACAATCCCAACAACTGAAATCATCCAAACTTTAGTTGGTCAAATCACCAAGGGAATCAACAGAATCAGTTTCAGTCGAATCAGCAATTTCAGTCACACCCGTCTCAGCCACAATTTACACTAAAACCACCGTTTACGCCGGGATTTTCTCAACAACAACAACATCACACTCCAGCTGCACCTCAGTAAGAAAAGAAATCAAAAATGGAGGAGATGATGTTGAAGTACATGGCAAACACGGAAGTTATGATCAAAAGCCAAGTAGTAGCTATTAAAAATTTGGAGACTTAGATGGGGCAGATGGCGAGCATGCTTAACAACAAGCCCCAAGGGTCATTGCCAAGTAATACAGAGACAAATACAAGAAGAGACGGGAAGGAACAGTGTCAAGCGATCACCTTGAGGTCTGGGAAAAATATTGCAGGCACAGATAGTCGCGCGCCCACGCATGATTACACTGAGGAGGCCGTACGGCCGCGCGAGGCACAGCAGGTGACTGCTGAGAAAGAAAATCTGGAAAATTCTGAGGTACAACATGAAGAGAAAGATAAAGCAGGGTCAGTTGATAAGCCTATGAGTTCAGTACCACCAGTTCAACCTCGGGTTCCATATCCGTAAAGATTAAATAAGGAGAGGGAAGATAAGCAATTCAACAAGTTTTTGGATGTCTTTAAAAAGCTACAAATCAACATACCTTTCGTCGAGGCTTTGGAATAAATGCCAAGTTATGCAAAGTTCATGAAGGGTATGTTGTCAAGGAAGATGAGATTAGACGAATTTAAGACAGTGGCTTTGACAGAGGAATGCAGTGCAATGCTTCAGCAGAAATTACCTCCAAAGTTGAAGGATCCGGGCAGCTTCACAATTCTGTGCACAATCGGGAAGATGAGCTTCTGTAAGTGTTTATGTGATCTTGGGGCAAGTATAAATTTGATGCCCTTGTCAATATTCAATCAATTGGGATTGCCGGCTCCAAGGCCGATAAACATTTCTTTACAGCTAGCTGATAGATCAATCACGTTTCCACGGGGAATTGTTGAAGATGTGTTGGTAAAGGTGGACAAATTAATTTTTCTAGCTGATTTCATCATCTTAGATTATGAGGAAGACAAAAGCATACCAATCATACAGGGGAGACCATTCTTATCCACCGGCAGGACTTCGATAGACGTGCAAAAAGGGGAATTCACGATGTGTGTACATGATCAGGAGGTTACCTTAAATGTCTTCAAGGCTATGAAGCTCCCAACAAATGAAGAAGAATGTTTCCGGGTTGATTTGGTGGATCGAGGCCTAAATGATGAGGTACAAAATTTGGTGAACTATGAGCCATTGAGTTGTGTACTTAGTGAAAATTTAGAGTTGAAGGTAGAGCCATTGACGAATGCTGAAGTCATTAATATGAGGCGTGAGGTGGATAGACAGGAAGGCACCTCAATTCTTTCTTTGACGTGAGATTCAGAGAAAGTCAAGCTAATTAACTATAACTTAGCGCTTGATGGGAGGCAACACATTACTTCTATCTCGATTAGCTCTTTATTTATTCAGTTTAGATTGCTTTAGTTAGTTCATCATTATTTCATTTTTGATAGTTTGTCTGTTTTGCATAATTGAGTGTGTAGCAAGATGTGCATTGAGAATGTTTGAAATAGGTTAGAGTTTATTTGGTCACTAATCCATGCCTTAACAGTGTGCATTAATGTCTATGTAGGTATCTTAAATTGAAAGCACCACTGATATGCATATTGGAATTGAAAAAAAGATCAAGATCAGTGCAGATATCAGGATCGCGCGGCCGTGCAAGAAATGCAATACAAATGCGCGCGCCCGAGCACACAACCCATTGAACACTCGCCCGTCCCCGCGCGACACCGGACTAAGACAGTTTTAAAAGTTTTAAAAATGTGTTGGGGACCATTTGAGCTTTAATTTGAAATTTTAACAGAAGCGCAATCACAGTGTTTTCTTCCACAAACGCACATTTCTTCATATCCTCTCTATAAATTACAAATTCAAGCAATCAATCTCTCCACCACGTGATCATCAACGATTTCTTCTACGTTCCTCATCTACCTACGTATCATCAGTGCATTATAAAGCTAGGGTTTTTGATTAGGTTTGCAAAAATGAGTCTGAGGGTATTTTTATCAACAACTTTTATTCATTCTCAAGCAAAGTTTTATCTTCTCTATCCACTGCAAATGGGTCCTAAGCGAGCTCGCACCATTTCATCTTCTTCATCATCTTCCTCCAGCAGCCAAGGGGAGGATATTGTCGATCACAACAAATTTCTGTGTTTGGAAGCCCAACAAGAGTACTACCGAATTGTGGCTAAGACATTCGTGAAAGAAAGGGGATTCAAACCGGAAGGACAAGATGGGCAGCTATGTGACATAATCCATAAAAGAGGCTTGGGTGGACTGACTGCCACTCCCACACCCATTCCAATTAGCATAGTCCGAGAGTTTTATGTCAATGCCAAAGTCACTATGAGCGGTATCTCTATGGTTTGCGATTTTGAGATGGACTACAGACTCACCGCCATCAGAACCATTTTTAGACTCACTAATACACCGCCAACAGGGGCTGCTAATTGGGTCACCGGTTCACATATGGAAACAGACTTGGAATTGGTTATTGCTGAGTTGTGCGTGCCTGGCACGAAGTGGACGTATAAAGCCAGCACAAATCAGCCTTGCATATTCCCAGCCGCAGCCCTGAACCGATATGCAAAGGCATGGAATTTTTTCATCTGTCCCAAGCTAGTGCCTTCATCTCATCAGCACGAGATCACAGCGGAGAGGGCAATTATTATGTGGGGCATAATCACCAAAAAATACATTGACATTGGTCATCTCATCCAGAATATGCTACGCTATCTGCGAGGTAGCACCACTAGGAGCATTCCACACGCGTCAGTGGTAGCTATGCTATGTGCTCATCAGGGATGCAACTGGGGCAACGAACAAATATAATACCCAAGACAGGACATCACTCATGCCACCATTGCGAAATTTGAGGATTAGGCAGGAGGCGTACTGCACCCACAAGGAAGTGGATTTATCCTCTAGCCCACTTTCCCAGAGCCATCCTAGCAGCCCTCTCAGACAGCTGAGGCAGGCCCATCCATGCAAGCACATACTGCTCATGGTGATCGCCAGCTCCGAAGGTTGGAGCGAAAAGTTGATGCCATGTACGATAATTTCAGAGCGTTTGCTACGGGTCTCATGAGGGCCTTGGCTGAGGCTTTTGCACAGCAGGGGACGATGCTAGAGTGGCCTCAGTTCGGGACAGCGGTGCCATATCTACCACCAGATTCACCACCCGAGCAGGGTGGTGCCACTGATCATTCCCTTTTCACCCTTTACCTTCATTCACTGGGACATTGAATATTATAAGTTTGGGGGTATTGGGGTAGTAGCATAGTTGCATGTAGTATTTGCATGATTAGTTTAAATTTTGCATGTTTAGTTTATTTGTTTATGTGTTAGAATTTTATTTTATTTTATTTTAGTTTTCATGTCTCACAAAGTCTAGCTCTATGGAAATTTTATCCTAGCCAATGATGATAGTGAATTATGAAGGATTTTTGAGTATTTTGGATAACATGAACGTAGTTATAAAGTTTTACACGATGAAATTCATGTTGCTGTTTAAATGCCTTCGGTTTGCACAGACGTGTTCACAACTGCTTGTAGGTATAAGAAGTATGTGTTGCATTGCTCGATAGAAAATGTAGTGTTAAAAAGAGAAATATGTGGAAAATGAACTTAGACTGCATAAAACATTGATATTCAAACTTTGGGAAAACATGGGTATGCTATGTATAAAAAAAATCAAGTAGCAATAACATGGCTAGTCTTATTTCGGGGCCCTGGCTACTTGAGTAAGTACGCCCGAGGGGATTGTCTTTACACCTAGAGCCCTAAGGTCTTTCATGGTCTGGGAGTCGTTGATTGAAAGCTCGCTAAGGGGTAGCAGTGTTGCCTATTGGAATAAGGCATTGCACAGTCATGTGAAAAAAAAAGAAAAAAAAGAAAATGAAAAGAAAAAAAAGTTAATAGCAATAAACACCGCGGGAAAGAGCGAAAAATCGCCCTCGTGTGTAGCAATAAAGCAATTAAACTCATTGTAGAACCTCAGTTTGTTTTGATGTATTAGAACAGTCTTCGTTGCACAAGTATACATGAGTCTTTATTTAAACTATAATTTTCTGTTTTGAGCAGTTTAGCATGTGTATTCTTTGCTTAAATCAAGTTTTGGTGAACACAACACACACACAGCATCTCTATAGCATTTATGAATTATCTGAGTGTATGATATTATGCCTATCATTTGGTTTAAATTTGTATTCTTGAATTTGGATAATTCGCTGAGGCATTTTGGACTGAAATTTTGTTAGAGTTGGAACAATGTGAGACTAGTTTGCACCATAAGTTAGTTGCATAGTAGTGTAGTTGCATTTCCATTGCTTTGTTTTAGTATAAATTGCTTGAGGGTAAGCAACAGTTCAAGTTTGGGGATATTTGATAAGTGGGTTTTACACCTACTTATTGATATCAATTCACATAAACTATGCCCATCTCAAGTATATTTTAGTGTGTTTTTAGTTGCATTTCATGTTATTTTGCATTGCATTTACTTAAAACACATTTGATGCAAAAGTGCAGGATATGGAATGATTTGGTGATGTTAGAGGGCATGAGGCTGATGGATGCATGGCATGAGGATCAAGTGGAGCAAGGAGACTAAGCATGGATGGACAAAGGAATGAGCGTGAGAAATGCATCGATTCTGCAGCAGCAGTAATAGAACTCGAATCACGTAAGCCGCTTATGTGCTATGCCGCTATACAAAGCAACACACACTACGCTGCACACCACACCTACCGGACTAAAACTTCAACTCATGCGCCCGCATGAGAAATGCATAGGAGGAGCGTGCACCCATGCGACATCGAGGTCACGAGAAATGGTTATTTTAATTTATATTTTTAAGAGATGTAATTAATTGAAAACTATTCTGACTAGTGTCAGACGTATCATTGATTACTTTCTGTATATTTTCATATTAGGAACTAGGGTTTACACTCTGGGAGAGATTCCAACGTAGAACGAAGCCTAAACTCTATCTTTTCTAATTCTTCTTGGGATTTTCAATCATTGTGGAAAACTCTTGTTATTTTGCTGGATTTATATGAGGAATTGAATGTTATTATTGGATTATAATCAGCAATTGGGTTTGATCATTTCTATCCTTCTCTTTCAATTGTTTGCTTATCACCTATATTTAGCTTTGATCCCATGATGGCTTTTGTTTCAGTCATGAACTAAACTCCATTATGGGATTCTAACGGATTTTAATATGTAGTTTAATTGCGTGCTTAAATGCTGGTCTGTTTTACATATCATAAGGAATTTCTATCATGGTTGATTTGCATGCATGAATGATTGATCACCATTCGATTTAGTTACTTGTATGGAATTGAAAAATAACATACGAGAATGGATTGTAATCATGATAGCATGCGTATATGGGGCTGTTTTGTATAGCTTTATATTTCGTGAATCAGATAGACATATACTGTTTCACCGTATGAGTTAAAATAAGGGCATGTGCTTAAATTCAATATAGTTGCAATTTCACATAGACATATAGTGATTTTGGTTATATTGATGATTACATGGTGTCTATCGCATGTGGATGTTGTGTAAGTAGGTCATAGTACATTGAAAAATGGTTATGTCTACGTTAGTGCTCTTGGCTACTTTCCTGTGATATGTGAACATTCTTGCATGTTGGTAGTAATTAGATGAACTATAAAATGAAGTTAGGATCCCATTATTTCCATATTTGACTTATTACATTCTTATTCTCATTTTAGTTATTATTTGCATTTAGAGTAATTCACAATTATTATCTTTAGTTTAAGCATATAAGAGTAGTGATTTAGTTAATGAATAGTAGTTTAATTTAAACAACTTTCTCTGTGGGACGATACTCTACTTACTCTGTATTACTTGTTGACACATGTATGCTTGCATGAGTTAGAGCTCTTTTGTTAGAACTTAAAAAGAGGCAACACAAGGCGAAGACGAACCCTTAGATTACTTATGTAATAGTATAGGTGAATGTTTGTAATATATTTAATATTAAGATAAGAACGAATGAATGGGTTATAAATAACCTGGGGAAATATAATATTATTTTGAATATATAGAAGACATATTCGTTCTTTTTGGACTTTTCAATTGAATGTATGTGTGAATGGTAGTACCGTGTAGCACCATTTGTCGGGTTTGAAGATACCCGGATTTGAGGGCGTCACAAAGAACCATAGGCTAATAGCCTCATTAGGGAAGTAAAAGTCCGAAGGAAGTAAACTCGAGTTTTATTTAAGTCGAATGAGTTAATAAGGTAGTGAGGAAACTCAGTACCAAAAGACTTAAAAGATGGAAATTAATCCTAAATAAATTATATGTGATTTGTGAATATACTATTGTGTATTATGTACTACTAAACATGTTATGTGTTATTGTAGATGTCGATCGATAGCTTGATATATAGAGATATACACTTGGTAAGTGAAGAAATAGTGAACGAAGTAGAGCCTGTACCTATGCCAGTGGCGGAGGTACCATTAGTGATTCTAGAAGAGTTAGAGCCAGAGGAGTACTTTTCTCAGGAGAACTACTCCGAGGGAGATATAGATATAGACTCATACCTGAATATGATGATCGATGTCGAGGAAGAAATAGAGGTAACATCGGTTATTAGTGTGGCACCTGCATAAGAGTCAACACCTCCAGATGCAATGAGAGCATTGTATCTGACAGTGCTTGACAGGAATGTGCAACTGTGTACAGTTATGAAGAATCAGAATGAAGAGATTAGTTATCTCCACGAAGCTAAGGAGTCTGCAAAAACATATTTTGAGTCAGAGCACAATGAAAAGGTGCTTATGACAAATAAGGCTAGGGACTATAAGGAAGAGGCCGATGAGCTTCGTAAAAAATTAGTTGAAAGAGACCAGAAGATAGCACGGATGTCTTACATCCATGAGAGTGCTCATGAGAATTTCAAGTTAAAAATTGCTTGGTATTCCATTGAGTCGGGACAAACTTGACATATTATTAGTCGGGATATTGTGTCAATTCTTGCGAACGAGAAACACGAGAACGCTGTTATGAATTATTATAAGTTTAGATTTATAACTATGTGTGTAGTGATGTAAAACCCTCTTTTGTATAAAAGGGTAGTCTTTTGGTAAATTTCAACTTTTGGGAAGAGCAATTGCGGGATAGTAATGTAATAGCTTTTGGCTATGCAAGCAAATTGTAAATATTTTCAAACTATGAAGAAGCATATGAATATAATGAAGTTTTCATTTAATATGCTTTGTTATGGTATGAGTTGTTGTTTGGCGAATAATAACTAAGTTAGTAAATAAATAATAATGAAATTTTATTTATTTAATCAGAAAATGCCGCCAAGGAGAAGACAACGTAATCAGGAAGCGGAATCACATAATGATAACCAAGGGGGTCAGAACAACCCTATGCAAGAGTTCGTTAATTTATTAACGGCTGCATTTAACCAAACCGGGGGTAGAACTGAAAGTAGTATGCATACAAGCCAATCATGTTTGATGATAAAGCATATACTTTGTAAACAATCTTATTCATTTATTAATAAAAAGTATTAATTTATTAAAGGCTTTTAATTATCTACATGATGCTGTTTTATAATATGTGATAAACCCATAGTTTTAAGCAATGCTTTTAGAATAATGATGATGATCATTCTAATGAGATCTAAATTCTTAGAAAGCTTAAAACTAAAATAGTTCCCAATCATTGGATTACTAAATTGGGGATTAGTGAATCCGGATAGATTGGTACATACGTTGCTTGCTCATTGGATGAGGATGATTGATCTCATGATCATTTGTGTGGAGACACTAAAGCAAGTATGTAGGTGCTTATTAGAGAATAAGTTCACTGAACGTGGCTCGCTAAGGAATACCTAATGGAGTTTTATTTGCCTGTTAATAGGAATTCCTGTAGTGATAGTAGTACAAGTGATCCTTGGACTTGAGATCATCATAGTATCTCGTGTATGATGAGTTATACTTTGACTTATTCCTTAAGACCCTTAGGGTATATCAAAGGGTATGCTTGGGTATAATAAGTTGTACATGGAGATAATGTATGATCAATAAAGAATCTACCACTTCTATTAAAAGAAGAGAAATGTCCTATGTGATTCGATAAATGACAACCCAGTAGTCCTTGGCAGCGAATGAAATTAGAAATGAGTTTCTAATTTGCATTATTTGAGTTGTGCATTTAAGGATCGAAATACATATAATTAAATAAAATAAGACTTGACAAAGAATTCCATGTCTTATATTTAATTGGGACATCAGATGGTGGAAGGATTGAATTGTATTGCAGTAACTATTTACTCAAAGGTTCTTTTATGATTAATGTTGAAATCAGATTATCCGAAAAGTCGTTGATCGCTAGGGAGGCTTATCCTTTGTCAGAGAATAAATATTATTTATTTAAATTAATTAATTGTTTAATTTATTTATTTAAATAAGATTAGAATTGTTCTAATTGATTTATTCACAACCTGGGTTTAACATGGAGAACCTAAAGGGTCACACCATAAAAGGAAGAATAATTATTTAAGAAGTTAATGGCATAATCGTAATAATATAGTTAAGTATATTTAATTTAATCTATGGTGATAGAATAAATTAAATAGCTTAATATTTATTATTTAATATTTTTGAAATATTAAATATAAATTAATAAGAGGAGTCTTATTAATATTATTACAATTATTATTATTATTTTAATTTCTAAAAGAGTTTAGGAATTAATTTAATATAAGTACTCTCATTTATTCCTAATTGGATTAGGAAGGAAAATTAGTTAAAGGAGTTTAATTAATTATCCCTAATAAGATTAGGGAGCTTAATTAATTAAATAAAATCCAATTCGTTAATTGTTAAGGTGGGTTGCCCACATCTATAAATAAGAGGAGTCTTATTATGGGTGATGGAGTTGTTGACTTTTAGAACATACGTAATAATTCCAATTTGTTGGAGAGTACGTTCTTTTCTATAGAGATAGAAAACTAGGGTTTAGCCATAATACCCCTTCTTCTTGAAAATTATTCTTCCTCGGTGGATCACCTCTGAGGCCAAACACTTGGGTGGCTAACGCCGATCAAAGGAAGGAACCAAACCCGGTGGATTCAAGTTGAACGCGAAAAGGATTGGAGGTGAACTTGTACTTCGAGGAAGCTCGAATCTTCAAGGGTATGATTTTATTCTTTATCTTTTCGTTTAATTAATAATTGTACATAAAGGGTGATCCGGGTATATGGTTTGTAAAATTTTTAAACTCTGATTTTACACGCTTCCGCTTAATTTGTGCAATTTGATTGCGTTCTTGAATATTACAAACCTAACAGTGGTATCAGAGCCAAACCTTTATGCGAATTATTAATTATATTAATTTGATATGTATATTGATATGTGTTTAGAAGAATTTAATTGGGCATAATTTTGTTGTATAAAAAATATAAAAAAAAAAAAAACCGTATGTTATTCACGAATCCTGAACAGGATATATATATATATTTTTTTTTTGTGGCCCGGTTAATTCTTGAATTTTAATCTATATATATTTGATATATATAGTAACGAAAGTCAACAGGATTTCATTAAAAGGAGCTTCATATAATCTATATTACATGTTAGCTAACTGCACGGAATTAAAGGAAAAAACAGGAATGGATTACATAGATATGAAAATCAATAAAAAAAAAAGCTATAGATCTATCATATATATATATATATATATATATATATATATATATATATATATATATATATATATATATATATATATATATAGTATTGATATTCATATTATATATATACATATAATACGGTAATATATATATATATATATATGTTTTAATTATTTTATTATTAAAATAAAAGTTTATTTTAATTTTAAAATAAAAGTTTATTTTAATTTTAAAATAAAAGTTTATTTTAATTTTAAAATTATATTTCATGCTAACTAATTAGAGTTGGAATTGGATTCCATGATGACTAATTGGAGTTGAAATTTGATTTCGTGTTTCCTTAAATAAAGGAGTTTATTTAGATATGAAATAAGATTTCATATTATTCAAAATAAAGGAGTTTATTTGTGAATAGAAAAAGTGAATCCATATTTCCTTAAATAAAGGAGTTTATTTAGATATGAAATAAGATTTCATATTATTCAAAATAAAGGAGTTTATTTGTGAATAGGAAAAAGAATTCGTGTTCCTTTAATAAAAGTTTTTTTTATATGGAATTGGATTCTATAATTAATTAAAATAAAGGAGTTTATTTTGATTAAAAGTTTTGATTAAAATAAAATAGTTTATTTTATTCAAAATTGGATAAATTAAAATAAAATAGTTTTATTTTGATTTAAATTTGGATTAAAATAAAGGAGTTTATTTTCATTCAAAAATTAGATTTTATACTAATTAAATTTGCCCATTAAATGATATCAATATATATATTAAATGTTTATTATTCATAAGATGAATGTTATTTATTGATGCATATGATGATGTGTGTATGATAATAAATGGGATTGATTATGACTATCGACCAATGCGATTGGATTTTATTTTAGTTGGATGCATGAATGTATGAGTTTTATTAAATGGGGTCTGCATTCTGCCTTCTCTAATTTTTTCTTAATGTAAATTCTATCTCCCTCCTATGTACTTCCCCTTGACTGCTGATCAAGGTTTCTATTTATTTTAAATAGTTTTGTAATAGGAATAGTTAGAATTAATTTTAAAAAAATTGGAGATCAAGGAGCAAGGAGCGCTTGAAGACCCGTTTGTAATGGAGCCCGGGTTTAAATGTAATAGTTATATTTAAATATTATTTCTTGCACCCCTAGGGTTTGACCTTTTGGTTCACTTGGTGGCTCTAGTGAACCAAACTAGAATAAAAGTCCATAATCAATCCGGGTAGAATATAGTATTCTATATGTGCATGCTTATACTATATATATTATATATTATGCAAACATGCTTCGCATGTTAATTAATATGATGCGTATTTTATATATATATGTGTGCATGCGCTAAAACAAGATGAGACAAATTAATAACAAACCCCTCAATTTTTATATTAAGTCCTAAGCGCTCAAAGATATTTGGAATATCGAACGCCATTTCTAGAATGATAAAATTAATAGAGTATTAAATATTTAATATGAGTTTGTTGTGTCACCACAAGGCAAGTATTAAGTATTTAAGATGTTAATTTATCACATTTGATGCTTATAAAGAAAATTGAACAATATTATTTTGTTGTGTCACCACAAGGATGATATTTTTCTTTTTGAATATATGGAGTGCTAGGTCGGACTTAACTTGGATAATTTTGATTCTATGTGCCACCACTTGATCAAAATAATCTAAAAGGCAAAAAAAAGGAGTTACATAGTTGATGTAATTGACAAAAGTTGTCTACCTATTTATTTATATATAGTTTGTTGTGTCACCACAAGGCTATATACATTTGAAATGGGATCCTTATTCTCACTAGCAGATCTTTAATTAGATTTTGCCGAACTATATATATTGAGGGTAATATAGTTTGAAGAAAATAGTGGGAGATACCAATTTAAAACAAGACCTAATTTATTTTGGTAATTAATAAAAGAATGTATGTTAAAATGTTGTTAATTACAAATTCATTTACAGAATTTTACAATGTCTAAAATTACTATCACTGCGAAGCATATTAGATGCTAAATTAACGAGACCTAATTAAATAGATTGGTTAAGGAATTTGAGAAAAGTTCTCATGGCTGAAAAGCTATCTTATGTCCTTAATATGCCTATCCCTGCAATGGTTGCAGACAATGCCTCTGAGGAAGAGATTGCTACTTTTAGAAAGTGGGAAGATGATGCACAGTTGGCTCAATGCATCAAGCTCGCATCCATGAGTAACGAGCTTCAGCCACAAGATGAAAACTATGGATGTTTTACTATATTCCCGCACATCAAGTAGTTGATGGTGAGAAAGTAGGGACCGATAGATATCGAGATATCTAAGGAGCTCTTCCGATCTAAAATGACCAAATGACACTACAATCGATAAAAGTCCTTAACATTATCAATTTGATTGATCAATTAGACAACGAGTTTTGTCATGGATGGAGAGTTGAGCCAAGATTTGATCTTGCACTCACTCCCTGACTCCTTTCACAATTGTTGTGAATTTTTCATATAAACAAGCTAGATATCAGCTTCGTTGATTTGCTTAACATGTTGAAAAATGATGAGAGTCACTTTCCAACCAAGAAAGACCATGTCTTCTTGGTAGGGGCCAAAGGATCTTCTGAAAAGAAGAACGATTCAAAGAAGGTATATAGAAAGGAATAAACAAAGGATAATAAGAACAAAACTGATACGGATAGCAAAGGAATTTGCTTCCACTGCAATAAGCCTGGACACCGGAAAGAAACTACGAGAAGTCTGTTCTTGCGAGGCTAACCAAAGAAGCTTAGTGAAGTTTGGTTATAAATACAAATTTGTTCATGATTTAAAATAAATTTTTCTTTAAGTCAAGGTTCTACTTGGGTATTGGATACCGACTCAAGTTATCATAAATATAGATTTATGAAGGACCAAGAAGAAGTAGAAAGCTAAACAAATATAAGTAATCCTATATGGGAAATGTAGCAAAGGTTGCCATATTAGCCATAGAAACTTATAGTTTAGCAATACCTACTAGCAAAAATACATTAAGTCAATAAGTTGTTATTGTATTCCAGCCTTGTTAAAAAAAATATTATTTCCATTTTATTGTTGGACAATGAAATCTTTGGTATTATAATTAAGAACAATTGTTGTTCTATTTATAATAATAATGTTTTGTATAGAACCGAAATATTACTTAATAAATTTTGTATACTTGACTTGCATGAAAATAATTTTGCATATTGAACAAATTAGTATAAGAAAAGGAGATGATCATTCAAAGAGTTGAATGTGTGTATTTGTTTGAATACAAGTATGAATTATTTGAAAGGTTCAAAGAATTCAAAAGTGAAACAAATTGACAAAGTATTAAGATTCTTTGATTAGATCAAGGAATAAATACTTGTGCAATAAGTTTCTAGATCATCTCAAATGGTTTTCTCATAATGGACACATCTTGATACGCAATAATTGATTGATGTATCTGAAAGGAAAAATCGTACTATTTGAACATGGTGCGATCCATAATGATTTTACCGACATTCCAAAGATCCTTCAGGATCATGTCCTAGAAATGGTCGCATATCTCACGAAAAAGGTAATCTCTAAATCCAAATTTCAAGACTCCATAAAAGTTATGGACAGGGAGGATTCCTAATCTTAAGTATGTTAAGATAAGGGGTTGTCCAACTTATGTGAAATAATTTCAAAGGATAAGCTTGGGGCAAGATTTGACATGTACAGATTTGTGGGACATCCTAAAGTAAGTTTAGGGTATATGTTCTATAATTCTACTTAGCAAAAGGTGTTTGTTATGAAACACGCTGCCTTCTAAGATAAAGGTGTTTATCATTAAAATGGGCTAGTGGGAGGATAATAGATCTTGAAGAGTTCAAGAACCACAAAATACTATAAGTCAAATAAGAGGAACCTATAGATGGACCTATTATACCACAACTGAATCGTAAATCTGGAATAGTACCGAAGTTATCTGGGAGGTATGGATTCATCATAGATGATGATGATGAGGTACACATCATAGAAGATGATGATCCAGATTACATACGATGAGGTAAGTGTTGTGAGACACTTTCGAGAAAATGGATCAAGCAAGTTTCTCAAATATGGAACATTCGCTTTTGATGAGGCAATCAAAAGAGTTTGATTTTATCAAAAATAAGAATGAACCTAGTGTGTACAAAAGGGTCAGTGGGAGCATCGTGACATTCCTAGTAATATATGTTGATATACTACGGATAAGGAATGACATACCAATGCTACAATCAGTAAAGATAAAGTTGTCTAAACATTCCTCCACGAATTATTTGGGAAGAGTATCTTAATTGGGGATAAAAATCTATATAGATAGATTTAAAAGGATGCTCGACTTAACCCAAGGAACGTATATTCATTTGATGCTAAAGTCGTTTAGCATGGCAAACTCCAAGAGATGTCTCATGTCGATGAGCTATGGAGTGTATCTCTCTTAATAGTCCCCACAGACTCCTTAAAAGAAAGGTCGCATGAGTGACAATCATGTATGCAATGAAATGTACGAGACCTGATGTTGATCAGTCATATTATGGAGAAGTTCACTATGAGTCAGTGAAAAACATCTTAAAGTGCTTAACTGACACTAAGGATGTGATCATATTCATGGTGGGTCTAAATTAAAACTAGAGGGCTTAACAGACTCAAGTTTTTCAGACTGACCAAGATGACACAAAATCCACTTTAAGGTAAAGCGTTATATCGAATAAAGGTGTAGTGAATTGAAAGGTTCCAAATGTTGAAAGAGTTCTTTGGTTTAGTGATAAAGACAAAGTATATAGCTATAAATGAAGTCGCAAGTTGATTGTTTGGATTAAAAGTTCATTACGTAACTAGGAATAGTTCCTAAGTCTCATCTTGGATCTAAACATGTGTTGTGGCACTTTCATTTGATTATAAGAATCATTGAAAGATGGGAAATCACTATAGAGATAGTGGACTCTCATGAACAACATTACATATCCACTAACTAAAAGCTTATCCAACAAACAGGATAATCGTCACTTAGAGAAGAAGAGTATAAGATACCATGACGATTCGGCTTTAGTGCAAGTGGGAGATTGAAAGTAGTATGCATACAAGCCAATCATGTTTGATGATAAAGCCTATACTTTGTAAACAATCTTATTCATTTATTAATAAAAAGTATTAATTTATTAAAGGCTTTTAATTATCTACATGATGTCGTTTTTATAATATGTGATAAACCCATAGTTTTAAGCAATGCTTTTAGAATAATGATGATGATCATTCTAATGAGATCTAAATTCTTAGAAAGCTTAAAACTAAAATAGTTCCCAATCATTGGATTACTAAATTGGGGATTAGTGAATCCTGATAGATTGGTACATACGTTGCTTGCTTTCATTGGATGAGGATGATTGATCTCATGATCATTTGTGTGGAGACACTAAATCAAGTATGTAGGTGCTTATTAGAGAATAAGTTCAATTTAACGCATTCGCTAAGCTAAGGAATACCTAATGGAGTTTTATTTTCCGTCAATAGGAATTCTCAGTGATGATAGTAAAGACAAGTGATCCTTGGACTTGAGATCATCATAGTATCTTGTGTATGATGAATTTTACTTTGACTTATTCTTTAAGACCCTTAGGGTATATCAAAGGGTATGCTTGGGTATAATAAGTTGTACATGGAGATAATGTATGATCAATAAAGAATCTACCACTTATTAAAAGAAGAGAAATGTCCTATGTGATTCGATAAATGACAACCCAAAGAGTCCTTGGCGGCGTAATGAAATTAGAAAGGAGTTTCTAATTTGCATTATTTGAGTTGTGCATTTAAGGATCGAAATACATATAACTAAATAAAATAAGACTTGACAAAGAATTCCATGTCTTATATTTAATTGGGACATTGTATGGTGGAAGGATTGAATTATACTACAGAACTATTTACTCAAAGGTTCTTTTATGATTAATGTTGAAATCATATTATCTCGGAAAGTCGTTGATCGCTAGGGAGGCTTATCCCTATTGTAGAATAAATATTATTTATTTAAATAAATTAATTGTTTAATTTATTTATTTAAATAAGATTAGAATTGTTCTAATTGATTTATTCACAACCGGGTTTAATATGGAGAACCTAAAGGGTCACACCATAAAAGGAAGAATAATTATTTAAGAAGTTAATGGCATAATCGTAATAATATATTTAAGTATATTTAATTTAATCTATGGTGATAGAATAAATTAAATAGCTTAATATTTATTATTTAATATTTTTGAAATATTAAATATAAATTAATAAGAGGAGTCTTATTAATATTATTACAATTATTATTATTATTTTAATTTCTAAAAGAGTTTAGGAATTAATTTAATATAAGTACTCTCATTTATTCCTAATTGGATTAGGAAGAAAAATTAGTTAAAGGAGTTTAATTAATTATCCCTAATAAGATTAGGGAGCTTAATTAATTAAATAAAACCAAATTCCTTAATTGTTAAGGTGGGTTGCCCACATCTATAAATAAGAGGAGTCTTATTATGGGTGATGGAGTTGTTGACTTTTAGAACATACGTAATAATTCCAATTTGTTGGAGAGTACGTTCTTTTCTATAGAGATAGAAAACTAGGGTTTAGCCATAATACCCCTTCTTCTTGAAAATTATTCTTCCTTGGTGGATCACCTCTAGAGGCCAAACACTTGGGTGGCTAACGTTGATCAAAGGAAGGAACCAAACCCGGTGGATTCAAGTTGAACGCGAAAAGGATTGGAGGTGAACTTGTACCTGAGGAAGCTCGAATCTTCAAGGGTATGATTTTATTCTTTATCTTTTCGTTTAATTAATAATTGTGCATAAAGGGTGATCCGGGTATATGGTTTGTAAAATTTTTAAACTCTGATTTTACACGCTTCCGCTTAATTTGTGCAATTTGATTGCGTTCTTGAATATTACAAACCTAACAAGAACACCTGCGGGACCTAGGGTAGCCAGAACGACTACCTTTAAAGAGTTTAAAAGCATAGGTCCGCTAGAGTTCAAAGGAATAACGGACCCAATATAGGCCCAGATATGGGTGAAAGAAATAGAGAAGGTATTTGTTATTACAAACGTAGCTGAGGCGCAAAAGACTTCTTTTTCGACTTACATGATGAAAGAGGAAGCCAACTTTTGTTGGGAGGCTCACCAGGGTGGGGCTAGAACTGATGCGGTAATGTGGGAATAGTTCAAGAAGATTTTCTTCGAGAACTATTTCCCTACAAGCATGCAAGGGAGGATTGAGATTAAGTTCTTAGAACTTAAGCAAGGGGACATGATGGTTCCCCGGTATGCGGCCAAATTCAATGAATTGGCAAGATTTGCTCCACATCAAGTGAACACTGAGGAGAGGAAGGCTCATAGGTTTTAGCAAGGCCTGAAACTCTGACTCTATAGTAGGATTTTTGTGTTCCAGAGTGCTTCATATGGGACCATTCTGGAGAAAGCAATTATAGCAGAAGGTGCTAGTGAGGCGTTGACCCAATACCACAAGGAGAGAAAGAATAAGAGCAAGGGAGAGGGAGGAACCAATGCAGAGAGTTCCAGTGGTAGTGGAGTATGCCAAAAAGAAAGAATTTTAACTCCGAGAATACTGGAGTGATATAAGGGGATCCTAAATGTAGGATGGAGGCATGCAAGACATGCGAAAAGACTCATTTGGGAGTCTGTCTGAAGGGAAAGTTGGTTTGTTATAACTATGGACAGGAGGGTCATATATCACCCAATTGTCCTAATCCTAAAAAAAACCATGGCTATTTTGTATGTGGGTCGTTGGACCACATAGCAAGAAATTGCCTAAAGAAGGGGTCGGAGGAAAGTAAGGGTGTTAGTAGGTGTATGTTAGCCATTACTAGACCACCATCGTCGGGTAGACCTATGGCCCGTAATTTTAATATGACGGTCCAAGATGTAGTTGCATCAGCAGATGTAGTAACAGGTATCATTCCAGTCAATACAATGAATGTTTATGTAATGTTTGATTGAAGTGCTACTTTTCTTTTATAGCATATGAATTTCTAAGTGATTAAGTTCATTTTCGAAAGGATTATAAATACTTTTAAACGTTAAGGTAAAGAATGAGGACATAAATCTCGTTAAAAATATTCATGGGAATTGTTTCATGGATAATAGAGGTAAGAAAGTATCGGTAGATAAGTATCGATGAGGTTGACAGAATTTGAAGTAATTCTCGGCATGAATGGGTTAATTAACCATAGAACTTTAATAAATTGTCAGAATAAAAGTATGAATCTTCAGTTTTCTAAGAAAACCCAAGGTAGTATTTTATGGTAATAAATCACCAGAATGTTCTTGTTGTCTAACCATGATGCAAGCTTGGAGGATGTTAAGGAAAAGGATGAGTCGTTATGTTTGCTTATCGACTATTGTAAGAGGAATAAGTTAGAGGTTAAGAATAAATACCCATTGCCTAGGATCGATAATTTATTTGATCAGTTGAAAGGGGCAAAGTATTTTTTTTTAAGATAGAGTTGTGTACGGGGTATTGTCAGTTGAAAGTAAGGATGGAGGAGGTACCTGAGACGACTTTCAGAACTCGTTATGGTTATTACGAGTATCTGGTTATGTCGTTTGGGTTTGTTAATGTACTGAAGTCAGACTTTTCGTAAGGAGCACTGAGCAAGTTAGTGGCAAATTGATAGGTACTCTTGTGAGGTGCTATGGTTGAAAGTACTATTAGCGTCACAGAGTGTTCAAATAATATTTGGACAAGTGTTTTATAATGATTACTGGTGATATTCTAGTCTATTCTGAGACGCCAGAAGATCACGCTGAACATTTGAAGATAGTGTGAGAAACAATACGGAGGGAGAAGTTGGATACGGAATTCACTAAGTGTGAAAAAGAGTTTTCAGGAACTAAAAAAGAAGGTTAAGTGAGGCACCTGTATTATCTTTATCAGATGATATGAGGAACCTTGTAATCTATAGCGATTCTTCACATAGAGGACGAGGTTGCGTGCTCATGTAGCATGGCAAGGTAATTGCATATGCATCACGCCAGTTAAAGGATTATGAGAAGGTTTATCCTACTTATGATTTAGAATTAGCAACTGTAGTTTTTGAATTAAAAATATGAAGATAGTATTTATACGGGAAGAAGTGTGAGATATACACATACTATAAGAGTCTGCAATATACCGTCACACAAAAGGAGTTGAATATGAGGCAGAAAAGGTGATTAGAATTGATAAAGGATTACAACGATGATATCTTATATCATATCGGGAAGATAAACGTAGAAGCCGACACATTAAGTAACAAAGGTAGGGAAAGGTTATCGATGTTAACGACTCAGAATGGGTTTATAACGGAGATGGTGAGAACGGAGTTAGAAGTTAAATTACGGAATGAAGTGGTAGAAATGTTATTCACAATGTAGACTCAATTCACGAAAATGGAACGAGTTAAGGATGTACAACTAAGTAACAAGGAATGCAAGCGAATGAAAAAAGAGGATGAAGGATGAAGAGAAGACCAAGTATAATCTAGTTGTGAAGGAGGAATTTGAGTTCTAAATAATTTTAAAGCAAAAAGAAAAATAGTTAGTGAAGTCGTAGTTCGAGGTGCTCGATACATCTAGGTAGTACTGGGATGTATTAAGACCTTCGACGGAACTTTGGTTTGCCAAATATGGAAGAGAGATGGCGTAATTGAAAGTAGTATGCACACAAGCCAATCATGTTTGATGATAAAGCATATACTTTGTAACAATCTTATTCATTTATTAATAAAAAGTATTAATTTATTAAAGGCTTTTAATTATCTACATGTTGCTGTTTTATAATATGTGATAAACCCATAGTTTCAAGCAATGCTTTTAGAATAATGATGATGATCATTCTAATGAGATCTAAATTCTTAGAAAGCTTAAAACTAAAATAGTTCCCAATCATTGGATTACTAAATTGGGGATTAGTGAATCTGGATAGATTGGTACATACGTTGCTTGCTCATTGGATGAGGATGATTGATCTCATGATCATTTGTGTGGAGACACTAAAGCAAGTATGTAGGTGCTTATTAGAGAATAAGTTCACTGAACGTTGGCTCGCTAAGGAATACCTAATGGAGTTTTACTTGCTGTCAATAGGAATTCCTGTAGTGATAGTAGTACAAGTGATCCTTGGACTTGAGATCATCATAGTATCTTGTGTATGATGAGTTATACTTTGACTTATTCCTTAAGACCCTTAGGGTATATCAAAAGGTATGCTTGGGTATAATAAGTTGTACACATGAGATAATGTATGATCAATAAAGAATCTACCACTTCTAATAAAAGAAGAGAAATGTCTTATGTGATTCGATAAATGACAACCCAAAGAGTCCTTGGCGGCGAATGAAATTAGAAAGGAGTTTCTAATTTGCATTATTTGAGTTGTGCATTTAAGAGTCGAAATACATATAATTAAATAAAATAAGACTTGACAAAGAATTCCATGTCTTATATTTAATTGGGACATTGTATGGTGGAAGGATTGAATTGTACGGTAACTATTTACTCAAAGGTTCTTTTATGATTAATGTTGAAATCTATATTAGTGGAAAGTCGTTGATCGCTAGGAGGCTTATCCCTATTGTAGAATAAATATTATTTATTTAAATAAATTAATTGTTTAATTTATTTATTTAAATAAGATTAGAATTGTTCTAATTGATTTATTCACAACCTAGGTTTAATATGGAGAACCTAAAGGGTCACACCATAAAGGGAAGAATAATTATTTAAGAAGTTAATGGCATAATCGTAATAATATATTATGTATATTTAATTTAATCTATGGTGATAGAATAAATTAAATAGCTTAATATTTATTATTTAATATTTTAGAAATATTAAATATAAATTAATAAGAGGAGTCTTATTAATATTATTACAATTATTATTATTATTTTAATTTCTAAAAGAGTTTAGGAATTAATTTAATATAAGTACTCTTATTTATTCCTAATTGGATTAGGAAGGAAAATTAGTTAAAGGAGTTTAATTAATTATCCCTAATAAGATTAGGGAGCCCCTTTAATTAAAAAGGGTTTAATTAAATAATACCTTATTTTAATAGGGTTACTTGATATCTTTATAAGAGGAGTCTTATATCAGATATTAAGAATACGTGATAATTCCAATGGTTGGAGAGTACGCTACTTTTCTATAGAGATAGAAAAACTAGGGTTTTGCCAACCACCCATCTTTTTGAATCCTTCTTTTTCCTTGGTGGATCACCTCTAGAGGCCAAACACTTGGGTGGCTAACGTTGATCAAAGGAAGGAACCAAACCCTGTGGATTCAGTTGAACGCGAAAAGAATTGAGGTGAACTTGTACCGAGGAAGCTCGAGATCTTCAAGGGTATGATTCTTGTTCTTCAATTTTTCGTTTAATTAATAATTGTGCATAAAGGGCGATCCGGGTATATGGTTTGTAAAATTTTAAAACTCTGATTTTCCACGTTTCCGCTTACTTTTGCAATTTGATTGCGTTCATGAATATTACAAACCTAATAGTGGCATCAGAGCCAAACCTTTATGCGAATTATTAATTGTTTTGATTTGATATGTATGTTAATAATATGTTTTAGAACAATTTAATTGGGCATAATTTTATTGTATAAAATAAAATAATAAAAAAATGGCAAAACTGTTTCATGATTTTTTTTTTAAATTCGTGTCTCTCTTTTTTTGTTTTGCAAATTTTTTTCTTATACCTAAAATCAAAGTCGCAAAGCGTTCTTAGAATCACGCTTTTTTTTTAAAAGTCGATCGTGGGTTTGCTATCTCTAAAAAAAGTTATCATACTGGATTATATATATGGATGGGATTACATATATCTTTGTTAAAAGGTTAGCAGGGGAATCACTTAAAGTAAACATGTTACTTTACAAAAGGGTAATATATATTATATATATTTATATTAACCGCATACGCTTTTTATATATATAATATTTTAATAATTAAAATAAAATTTATTTTAATCTTAAAATAAAAGGTTTATTTTAATCTTAAAATAAAAAGTTTGTTTTAATTTTAAAATTAGATTTCATGCTAACTAATTAGAGTTGGAATTGAATTTCATGATAACTAATTGGAGTTGAAATTGGATTCTATATTTTCTTTAAATAAAGGAGTTTATTTAAATATGAAATAAGATTTCATGTTATTCAAATAAAAAAGAGTTTATTTGTGAATAGGAAAGTGAATCCATGTTTCCTTAAATAAAAGAGTTTATTTAGATATGGAATAAGATTTCATATTATTCAAAATAAAGGAGTTTATTTGTGAACAGAAAAAAGAATCCGTGTTTCCTTTAATGAAGGACTTTTTTTCATGGAATTGGATTCCATAATTAATTAAAATAAAATAGTTTATTTTGATTAAAGATTTTGATTAAAATAAAATAGTTTATTTTATTCAAAAATTAGATAAATTAAAATAAAATAGTTTTATTTTGATTTAAATTTGGATTAAAATAAAGGAGTTTATTTTGATTCAAAAATAGATTTTATACTAACTAAATTTGCTCATTAAATGATATCAATATATATATTGAATGTTTATTATTCATAAGATGAATGTTATTTATTGATGCATATGATGATGTGTATGATAATAAATGAGATTGATTATGGACTATTGACCAATGCGATTGGATTTTATTTTAGTTGGATGCATGAATGTATGGGTTTTATTAAATGGGGTCTGCGCACCTCGCCTTCTCTAATTTTTCTTAATGTAAATTGTATCTCCCTCCTATGTACTTCCCCTTGACTGCTGATCAAGGTTTCTATTTATTTTAAATAGTTTTGTAATAGGAAGAGTTAGAATTAATTTTGAAGAATTAGAGATCAAGGAACAAGGAGCGCTTGAAGACCCGTTTGTAATGGAGCCCGGGTTTAAATGTAATAGTTATATTTAAATATTATTTCTTGCACCCCTAGGGTTTGACCTTTTGTTTCACTTGGTGGATCTAGTGAACCAAACTAGAATAAAGGTCCATAATCAATCCGGGTAGAATATTGTATTCTATATGTGCATGCTTATACTATATATATTATATATTATGCAAACATGCTTCACATGTTAATTAATATGACGCGTATTTTATATATATATGTGGATGCGCGCTAAACAAGATGAGACAAATTAATAACAAACCCCTCAAATTTTTTTTATATTAAGTCCTAAGCGTTCAAAGATATTTGGAATATCGAACGTCGCCTTCTAGCATGATAAAATTAATAGAGTATTAAATATTTAATATGAGTTTGTTGTGTCACCACAAGGCAAGTATTAAGTATTTAAGATGTTAATTTATCACATTTGATGCTTATAAAGAAAATTGAACAATATTGTTTTGTTGTGTCACCACAAGGATGATATTTTTCTTTTTTGAATATATGGAGTGCTAGGTTGACTTAACTTGGATAATTTTGATTCGGATGTGCCACCACTTGATCAAAATAATCTAAGAGGCAAAAGAAAAGGAGTTGCATAGTTTATGTAATTGACAAAAGTTGTCTACCTATTTATTTATATATAGTTTGTTGTGTCACCACAAAGCTATATACATTTGAAATGGGATCCTTATTCTCACTAGCAAATCTTTAATTAGATTTTTCCTAACTATATAAGCGAGGTAATATAGTTTGAAAAAATAGTGGGAGATACCAATTTAAAACAAGACCTAATTTATTTTGGTAATTAATAAAAGAATGTATGTTAAAATGTTGTTAATTACAAATTCATTTACGAAATTTTACAATGTCTAAAATTACTATCATCGCGAAGCATATTAGATGCTAAATTAACTGCATCAATTAAACGGATTGGTTAAGGAATTTAAGAATAGTTCTCATATATGAAAAATTATCTTATGTCCTTAATACGCCTATCCTTGCAATGGTTGCAGACAATGCCTCTGAGGAAGAGATTGCTACTTTTAGAAAGTGGGAAGATGATGCACAGCTTGGCTCAATGCATCATGCTCGCATCCATGAGTAACGAGCTTCAAATCGACATGAAATCCATGGATGTTCCTACTATATTCCCGCACATCAAGTAGTTGATGGTGAGGAAAGTAGGACCGATAGATATCGACATATCTAAGGAGCTCTTCCGATCTAGAATGGCTAATGGCACTATAGTACAGACAAAAGTTCTTAACATAATCAATTTAATTGATCAATTAGGACAACTGGTTTTGTCATGGATGGAGAGTTGAGCCAAGATTTGATCTTGCACTCACTCCCCCCGACTCCTTTCACAATTGTTGTGAATTTTTCATATAAACAAGCTAGATATCAGCCTTGCTGATTCGCTTAACATGTTGAAAATGTTGAGAGTGACTTTACAACCAAGAAAAACAAAGTCTTACTGGTAGGGGCCAAAGGATCTTCTGAAAAGAAGAACGATTCAAAGAAGGTAAATGAAAAGGCAAAAACAAAGGATAATAAGAACAAAACTGATACGGATAGCAAAGGAGTTTGATTCCACTACAATAAGCCCGGACATCGAAAGAAACTCAAGAAGCATCTTCTTGCGAGAGGCTAACCAAAGAAGCTTAGTGAAGTTTTGGTTACAAATACAAATTTGTTCATGATTTAAAATAATTTTTTTTAAGTCAAGGTTCTACTTGGGTATTGGATACCGACTTTGGTTATCATAAATATAGATTTATGAAAGGACCAAACAGAAGTAGAAAGTTAAACAAAGATAAGTAATCCTATGTGTGGAAAATGAAGCAAAGGTTCTTTGATCACCTATAGAAACTTATAGTTTAGCACCGACTACGGCAAATCTATTAAGTCAATAAGTTGTTATTGTATTCAAATTCTTGTTAGAAACATTATTTCCATTTTATTGTTGGACAATAAAATTTTTGGTATTATAATTAAGAACAATTGTTGTTCTATTTATAATAATAATGTTTTGTATAGAACTAAAATATTACTTAATGGATTTTGTATACTTGATTTACGTGAAAAATATATTTTGCAAATTGAACAAACTAGTATAAGAAAATTAGATGATCATTCAAAGAGTTGAATGTGTATTTTTCTAAAATACAAGTATGAATTATTTGAAAGGTTTAAAGAATTGTATGAAATAAATTGATAAAGTATTAGAATTCTTTGATCGGATCAAGGAATAAATACTTGTGCAATAAGTTTCTAGATCATCTCAAATGGTTTTCTCATAATGGACACATCCTGATACGCAATAATTGATTGATGTATCTGAATGGAAAATTCGTACCTTGTTGGACATGGTGCGGTCCATAATGATTTTACCGACATGCCAGTATCCTTCTAAGGTCATGTCCTAGAAATGGTTGCATATCTACGAAAATGGTAACCTCAAAATCCGGCCCCAAGACTCCATAAAAGTTATGGACGGGGAGTATTCCTAATCTTAAGTATGTTAAGATAAGGGGTTGTCCAACTTATGTGAAAAGGTTTCAAAGGATAAGTTTGGGACAAGATTTTATAAGTGTCGATTTGTGGGACATCCTAAAGTAAGTTTAGGGTATATGTTCTATAATCCTAGTTAGCAAAAGGTGTTTGTTGCAAAATACGTTGCATTCTAAGATAAAGATGTTTATCATTGAAGGTGCTAGTGGAAGGATTATAGATCTTGAAGAGTTCATAATCCACAAAACACTATAAGTCAAATAAGAGGAACCTGTAGATAGACCTATTGTACCACAACCGAATCATAAATCTGGAATATATAGTACCGAAGATACCTAGGAGGTATGGATTCATCATGGATGATGATGATGAGGTACGCATCATAGAAGATGATGATCCAGAGTTACATACGATGAGGTAAGAGTTCTAGTGTGTACAAAAGGGTCAGTGGGAGCGTCGTGAAATTTCTAGTATTATATGTTGATATACTACGGATGAGGAATTACATACAAATGCTACAATCAGTAAAGATAAAGTTGTCTAAACATTCCTCCATGAATGATTTGGAAGAGTATCTTAATTGGGGATATAAATCTATATAGATAGATTTAAGAGGATGCTCGACTTAACCCAAGGAACGTATATTCATTTGATGCTAAAGTCGCTTTAGCAAGGCAAACTCAAGAGATGTCTCATGTCGATGAGCTATGGAGTGTATCTCTTAATAGTCCCCACGGACTCTCGAAAAAGAGAGGTCGCATGAGTGACAATCATGTATGCAATGAAATGTACGAGACCGATGTCGATCAATATATTATGGAGAAGTTCACTATGAGTCGCTGAAAACATCTTAAAGTGCTTAACCCAAGCACTAAGGATGTGATCATATTCATGGTGGGTCTAAATTAAAACTAGAGGGCTTAATGACTCAAGTTTTTCGTACGCACCAAGATGACAAAAATCCACTTTAAGGTAAAGCGTTATCTTGAATAAAGGGTGCAAAGTTGAATTGAAAGGTTCCAAACAAAGAAAGAGTTCTTTGGTTTAGTGATAAAGACAAAGTATATAGCTATAAATGAAGTCGCAAGTTGATTGTTTGGATTAAAAGTTCATTACGTAACTAGGAATAGTTCCTAAGTCTCATCTTGGATCTAAACATGTGTTGTGGCACTTTCATTTGATTATTAGAATCATTGAAAGATGGGAAATCACTATAGAGATAGTGGACTCTCATGAACAACATTACATATCCATTAACTAAAGCTTATCCAATAGCGGGATAATCGCCACTTAGAGAAGAAGAAGAGTATGAGATACCATGGCGATTGGCTTTAGTGCAAATGGGAGATTGAAAGTAGTATGCACACAAGCCAATCATGTTTGATGATAAAGCATATACTTTGTGGCAATCTTATTCATTTATTAATAAAAAGTATTAATTTATTAAAGGCTTTTAATTATCTACATGATGTCGCTTTATAATATGTGATAAACCCATAGTTTTAAGCAATGCTTTTAGAATAATGATGATGATCATTCTAATGAGATCTAAATTCTTAGAAAGCTTAAAACTAAAATAGTTCCCAATCATTGGATTACTAAATTGGGGATTTGTGAATCCGGATAGATTGGTACATACGTTGCTTGCTCATTGGATGAGGATGATTGATCTCATGATCATTTGTGTGGAGACACTAAAGCAAGTATGTAGGTGCTTATTAGAGAATAAGTTCAACGAGCGTGGCTCGCTAAGGAATACCTAATGGAGTTTTACTTGCTGTCAATAGGAATTCATGTAGTGATAGTAGTAGATAAGTGATCCTTGGACTTGAGATCATCATAGTATCTTGTGTATGATGAGTTATACTTTGACTTATTCCATAAGACCCTTAGGGTATATCAAAGGGTATGCTTGGGTATAATAAGTTGTATATGGAGATAATGTATTATCAATAAAGAATCTACCACTTCTATTAAAAGAAGAGAAATGTCTTATGTGATTCGATAAATGACAACCCAAAGTCCTTGGTTAAGGCGTAATGAAATTAGAAAGGAGTTTCTAATTTGCATTATTTGGAGTCAGTGCATTTAAGAGTCGAAATACATATACTTAAATAAAATAAGACTCGACAAATTCCATGTCTTATATTTAATTGGGACATTGTATGGTGGAAGGATTGAATTGTACGGTAACTATTATTCAAAGGTTCTTTTATGATTAATGTTGAAATCTATATTATCCGGAAAGTCGCTTGATCGCTAGGAGGCTTATCCCTATTGTAGAATAAATATTATTTATTTAAATAAATAAATTGTTTAATTTATTTATTTAAATAAGATTAAATTGTTCTAATTGATTTATTCACAACCTAGTTTAATATGGAGAACCTAAAGGGTCACACCATAAAAGGAAGAATAATTATTTAAGAAGTTAATGGCATAATCGTAATAATATGTTATGTATATTTAATTTAATCTATGGTGATAGAATAAATTAAATAGCTTAATATTTATTATTTAATATTTTAGAAATATTAAATATAAATTAATAAGAGGAGTCTTATTAATATTATTACAATTATTATTATTATTTTAATTTCTAAAGAGTTTAGGAATTAATTTAATATAAGTACTTCATTTATTCCTAATTGATTAGGAAGGAAAATTAGTTAAAGGAGTTTAATTAATTATCCCTAATAAGATTAGGGAGAGCCTTTAATTAAAAAGGGTTTAATTAAATAATACCTTATTTTAATAGGGTTACTTGATATCTTTATAAGAGGAGTCTTATATCAGATATTAAGAATACGTGATAATTCCAATGGTTGGAGAGTACGTTCTTTTTCTATAGAGATAGAAAAACTAGGGTTTAGCCAACCACCCATCTTCTTGAATCCTTCTTCTTCCTTGGTGGATCACCTCTAGAGGCCAAACACTTGGGTGGCTAACGCTTGATCAAAGGAAGGAACCAAACCCTAGAGATTCAAATTGAACGCGAAAAGAATTGGAGGTGAACTTGCACTGAGGAAGGCCGGATCTTCAAGGGTATGATTCTTGTTCTTCAATTTATCGCTTAATTAATAATTGTGCATAAAGGGTGATCCGGGTATATGGTTTGTAAAATTTTAAAACTCGATTTTCCACGCTTTAAAACATTTTTGCAATTTGATCAAGGTTTCATGAATATTACAAACCTAACAGTGGCATCAGAGCCAAACCTTTATGTGAATTATTAATTATTTTGATTTGATATGTATGTTAATATGTGTTTAGAACAATTTAATTGGGTATACTTTTATTGTATAAAATAAAAAAAATAAAAATAATGGCAAAACTGTTCGCGATTTTTTTTTAAATTCCGTGTATCACTTTTGTTTTGCAAATTTTTTTTCTTATACCGGAAATCAAAGTCGCAAAGCGTTGCCGAATCACGTTTTTTTTTTTAAAAGCTGATCGTGGGTTTGCTATCTGCAAAAGTTATCATACGGATTATATATATGGATGGGATTACATATATGCTGTTAAAAGGTTAGCAGGGAATCACTTAAAGTAAACATGTTACTTTACAAAAGGGTAATATATATTATATATATTTATATTAACCGCACGGTTTTATATATATAATATTTTAATAATTAAAATAAAAATTTATTTTAATCATAAAATAAAAGGTTTATTTTAATCTTAAAATAAAAAGTTTGTTTTAATTTTAAAATTAGATTTCATGCTAACTAATTAGAGTTGGAATTGAATTTCATGATAACTAATTGGAGTTGAAATTGGATTCTATATTTTCCTTAAATAAAGGAGTTTATTTAAATATGAAATAATATTTCATGTTATTCAAAATAAAAAAGTTTATTTGTGAATAGGAAAGTGAATCCATGTTTCCTTAAATAAAAGAGTTTATTTAGATATGGAATAAGATTTCATATTATTCAAAATAAAGGAGTTTATTTGTGAATAGGAAAAAGAATCTGTGTTTCCTTTAATGAATGACTTTTTTTCATGGAATTGATTCCATAATTAATTAAAATAAAAGAGTTTATTTTGATTAAAGATTTTGATTAAAATAAAATAGTTTATTTTATTCAAAATTAGATAAATTAAAATAAAATAGTTTTATTTTGATTTAAATTTGGATTAAAATAAAGGAGTTTATTTTGATTCAAAAATAGATTTTATACTAACTAAATTTGCCCATTAAATGATATCAATATATATATTGAATGTTTATTATTCATAAGATGAATGTTATTTATCGATGCATATGATGATATGTATGATAATAAATGGGATTGATTTTGGACTATTGACCAATGTGATTGGATTTTATTTTAGTTGGATGCATGAATGTATGGGTTTTATTAAATGGGGTCTGCATGCACCTCGCCTTCTCTAATTTTTTCTTAATGTAAATTCTATCTCCTCCTATGTACTTCCCTCGATCACCGATCAAGGTTTCTATTTATTTTAAATAGTTTTGTAATAGGAATAGTTAGAATTAATTTTGAAGAATTGGAGATCAAGGAACAAGGAGCGCTTGAAGACCGCTTGTAATGGAGCCCCGGGTTTAAATGTAATAGTTATATTTAAATATTATTTCTTGCACCCCTAGGGTTTGAACTTTTGGTTCACTTGGTGGCTCTAGTGAACCAAACTAGAATAAAGGTCCATAATCAATCCGGGTAGAATATAGTATTCTATATGTGCATGCTTATACTATATATATTATATATTATGCAAACATGCTTCGCATGTTAATTAATATGACGCGTATTTTATATATATATATATATGTGCATGCGCGCTAAACAAGATGAGACAAATTAATAACAATCCCCTCAAATTTTTTTTATATTAAGTCCTAAGCGTTCAAAGATATTTGGAATATCGAACGTCGCCTTCTAGCATGATAAAATTAATAGAGTATTAAATATTTAATATGAGTTTGTTGTGTCACCACAAGGCAAGTATTAAGTATTTAAGATGTTAATTTATCACATTTGATGCTTATAAAGAAAATTGAACAATATTGTCTTGTTGTGTCACCACAAGGATGATATTTTTCTTTTTTGAATATATGGAGTGCTAGGTTGGACTTAACTTGGATAATTTTGATTCGGATGTGCCACCACTTGATCAAAATAATCTAAGAGGCAAAAGAAAAGGAGTTGCATAGTTGATGTAATTGACAAAAGTTGTCTACCTATTTATTTATATATAGTTTGTTGTGACACCACAAAGCTATATACATTTGAAATGGGATCCTTATTCTCACTAGAAAATCTTTAATTAGATTTTGCTGAACTATATAAGTGAGGGTAATATAGTTTGAAGAAAATAGTGGGAGACACCAATTTAAAACAAGACCTAATTTATTTTGGTAATTAATAAAAAAATGTATGTTAAAATGTTTTTAATTACAAATTCATTTACGTAATTTTACAATGTCTAAAATTACTATCATCTGCGAAGCATATTAGATGCTAAATTAACCGCATCAATTAAACTGGATTGGTTAAGGAATTTGAGAAAAGTTCTCATAATTTGAAAAACTATCTTATGTCCTCAATACGCCTATCCTCGCAATGGTTGCGCATAATGCCTCTGAGGAAGAGATTGCTACTTTTAGAAAGTGGCAAGATGATGCACAGTTGGCTTAATGCATCATGCTCGCATCCATGAGTAACGAGCTTCACGTCAAGATGAAACTATGGATACTCCTACTATATTCCCGCACATCAAGTAGTTGATGGTGAGGAAAGTAGGACCGATAGATATCGACATATCTAAGGAGCTCTTCCGATCTAGAATGGCCAAATGGCACTATAAGATGCATAAAAAGTTCTTAACATAATCAATTTGATTGATCAATTAGGACAATTGTGTAAGACCCCAAATTATTAATAAATGAAATTTATTTTCCTCTATTTATTATTTTGAAATAGTAAGGGTTGATTTGATTAATGTGGATAGTTATGGGTAAAATACGCAAATATTTCAATAAGCAAGTGGTTATAAAATATTCATTATTGTCGGGAATATTCGTTTGGTCGTGGAATATTCAGATCGCTTGGGAATATTCGCATTTACGACGCCAAGCAGCTTTTTGTGGGCCCCATAACTGAAAGCGATTGATGAAAAAAACGAAAAAATATAAGTTATTTATAAATAACTACGTAGTTGTTACCAAGTAATACCGCTGAATACACTATGGTTAAAACACACTAATACGCGTTGTTGAACAAGAGAAGACACCAGTATTGCACCAATTATTTATTCTTACGTAAGAAGGCACTACTCAATAATTGTTACAAAGAATTACTGCTCAAAGATTTTATCGATTCAATAATTGTTTGCATTGATATTTTATATTACCGTTGTTTCAATAAATTGTCATTACATAGTATTTTCCATTATCGAAGCAATAATTCATATTATCCTCGAATAATATTATTAGAAAATATTATTGGCAATGTCTAGAAAGTTCTCGTTTAAAGAGAGGTTTGGTCACCTAATCATGCTACCAAGAAGGAGAAATCTTTATCGAAAGCCCCTCTTCCGGAAACTACCGTCACAAGATCGTGATTCTCAGAAATTATATTTGTGAATAATTAATTATTGATTTATATGATGAGAAAAATATTGATTTTATGTGGATATAGATGGAAAAAATTTTTAAAATGACAATTGTTGAAAATTAATATTTTATATTTTTCTGATAAAATAATTCATTTAAATATATTATTTTAATAATATATTAACGGTGATATTTTTATAATGAATGTGAGATATATGATTATATGAGGAGGAAGAGTATTTTTGTGGCATTAAATGTTTAACACATATTTTGTGTGTTGGTGGACACAATTATTGACCGAAATTTGATTATAGCCTGTAAAATCACCCGTTTGTGAATTTCGGTCAATTTCTGTTTGGAATTTGGAAAAACTTTCTTCTGCAAAGTTGTAGAGAATTGAATTTCCTATAAAAACTCGCAAGATTTGAATTTTATGACAAAAGGGCTATTATTATGAATTATTGAAGTTTCGGAGTTCCGAAATAATTGATTTTTGGGAGTTTTAATTAATTATTTTGAGAAAAACGTTTTTGGTGAGTTTGTGAACCTCATTTAACAAGTGCTATGGCTGAAATCAGATTTCAAAAGTGGGCTAAGGAATTTTGTTTATAAATAATATTATTATATTCAATTTTCTACTTTGGTGTTCTAAGCATTTTCCTATAAATAGGGAGCTTAGGTTAGAATTGAAAATTACACCAGAAACTGAAGTTTTCTCTCTATTTCTCTCTCGATATTTGAGCGTGTTCTTGTGAGTATTTTGAGTATACTTTCAGTATAGCTATACGGTGCAAGTTCAACTCATAGCCTATATCCGGTGTTTCAACTAGAAGTACTGTCTTTCGAGGTAAGGGATGTTATTTTATTCGAAAATGATATTATTTCTTCAATATCATTATGCCAAAATATTGGTTGGAACTATTTATCAAATTTGGAACTTTTTCATGTCGGGGTTACTATTCATGAGTTACTATTCACGAGTTACTATTCACAAGTTACTATTCACGAGTACTATTCACGAAGCGTGAAGATGTTTTTTTGTGAAATTTCTATCTTTTGGTGTCGGAGTTACTATTCACGATACTTGTCTTATTCACGATATCGACACTAATTATTCACTTAATACTTAAGACTATTCAATAAAAATGAAATTTCTTCTTTTCGTCTAAAATATCTATTCGGATACTAGCTTTGATTGTATCCATGTTTTGATTATTCTTGAATTTTACACCACTATGATTATTTTTGAGGTATTGTTGGACATGGATAAAACAAAGTACTAATCCTTAATCCTTAATCCTTGTCATTTTGTTTCACTAGATTCGCTTTTTTAAAAATATTTTCATCATCCTCGCCTTAAATGATGATATTATCGAATATCTTTGGCCCAGTAGTGCAAAGATGAATGATTTCTTGATGAATATCTTTGGCCCGTAATGCTAAGATGAACAGGTGTTGAGATGAACATGACCGACTGATTAATATCTTTCGCCCGTAATGCAAAGATGAACAGGTGTTTAGATGAACATGACCAACTGATGAATATCTTTGGCCTGTAGTGCAAAGATGAATATTTGATTCCGATATATATCGATTGATGTTACAGGATAAAATATCGACGATGAACTTTTAAATTCATATATAGAAGATAGTAGTTTGCATTCTCTACTTAACTCTTCTAATGAATTATTATTTCACCGCTAATATTGATTTAAAATTTGTTGTCTATCAGTATTCTATTAGATTTTTTCCCCTCATGAAGACTAACGATAATTTGTTGTATATTATCTTAGTCATAATATTCTTTACCGGGCTAGTTGAGCTCACCCTTTTCCTTGTTGTTCCATTTTTCTTCTCGTGAGGCAAGAATGTAAAGTGAGTACTAGCTCTGGGTATAGAAATGAAGGTTCTAGAGAGAGTTGTTTAGTAGTCCTCACCATTTTTGTAAAATAATGTATCAATAATTATGATGGGGATTTATTTGCGTGTGGATATTGTCTAGATGGCAATATCTCGTATTTAAACTCACAGCTTTATATGTTGTAATAATAAAGTTGTAGTTATTTCGCACCATGTATTTGGCGCACTCGAATGGGTTGGATGGAATGGACCTATTTTGGGGGCGCCACAACTTGGTATCGAGCTTAGGATACGATCTCCATGAGATCGGGAATAGAACTAGAGGGGAGAGACGAGTAAATCCTTCGCTAGTGTGTCCTACCTAAGCTTATTTTATTAGTCGGTCAAGATATAGGGATATTATGTGATATATTGATTTCCTTAATTAACCCTTGTTTTATGACAAGATTTGAGAATGTCGAATCGAGAATATTAATGCTGGGAGTAAATGAGACCGTGGAGATGCCTCAGATCTACCAACGAGGAGAACGTGCAACAGTCGGGCAATGTACCTCCCGTGAACAACACCATTGAGCAAATGATGAACGAGGGGATGTTTAGAAGCTTTTTGCGCTTAATGCAAAATCGCATTTGAGGAGACTCGTGTTCAAAATACAGAGAGAAATGATAGCAATTCACGGGTGGTCACAAATGCAAGCAGCTCAAAGAGTTGGGACCACCGTAATTCGGGGAAAGCCGGATCCGATTAAGGCGAGACGGGTCAAACAAATTACCAAGATATTCGATGTCTCGGATGCACGGAGGAACAGAAAAGTTCCATTCGCTACTTTTATGTTCCGTAACGAGGCGTACATCGGGTGGGAATCAGAAGCGTACCCATCCACCGCACTCAAAGATGTCATGGGAGACGCGTTTGAAGCTTCAATGACAAGTACTTCCCGAAAGTATTCGCTATATGAAGGAAGTGGAGTTTATTAGACATGAGCGGTAATAACATGACGGTGTTCCAAAGACGAGGCAAAGTTCATGGAGTTATCCGTGTTTGCACCTCATTTGGAGGAGAATGAGGAACGATGACGCGGATGTTTCGAGAGGTTTGAAACCCGACATACGCCAAGATCTCATTTCTCATAAATTTTCTCTCTATTCGTGATGTTGTCAATGGGCTCAATTGTTGTTAGAGCGAGATAACGAGTACGCTCAACCGAGGGACCATAACCGTGATCATATCAAGATAGCAAATATCATCGAATAACGATAACCAATGGAGAAAGAAGAATACGATTAAGGCGGTAACCACTCTGGTGGTAATCGTGGCCATGAAAATAGAAGAAGCGAGTCGGGAGGAGATTTTAAAAAGAGGAGATTCAACAACGACCATGTGAAGACGCTACCCGAGAGTAATCGGTTCCAAGGGAGGAGAAAGACCACCCGTCGATATGTTATAAATGCGGAAAAGAGGGACATATCACCCAAACCGCCCACAACAGCTTTAAGGTATGCTATAATTGTGGAAAAGAAGGACATATCGCCGAGATTAGACGGTATCGAAACCCAGTCCAATGAATGGTGACTCAAAAGGATGTCCTGGAAAAGTCAAAGTCAACGGTTCTCGAAAGAGCGCTTATCGTGACTTCATTAAAATGCGAGAACCCGAACAAAGTTAGCACGGTTAGTTAATTATAAATTCTTCGAAGTTTATACCTTACTAGATATCGGCTCTACCCATTCTTTTATCTCTTTGCTTGCAAGGCCAATGTTTGAACTTGACTACGGAGAAATTAGACTTTGACCTATTTATGGAGACTCAGTTAGAGAAACTTTCATTACATCCGTTGTTTAGAAATCTTGTTTGATTCAGTTGGCACTATCATCATTACTCCGTTAACCTTATTTCTATAGAGATATTTGCTTTTGATGTGATTTTAAGGTTAACTACTCATCATGCCGAAATTGATTACTTTCGTAAGGTTGTTAATTTTCATATTCCTAAGCAACTCGTTATTCAATTCAAGCAATCAAACCATGGTAATCAAACATTTTCATATCAAGCCATGAAGTCATTCGCTTATTACGGATGTCAAGTTTTCTTAGTCCATGTTATGGATTTGAATAAAGACACGCCGATTTGAATAATATTCTGTTGTTATTGATTTTTCCCGATGTATTTCAAAGAATTTCTCGCTTACTCCCAAAGCTTCGATATTAAATTTTGTATCGACTTTGAACCCTAGACAAAACTCATTTCTAAAATCTCATATCGAATGGCTCCTATTGAACTTCGTGAGTTAAAAATTTAACTATAGAATTTGGTACTGAGCCTTTATCCGGTGACTTCCTTTGTGGAATGCACCGCCGCATCTCCGTAGGGGACACCATATTCGCGCGATAGTAAACCGATAGGTGTCATTGTAACGTCTTATCCAAGGTTGGGATATGAGTCACAATTTGAGAACAACCTAAGTCGTAAATCGAAATACGTAGCTTTCTAGGCTTAGTTGGTTATTATCTGAGATTCGTTGAAGGATATTCTCAATCACTATTCCATTAACGCAAATGACTCAGAGATACAAAATTTGAATGGAGCAAAGAATGTGGGAAGAGCTTCAAGAACTCAAGAGGAGACTCATTTCAAAGACATGTTCTGACGACCATACCATCCTCGGAAAAGCGAACGTGGTAGGCGACGTGTTGAGTAGAAGATCGAGATACAAGTACGAAAACGATATTGTCAAAGACTCATTTCGTATAATTTACAAATAATAGAAATGGAGATGAAAACTCTAGTTACCCACGTGATGATATACGAGTATAATCGACTTTAATCGATAAAGTTAAAGCTGTTCAAGCTACACACCGGACCTGATGAATTTAAAGAAGGAGGTGCAAGAAGTTGTTATTTCAAAAGCAAGAATCGGTGAGGTGAGGAAAGCTCAAACCTTCGATTTATTAACATATTTGAAATTCTCGATCAAATAGGAACTGTGGCCTATAGACTCGTTTTACCGCCAGGTATGACGCATGTTCATAACGTTTTTCACGTATCGATGTTACGTAAATATGTGGATGACCTGAACCACGTCATTGAGTTAGAACCGAACGAGATAGCCGAAGACTTAACATACGAGGAGGTACCTGTCAAGATCTTGGATAGGAAAGAACATGTCATATGTACCGAGGTTATACCACAAGTTAAAGTTTTGTGGAGAAATCATGCTATTGAGGAAATGACTTGGGAGTTGGAAATGGAAATGAAAGCGAGGTATTCTCATCTTTTCGAAACACCAGGTACGTACGTCAATTTCGAGGACGAAATTTCATAAGGAGGGGAGGTTGTAAGACCCCAAATTATTAATAAATGAAATTTATTTTCCTCTATTTATTATTTTGAAATAGTAAGGGTTGATTTGATTAATGTGGATAGTTATGGGTAAAATACGCAAATATTTCGAATAAACAAGTGGTTATAAAATATTCATTATCGTCGGGGAATATTCGTTTGGTCGTGGAATATTCGTATCGCTTCGGGGAATATTCGCATGACGACCACGCTAGCCTTTTGTGGGCCCCATAACGAAAGCTATTGGATGAAGAAAACGAAAAATATAATTTATTTATAAATAATTGCGTAGTTTATTACCAAGTAATTATCTTCGTTGGAATACACTTGCGTTAAAACACACTAATACGCGTTGTTGAACAAAGAGCACACTGACAGATTGCACTAATTATTGATTCTTACGTAAGAAGACACTACTACTAATAATTGTTACAATAATTACTGCTCAAAGATTTTATTTTATTGATTCAATAATTGCTGCATTGATATTTTATATTATTGTTGTTTCAATAAATTGTCATTACATAGTATTTTCCATTATCGAAGCAATAATTCATATTATCTGAATAATATTATTAGAAAACATTATTGGCAATGTCTAGAAAGTTCTGTCTAAAGAGAGGTTTGGTCACCTAATTGTGCGCCAGTAAGGAGAAATCTTTAATGGAAAGCCCCCTCTTTCCTGGGAACGACTTGGTTGCTAGTACTGTGATTCTGTAATTTATATTTGTGAATAATTAATTATTGATTTATATGATGAGGAAAATATTGATTTTAAGTGGATATAGATGGAGAAAATTTTTAAAATGACAATTGTTGAAAATTAATATTTTATCTTTTTCTGATAAAATAATTCATTTAAATATATTATTTTAATAATATATTAACGGTGATATTTTTATAATGAATGTGGGATATATGATTATATGAGGAGGAAGAGTATTTTTGTGGCATTAAATGTTTAACACATATTTTGTGTGTTGGTGGACACAATTATTGACCGAAATTTGATTATAGCCTATAAAATCACCCGTTTGTGAATTTTGGTCAATTTCTGTTTGGAATTTGGAAAAACTTTCTTCTGCAAAGTTGTAGAGAATTGAATTTCCTATAAAAAGTCGCGAGATTCGAATTTTCTGACAAAAGGGCTATTTATTATGAATTATTGAAGTTTTGAGTTCAAATAATTGATTTTTGGGAGAGAAAATTAATTTTTTGAGAAAAACGTTTTGGTGAGTTTGTGAACCTCATTTAACATGTGCTATGGCTGAAATCAGATTTCAAAAGTGGGCTAAGGAATTTTGTTTATAAATAATATTATTATATTCAATTTTCTACTTTGGTGTTTCTAAGCATTTTCCTATAAATAGGGAGCTTAGGTTAGAATTGAAAATTACACCGTAAACTCAAGTTTTCTCTATTTCTCTCGATATTTGAGCGTATTCTTGTGAGTATTTTGAGTATACTTTGAGTATAGCTATATACTAGTGCAAGTTCAACTCATAGCCTATATCCTGTTTCAACTAAAGTACTTGCTTTTCGAGGTAAGGGATGTTATTTTATTCAAAATGATATTATTTCTTCAATATCATTATGCCAAATATTGGTTGTAACTTTTATCAAATTTGGAACTTTTTCATGTCGGGGTTACTATTCATGAGTTACTATTTACGAAGTTACTATTCATTACTATTCACGAGTTACTATTCACGAGTACTATTCACGAAGCGTGAAGATGTTTTTTTGTGAAATTTCTATCTTTTGGTGTCGAGTTACTATTCACGATATACGACACTATTCACGAATCTGACTATTCATTCACGACTATTCATCTAAAAATGAAATTTCTTCTTTTCGTCAAAATATCTATTCGGATACTAGCTTTGATTGTATCCATGTTTTGATCATTCTTGAATTTTACACCACTATGATTATTTTTGAGGTATTGTTGGACATGGATAAAACAAAGTACGAATCCTTAATCCTTAATCCTTGTCATTTTGTTTCACTAGATTCATTTCTTTAAAAATATTTTTCATCATCCTCGCCTTAAATGATGATATTATCAATATCTTTGGCCCAGAGAGTGCAAAGATGAATGATTTCTTGATGAATATCTTTGGCCCGTAGTGCAAAGATGAACAGTGTTGAGATGAACACGACCGATCGATTAATATCTTTGGCCGTAGTGCAAAGATGAACAGTGTTTAGGTGAACATGACCAATCGATGAATATCTTTGGCCTCAGAGTGCAAAGATGAATATTTGATTCCGATATATATATCGATTGATGTTACAGGGATAAAATATCGACGATGAACTTTTAAATTCATATATAGAAGATAGTAGTTTGCATTCTCTACTTAACTCTTCTAATGAATTATTATTTCACCGCATGAATATTGATTTAAAATTTGTTGTTGTCTATTGTATTCTATTAGATTTTTCCGTGTTGAAGACTAACGATAATTTGTTGTATATTATCTTAGTCATAATATTCTTTTTATCGGGCTAGTTGAGCTCACCCTTTTCCTTGTTGTTCCATTTTTCTTCTCGTGGAGGCGAGAATGTAAGCGAGTACTAGTCGGGTATGGAATGAAGGTTCTAGAGAGAGTTGTTTAGTAGTCCTCACCATTTTTGTAAAATAATGTATCAATAATTATGATGGGGATTTATTTGCGTGTGGATATTGTCTAGATGGCAATATCTGTATTTAAACTCACAGTTTATATGTTGTAATAATAAAGTTGTAGTTATTTCTGTACCATGTATTTGGCGACTCAGAATGGGTTGGATGGAATGGACCTATTTTGGGGGTGTCACAAACTTGTTTTGTCATGGATGGAGAGTTGAGCCAAGATTTGATCTTGCACTCACTCCCGGACTCCTTTCACAATTGTTGTGAATTTTTCATATAAACAAGCTAGATATCGGCCTTGCTGATTCGCTTAACATGTTGAAAATGTTGAGAGTGACTTTCCAACCAAGAAAAACAAAGTCTTACTGGTAGGGGCCAAAGGATCTTCTGAAAAGAAGAACGATTCAAAGAAGGTAAATGAAAAGGCAAAAACAAAGGATAATAAGAACAAAACTGATACGGATAGCAAAGGAGTTTGCTTCCACTACAATAAGCCTGGACACTGGAAAGAAACTACAAGAAGCATCTTGCAGAGGCTAACCAAAGAAGCTTAGTGAAGTTTTGGTTACAAATACAAATTTGTTCATGATTTAAAATAATTTTTTTTAAGTCAAAGTTCTACTTGGGTATTGGATACCGACTTTGGTTATCATAAATATAGATTTATGAAAGGACCAAACAGAAGTAGAAAGTTAAACAAAGATAAGTAATCCTATGTGTGGAAAATGAAGCAAAGGTTGCTGCATTAGCTATAGAAACTTATAGTTTAGCACTGCCTACGGGCAAATCTATTAAGTCAATAAGTTGTTATTGTATTCCAATTCTTGTTAGAAACATTATTTCCATTTTATTGTTGGACAATAAAATTTTTGGTATTATAATTAAGAACAATTGTTGTTCTATTTATAATAATAATGTTTTGTATAGAACTGAAATATTACTTAATGGATTTTGTATACTTGATTTACGTGAAAAATATATTTTGCAAATTGAACAAACTAGTATAAGAAAATGAGATGATCATTCAAAGAGTTGAATGTGTGTATTTTCTGAAATACAAGTATGAATTATTTGAAAGGTTCAAAGAATTCAGAAGTGAAATAAATTGATAAAGTATTAGAATTCTTTGATCGGATCAAGGAATAAATACTTGTGCAATAAGTTTCTAGATCATCTCAAATGGTTTTCTCATAATGGACACATCCTGATACGCAACAATTGATTGATGTATCTAAATGGAAAATTCATACCTTGTTGGACATGGAAGCGCGGTCCATAATGATTTTACCGACATTCCAAAGTCCTTCTAAGGTCATGTCCTAGAAATGGTTGCATATCTCGAAAATGGTAACCTCAAAATCCATTTCCAAGACTCCATAAAAGTTATGGATGGGGGAGTATTCCTAATCTTAAGTATGTTAAGATAAGGGGTTGTCCAACTTATGTGAAAAGGTTTCAAAGGATAAGCTTGGGACAAGATTTTATAAGTGTCGATTTGTGGGACATCCTAAAGTAAGTTTAGGGTATATGTTCTATAATCCTAGTTAGCAAAAGGTGTTTGTTGCAAAATACGTTGCCTTCTAAGATAAAGATGTTTATCATTGAAGGGGCTAGTGGGAGGATTATAGATCTTGAAGAGTTCATAATACACTATAAGTCAAATAAGAGGAACCTGTAGATAGACATATTATACCACAACCGAATCATAAATCTGGATTATATAGTACCGAAGATACCTAGGAGGTATGGATTCATCATGGATGATGATGATGAGGTACGCATCATAGAAGATGATGATCCAAAGTTACATACGATGAGGTAAGAGTTCTAGTGTGTACAAAAGGGTCAGTGGGAGCGTCGTGAAATTTCTAGTATTATATGTTGATATACTACGGATGAGGAATTACATACCAATGCTACAATCAGTAAAGATAAAGTTGTCTAAACATTCCTCCATGAATGATTTGGAAGAGTATCTTAATTGGGGATATAAATCTATATAGATAGATTTAAGAGGATGCTCGACTTAACCCAAGGAACGATATATTCATTTGATGCTAAAGTCGTTTAGCATGGCAAACTCCAAGAGATGTCTCATGTCGATGAGCTATGGAGTGTATCTCTTTAATAGTCCCCACAGACTCACGAAAAAAGAGGTCGCATGGTGACAATCATGTATGCAATGAAATGTACGAGACCCGATGTTGATCGCATATTATGGAGAAGTTCACTATGAGTCGATGGAAAACATCTTAAAGTGCTTAACCAAAGCACTAAGGATGTGATCATATTCATGGTGGGTCTAAATTAAAACTAGAGGCTTAACAGACTCAAGTTTTTCAGACGCACTAAGATGACGAAAATCCACTTTAAGGTAAAGCGTTATCTTGAATAAAGGGTCCGATGAATTGGAAAGGTTCCAAACAAAGAAAGAGTTGATGGTTTAGTGATAAAGACAAAGTATATAGCTATAAATGAAGTCGCAAGTTGATTGTTTGGATTAAAAGTTCATTACGTAACTAGAATAGTTCTAAGTCTCATCTTGGATCTAAACATGTGTTGTGGCACTTTCATTTGATTATTAGAATCATTGAAAGATGGGAAATCACTATAGAGATAGTGGACTCTCATGAACAACATTACATATCCATTAACTAAAGCTTATCCAACAATGGGATAATCGTCACTTAGAGAAGAAGAGTATGAGATACCATGGCGATTGGCTTTAGTGCAAGTGGGAGATTGAAAGTAGTATGCACACAAGCCAATCATGTTTGATGATAAAGCATATACTTTGTAACAATCTTATTCATTTATTAATAAAAGTATTAATTTATTAAATGCTTTTAATTATCTACATGATCTTTGTTTTATAATATGTGATAAACCCATAGTTTTAAACAATGCTTTTAGAATAATGATGATGATCATTGTAATGAGATCTAAATTCTTAGAAAGCTTAAAACTAAAATAGTTCCCAATCATTGGATTACTAAATTGGGGATTAATGAATCCGGATAGATTGGTACATACGTTGCTTGCTCATTGGATGAGGATGATTGATCTCATGATCATTTGTGTGGAGACACTAAAGCAAGTATGTAGGTGCTTATTAGAGAATAAGTTCATTTGAGCGTTGGCTCGCTAAGGAATACCTAATGGAGTTTTACTTGCCTGTCAATAGGAATTCCTGTAGTGATAGTAGTACAAGTGATCCTTGGACTTGAGATCATCATAGTATCTTGTGTATGATGAGTTATACTTTGACTTATTCCTTAAGACCCTTAGGGTATATCAAAGGGTATGCTTGGGTATAATAAGTTGTACATAGAGATAATGTATGATCAATAAAGAATCTACCACTTCTATTAAAAGAAGAGAAATGTCCTATGTGATTCGATAAATGACAACCCAAGATGTCCTTGGCGGCGAAATGAAATTAGAAAGGAGTTTCTAATTTGCATTATTTGGAGTTAATGCATTTAAGAGTCGAAATACATATAATTAAATAAAATAAGACTTGACAAAGAATTCCATGTCTTATATTTAATTGGGACATTGTATGGTGGAAGGATTGAATTGTACGTTAACTATTTACTCAAAGGTTCTTTTATGATTAATGTTGAAATCTATATTATCTGAAAAGTCGTTGATCGCTAGGGAGGCTTATCCCTATGTAGAGAATAAATATTATTTATTTAAATAAATAAATTGTTTAATTTATTTATTTAAATAAGATTAGAATTATTCTAATTGATTTATTCACAACCGGTTTAATATGGAGAACCTAAAGGGTCACACCATAAAAGGAAGAATAATTATTTAAGAAGTTAATGGCATAATCGTAATAATATGTTATGTATATTTAATTTAATCTATGGTGATAGAATAAATTAAATAGCTTAATATTATTATTTAATATTTTAGAAATATTAAATATAAATTAATAAGAGGAGTCTTATTAATATTATTACAATTATTATTATTATTTTAATTTCTAAAAGAGTTTAGGAATTAATTTAATATAAGTACTCTCATTTATTCCTAATTGGATTAGGAAGGAAAATTAGTTAAAGGAGTTTAATTAATTATCCCTAATAAGATTAGGGAGCCCCTTTAATTAAAAAAGGTTTAATTAAATAATACCTTATTTTAATAGGGTTACTTGATATCTTTATAAGAGGAGTCTTATATCAGATATTAAGAATACGTGATAATTCCAATGGTTGGAGAGTACGCTCCTTTTCTATAGAGATAGAAAAACTATGGTTTAGCCAACCACCCATCTTCTTGAATCTTTCTTCTTCCTTGGTGGATCACCTCTAGAGGCCAAACACTTGGGTGGCTAACGTTGATCAAAGGAAGGAACCAAATCCGGTGGATTTAGTTGAACGCAAAAAGAATTGGAGGTGAACTTGTACCTGAGGAAGCTCGGATCTTCAAGGGTATGATTCTTGTTCTTATATTTTTCGTTTAATTAATAATTGTGCATAATGGGTGATCCGGGTATATGGTTTGTAAAATTTTAAAACTCTGATTTTCCACGTTTCCGCTAATTTATGCAATTTGATTACGTTCATGAATATTACAAACCTAACAGTGGCATCAGAGCCAAACCTTTATGCGAATTATTAATTGTTTTGATTTTATATGTATGTTAATATGTGTTTAGAACAATTTAATTGGGCATAATTTTATTGTATAAAATAAAAAAATAAAAAAAATGGCAAAACCTGTTAAGATTTTTTTTTTAAATTCGTGTCTCTCACTTTTGTTTTGCAAATTTTTTTTTTATACCGAAATCAAAGTCGCATGGCGTTCTTAAATAACGTTTTTTTTTAAAAGGCGATCGTGGGTTTCTTATATCTCGCAAAAGTTATCATCTGAATTATATATATGGATGGGATTACATATATCTTTGTTAAAAGGTTAGCGAGGAATCACTTAAAGTAAACATGTTACTTTACAAAAGGGTAATATATATTATATATATTTATATTAACCGCACGGTTTTATATATATAATATTTTAATAATTAAAATAAAATTTATTTTAATCTTAAAATAAAAGGTTTATTTTAATCTTAAAATAAAAGTTTGTTTTAATTTTAAAATTAGATTTCATGCTAACTAATTAGAGTTGGAATTGAATTTCATGATAACTAATTGGAGTTGAAATTGGATTCTATATTTTCCTTGAATAAAGAAGTTTATTTAAATATGAAATAAGATTTCATGTTATTCAAATAAAAGAGTTTATTTGTGAATAGGAAAGTGAATCCATGTTTCCTTAAATAAAAGAGTTTATTTAAATATGGAATAAGATTTCATATTATTCAAAATAAAGGAGTTTATTTGTGAATTGAAAAAAATCCGTGTTTCCTTTAATGAAGGACTTTTTTTTTTCATGGAATTGGATTCCATAATTAATTAAAATAAAAGGGTTTATTTTGATTAAAGATTTTGATTAAAATAAAATAGTTTATTTTATTCAAAAATTAGATAAATTAAAATAAAATAGTTTTATTTTGATTTAAATTTGGATTAAAATAAAGGAGTTTATTTTGATTCAAAAATAGATTTTATACTAACTAAATTTGCCCATAAAATTATATCAATATATATATTGAATGTTTATTATTCATAAGATGAATGTTATTTATTGATGCATATGATGATGTGTATGATAATAAATGGTATTGATTATGGACTATTGACCAATGTGATTGGATTTTATTTTAGTTGGATGCATGAATGTATGGGTTTTATTAAATGGGGTCTGCGCTTTTCGCCTTTCTCTAATTTTTCTTAATGTAAATTCTATCTCCCTCCTATGTACTTCCCTTATTCTTGATCAAATTTCTATTTATTTTAAATAGTTTTGTAATAGGAATAGTTAGAATTAATTTTGAAGAATTGGAGATCAAGGAACAAGGAGCTTGAAGACCCGCTTGTAATGGAGCCCGGGTTTAAATGTAATAGTTATATTTAAATATTATTTCTTGCACCCTAGGGGTTTGACCTTTTGGTTCACTTGGTGGCTCTAGTGAACCAAACTAGAATAAAGGTCCATAATCAATCAAGGGTAGAATATAGTATTCTATATGTGCATGCTTATACTATATATATTATATATTATGCAAACATGCTTCGCATGTTAATTAATATAACGCGCGTATTTTATATATATATATGCATGCGCTAAACAAGATGAGACAAATTAATAACAAACCCCTCAAATTTTTTTTATATTAAGTCCTAAGAGTTCAAAGATATTTGGAATATCGAACGTCGCCTTCTAGCATGATAAAATTAATAGAGTATTAAATATTTATTATGAGTTTGTTGTGTCACCACAAGGCAAGTATTAAGTATTTAAGATGTTAATTTATCACATTTGATGCTTATAAAGAAAATTGAACAATATTGTTTTGTTGTGTCACCACAAGGATGATATTTTTCTTTTTTGAATATATGGAGTGCTAGGTTGGACTTAACTTGGATAATTTTGATTCGGATGTGCCACCACTTGATCAAAATAATCTAAGAGGCAAAAGAAAAGGAGTTGCATAGTTTATGTAATTGACAAAAGTTGTCTACCTATTTATTTATATATAGTTTGTTGTGTCACCACAAAGCTATATACATTTGAAATGGGATCCTTATTCTCACTAGCAAATCTTTAATTAGATTTTGCTTCAAACTATATAAGTGAGGGTAATATAGTTTGAAAAAAATAGTGGGAGATACCAATTTAAAACAAGACCTAATTTATTTTGGTAATTAATAAAAGAATGTATGTTAAAATGTTGTTAATTACAAATTCATTTACAGAATTTTACAATGTCTAAAATTACTATCACCATGAAGCATATTAGATGCTAAATTAACGAGCCAAATTAAACGGATTGGTTAAGGAATTTGAGAATAGTTCTCATAGTGAAAAACTATCTTATGTCCTTGTCGCCAATCCTCGCAATGGTTGCGAATAATGCCTCGAGGAATAGATTGCTACTTTTAGAAAGTGGGAAGATGATGCACAACTTGGCTCAATGCATCATGCTCGCATCCATGAGTAACGAGCTTCGTACGGCATGAAACTATGGATGCTCCTACTATATTCCTGCACATCAAGTAGTTGATGGTGAGGAAAGTAGGACGGATAGATATCAGATATCTAAGGAGCTCTTCCAATCTAGAATGGCCAATGGCACTATAGTACAGACAAAAAGTTCTTAACATAATCAATTTGATTGATCAATTCGGACAACTGGTTTTGTCATGGATGGAGAGTTGAGACAAGATTTGATCTTGCACTCACTCCTGGACTCCTTTCACAATTGTTGTGAATTTTTCATATAAACAAGCTAGATATCAGCCTTGCTGATTCGCTTAACATGTTGAAAATGTTGAGAGTGACTTTCCAACCAAGAAAAACAAAGTCTTACTGGTAGGGGCCAAAGGATCTTCTGAAAAGAAGAACGATTCAAAGAAGGTAAATGAAAAGGCAAAAACAAAGGATAATTAGAACAAAACTGATACGGATAGCAAAGGAGTTTGCTTCCACTACAATAAGCCTGGACACTGGAAAGAAACTGCAAGAAGCATCTTGCAGAGGCTAACCAAAGAAGCTTAGTGAAGTTTTGGTTACAAATACAAATTTGTTCATGATTTAAAATAATTTTTTTTAAGTCAAGGTTCTACTTGGGTATTGGATACCGAATTTGGTTATCATAAATATAGATTTATGAAAGGACCAAACAAAAGTAGAAAGTTAAACAAAGATAAGTAATCCTATGTGTGGAAAATGAAGCAAAGGTTGCTGCATTAGCTATAGAAACTTATAGTTTAGCACTTTCTTACTGGGCAAATCTATTAAGTCAATAAGTTGTTATTGTATTCCGATTCTTGTTAGAAACATTATTTCCATTTTATTGTTGGACAATAAAATTTTTGGTATTATAATTAAGAACAATTGTTGTTCTATTTATAATAATAATGTTTTGTATAGAACTAAAATATTACTTAATGGATTTTGTATACTTGATTTACGTGAAAAATATATTTTGCAAATTGAACAAACTAGTATAAGAAAATGAGATGATCATTCAAAGAGTTGAATGTGTGTATTTTCTGAAATACAAGTATGAATTATTTGAAAGGTTCAAAGAATTCAGAAGTGAAATAAATTGATAAAGTATTAGAATTCTTTGATCGGATCAAGGAATAAATACTTGTGCAATAAGTTTCTAGATCATCTCAAATGGTTTTCTCATAATGGACACATCCTGATACGCAATAATTGATTGATGTATCTGAATGGAAAATTCATACCTTGTTGGACATGGTGCGGTCCATAATGATTTTACCGACATTCCAGTGTCCTTCTAAGGTCATGTCCTAGAAATGGTTGCATATCTACGAAAATGGTAACCTCAAAATCCGGCCCCAAGACTCCATAAAAGTTATGGACAGGGAGTAGGAGTGAGCACAAAATGGATAAAACCGAACTACCGAACCGAACCGAATTTTTTTAACCGAATTATTTCGGTTTTTCGGTTTTTTTTACAATTTCGGTTATATCCGAATTATTACTCACTATTCGGTTTCGGTTTCGGTTTTCAAAATACAAATTATTCGGATACCCGAATACCGAACCTTAATACTTAAAAAAAATTAATTTATAATATTATATCTTAATACTTAAAAATAAATTAATTCACTCCTCCTTATCTCTCACAGACTCATTACTCATACTCGGACTCTCACTCCTCATTACACTAGACTAGTCGCATACTCGCTCAATCTTTCAAATCTCGAGATCTATTAAATCTCGATCTCGATTCTCTCTAAAATAGTTTGATCTCATGATCTAGTCAACCTTTCAGATCTCATGATCTCGATTTTGATCTCGGATCTAATCTAATCTTACCCATACACATTCTGCGCGCCCAACCATCTAGATTCTAGCGCCAACAAAATTGACATACTTTGGATCTGAGATCTTGATTATTGGATAGATGAGAATTTTCTTACGAGTTGTTTCACTTTCGATCACGGCGAAGTATCTTTTCATTTCCTTTTTTTTATTTCCCATTTTGGGTAATACACATGCGATTTAATTGTGCTTGTTTTTCTTGTGGTTTATATATTAAAAGCAAATTTTGGTTATCAACAATCAAGAATTCGGATCCCATTTCTTGATTTTGGAAATTCTACAAGTAAAATTATATCCCTCTGAAGGTGGTTTCTTGTATTTTTTTTGTTTGATAAAATGTAACTCAATTTGGTTATTAACAAAATAATTTGATTATAAATTGAAATTCGGTTTCGATAATTCGGTTATTGTTAAATTCGGTTATTTGTTCGGATAATGAATTTAGGTTGATTTTTATTTTCGGTTATAACCGAATAACTTATTCGGTTCGGTTATAACCGAATTGCTCACCCTTAACAGGGAGGATTCCTAATCTTAAGTATGTTAAGATAAGGGGTTGTCCAACTTATGTGAAAAGGTTTCAAAGGATAAGCTTGGGACAAGATTTTATAAGTGTCGATTTGTGGGACATCCTAAAGTAAGTTTAGGGTATATGTTCTATAATCCTAGTTAGCAAAAGGTGTTTGTTGCAAAATACGTTGCCTTCTAAGATAAAGATGTTTATCATTGAAGGGGCTAGTGGGAGGATTATAGATCTTGAAGAGTTCATAATACACTATAAGTCAAATAAGAGGAACCTGTAGATAGACCTATTATACCACAACCGAATCATAAATCTGGATTATATAGTACCGAAGATACCTAGGAGGTATGGATTCATCATGGATGATGATGATGAGGTACGCATCATAGAAGATGATGATCCAAAGTTACATACGATGAGGTAAGAGTTCTAGTGTGTACAAAAGGGTCAATGGGAGCGTCGTGAAATTTCTAGTATTATATGTTGATATACTACGGATGAGGAATTACATACCAATGCTACAATCAGTAAAGATAAAGTTGTCTAAACATTCCTCCATGAATGATTTGGAAGAGTATCTTAATTGGGGATATAAATCTATATAGATAGATTTAAGAGGATGCTCGACTTAACCCAAGGAACGTATATTCATTTGATGCTAAAGTCATTTAGCATGGCAAACTCCAAGAGATGTCTCATGTCGATGAGCTATGGAGTGTATCTCTCTTAATAGTCCCCACAGACTCCTGAAAAGAGAGGTCGCATGAGTGACAATCATGTATGCAATGAAATGTACGAGACACGATGTTGATCACCATATTATGGAGAAGTTCACTATGAGTCGGTGAAAAATATCTTAAAGTGCTTAACTTAAGCACTAAGGATGTGATCATATTCATGGTGGGTCTAAATTAAAACTAGAGGGCTTAACGAGACTCAAGTTTTCGAGATGACACTAAGATGACAAAAATCCACTTTAAGGTAAAGCGTTATCTTGAATAGTGGTGCGATGAATTGGAAAGGTTCCAAACAAAGAAAGAGTTCTTTGGTTTAGTGATAAAGACAAAGTATATAGCTATTAATGAAGGCGCAAGTTGATTGTTTGGATTAAAAGTTCATTACGAACTAGGAATAGTTCCTAAGTCTCATCTTGGATCTAAACATGTGTTGTGGCACTTTCATTTGATTATTAGAATCATTGAAAGATGGGAAATCACTATAGAGATAGTGGACTCTCATGAACAACATTACATATCCATTAACTAAAGCTTATCCAACAAAGCAGGATAATCGTCACTTAGAAAGAAGAGTATGAGATACCATGGCGATTGGCTTTAGTGCAAGTGGGAGATTGAAAGTAGTATGCACACAAGCCAATCATGTTTGATGATAAAGCATATACTTTGTAACAATCTTATTCATTTATTAATAAAAGTATTAATTTATTAAAGGCTTTTAATTATCTACATGATCTTTGTTTTATAATATGTGATAAACCCATAGTTTTAAGCAATACTTTTAGAATAATGATGATGATCATTCTAATGAGATCTAAATTCTTAGAAAGCTTAAAACTAAAATAGTTCCCAATCATTGGATTGCTAAATTGGGGATTAATGAATCCGGATAGATTGGTACATACGTTGCTTGCTCATTGGATGAGGATGATTGATCTCATGATCATTTGTGTGGAGACACTCAAGCAAGTATGTAGGTGCTTATTAGAGAATAAGTTCACTGAACGTGGCTCGCTAAGGAATACCTAATGGAGTTTTACTTGCCTGTCAATAGGAATTCATGTAGTGATAGTAGTACAAGTGATCCTTGGACTTGAGATCATCATAGTATCTTGTGTATGATGAGTTATACTTTGACTTATTCCTTAAGACCCTTAGGGTATATCAAAGGGTATGCTTGGGTATAATAAGTTGTACATAGAGATAATGTATGATCAATAAAGAATCTACCACTTCTATTAAAAGAAGAGAAATGTCATATGTGATTCGATAAATGACAACCCAAAGAGTCCTTGGCGAAGAGCGTAATGAAATTAGAAAGGAGTTTCTAATTTGCATTATTTGGAGTTGTGCATTTAAGAGTCGAAATACATATAATTAAATAAAATAAGACTTGACAGTAATTCCATGTCTTATATTTAATTGGGACATTGTATGGTGGAAGGATTGAATTGTCGTTAACTATTTACTCAAAGGTTCTTTTATGATTAATGTTGAAATCTATATTATCTCTAAAAGTCGTTGATCATTAGGGAGGCTTATCCCTATTGTAGAATAAATATTATTTATTTAAATAAATAAATTGTTTAATTTATTTATTTAAATAAGATTAAATTATTCTAATTGATTTATTCACAACCTGTTTAATATGGAGAACCTAAAGGGTCACACCATAAAAGGAAGAATAATTATTTAAGAAGTTAATGGCATAATCGTAATAATATGTTATGTATATTTAATTTAATCTATGGTGATAGAATAAATTAAATAGCTTAATATTTATTATTTAATATTTTAGAAATATTAAATATAAATTAATAAGAGGAGTCTTATTAATATTATTACAATTATTATTATTATTTTAATTTCTAAAAGAGTTTAGGAATTAATTTAATATAAGTACTCTCATTTATTCCTAATTGGATTAGGAAGAAAAATTAGTTAAAGGAGTTTAATTAATTATCCCTAATAAGATTAGGGAGCCCCTTTAATTAAAAAGGGTTTAATTAAATAATACCTTATTTTAATAGGGTTACTTGATATCTTTATAAGAGGAGTCTTATATCAGATATTAAGAATACGTGATAATTCCAATGGTTGGAGAGTACGCTCCTTTTCTATAGAGATAGAAAAACTAGGGTTTAGCCAACCACCCATCTTCTTGAATCCTTCTTCTTCCTTGGTGGATCACCTCTAGAGGCCAAACACTTGGGTGGCTAACGTTGATCAAAGGAAGGAACCAAACTCGGTGGATTCAGTTGAACGCGAAAAGAATTGGAGGTGAACTTGTACCTGAGGAAGCTCGGATCTTCAAGGGTATGATTCTTGTTATTCAATTTTTCGTTTAATTAATAATTGTGCATAAAGGGCGATCCGGGTATATGGTTTGTAAAATTTTAAAACTTTGATTTTCCACGTTTCCGCTTACTTTTGCAATTTGATTGCGTTCATGAATATTACAAACCTAACAGTAATGTGTTAGTAAATGCTTAACTTCCAACTTAGATTATTGATAGGAAGGAACAAGACATGTGAAATAAGATAATACCTTCGGTGAGGGTGAAATGGAGGAACCACAATGCTGAAAAAGCAACGTGGGAACTCGAGATTAAAATGAAAAAAAAAATTCCTCATCTATTTATGAATTGTAGCGAGATTCTGGGGACAGAATCCTTATAAGGGGGAAGAATGTAACATCCGAGAGAATCGAATTTTTATGAGAATTAAATTTTTATTTGATTATATGGATTAAACGAATTTAATTGATTATTTATGTGAGTAAGCTATTTGAAGGTCATTCTATGACCTAGATTGTGCGGATGTGGTTAGGATTTTGGCTATGTGATATAATTAAAGTGTTTGAATTTCCAAGACGAAAATAAAAGTTTTTCGAGAAATTTTTGTAAAAACACTATTTACTGATTTCTGCTCGGGAATTATTTTTGAACTTCCGAGAAACGCGTGATAAGTGATTTTTATATACACGAATCGGTGTCCATTTCATCCTTATTTGTTGTTATTTTCTTGTGTTATTATTTGTTTTTACTTGTTTTGTGTTCTTTTATGTGTAGGATGGTTGTTATGATATTCAATGAGGATTCGGGGTCATTTGGAATCATTTGGAGTTAATTCGGTGCAATCTTGGAAGGAGTCATGAAATAGCAGTCACCATTTAGCATAATAGACCCCTTGAGGAGGGCCTATTTGTTTTATATACCCATAAAGGCTGGGGGTCTTCAATCGAGTTAAGCATAATGGTAGCACGTAAGCGCTCTTTTTAAAGAGAGATCTTCACGGGCGAGGGTCTCAATTCGCTACATACTTATGTTTTACTTGAAACCCTTTTGGAACATGGACGCTAAGCATTTGGATTGTTCATGGACTCTACTTGATGGAGAATTTCGGCTGGGACTTGTACGTTGGACCTCTATTTCTCAATTAATAATGAATTCAATGAATACAAGGTACATTACAAAGATTAAATCAAGTTTTTCTTAGCAAGCGTTGGAGGAGTATTTCGAGGAGATTTTGGAGGCGATTGCAATTCTAGGCTACGTGAAGGGTGTTTTTCAATATTCTTCTTCTTAGGCTACTAATTATAATTGAAAGAATGTTTTCTATGATTTATTCAGTAGTTATTTCATTTATGATGAACTAATTAACTTTTTAGGCTTATGATGGATCTTTGAGTGAATCGATGATTTTGTAAACTTTGATTTCCAGTTCAATAATCTATTTCCAGTTTATCTATATTAAATTGAGCTTGAATTTATGAATTGCCTAATTAACAATTCTTTGTGGATTTGTATGGAATCGAGAGAGGATATTCGAATATAGACTTAGTTAATATAGCATGTGTTCATGATTTTTGTGAATAGCAGAATCTTGATGAATGTTAAGGTAGAGATATGCTTGACATCGCATGTAATCGGATAGAGAACTTAATCTTAAACCATCTTTAATTGTAATTCACATAGAGATATAGTGAGTTAGTTGCTTAAGGTGTTTAAGTTATTTCTATCCTAATTGTGGATTTAAGTTAATACGGTATTAGTACATCGAGAGGTGGTTAATACTACATTCGTGTTCTTGATTAATAAACTGGGATAGTGAATTGAATTGGAATAAAGGTGTTAAAATCAGAGTGAAGCTTAAGGTGAAATCATAAGTCTTATTCTCCATTCATTATGTAAAATTCCAGATTTAGATATTTGTGATTGGTTTGTGGTAGTTTATTTATTCTTTAATTTAGTTTCTTTATTTATAATCATTGAGTTGATTAGTTTAATAAAATTAGGATTAATAGGAAATTGATAATTGTAAGTTAAGTTTTTTACTAGTTGATCTCTGTGGGAACGATACTCTACTTATCACTTTATTACTTGTTGACCATGTATACTTACGTGTAGTGCGTATATAGAGTTTACCCAATGTGACGCCCCCAAATCCGGGTATCTTCCAACCCGACAGATGGTGCTACACGGTACTACCATTTACGCAATCATCAAATTGAAAAGTCTCAAAAGAACTAATCTGTCTTCTATATATATACAAAATAATATTACATTTCCCCGGGTTCTTTATAACCCATTCATTCGTTCTTGTCATAATATTCAATATATTACAAACATTCACCTATACTATTACATAAGTAATCTAAGGGTTCGTCTTTGCCTTACCCTTATCCTTGTCGGAGCCTTCAGTCCGCTCGATCTTAGTTGTGTTCATATGGTTCAAGCAAGAGTGAGCATGACTAGCTCAGCAAGTATTACAATTCTAATAAACAACATGCTTGAAACATAGAACTCATATATCTTCAATAACTGAACAATAGTTACGAAGTACTATCGATAATTCAAAATAGCACTTCTTTTCATTCAAAATGTTTTACAACAACAATATTCAGTAAAACATCAATTCCGGTCCAAGACCTTGAGCATTTCATAAGTTCTTTTAAAACGGACATACCGGCACTAAGTCCGTAAGTCTGACATTACTTACGAGCATGTCTAGGTGATCAGCCTATAGTACTCTATGTTGATCAACACTACATTTATTAAACGTGTATACGTTTAAGTTTTGGCAACATCACGTGCCTGTCGTTAAACAACAAAAACATTTTAGCATTCTTAGTCTTCGATTGAAAACTACACCAATATAACTCGATGAACATTAATCATGCTTGATAGATTCATAATATAAGTCTAGCCGAAAGAATTGGCTTTGACTTCATCATTCGAGACTTCATGCGAAAGAATACATAAATTACAAAGCTTGTCCAGACTGAACTGGAACAAGGGTTAGAATACTTGCCTTTAGCGTCTGCTTACTGATTATCACACGTACACTTTAAGTCTCTAAGTCTCTACAATACATGATCATATAACGTACCACATTAGGTCACATATACTCAAGTATGTATACTATTATATCTTACCCTTCATATCAATCTAAATCCTGACTTAGATTTGTTATTATTGGTTCCGGCTTTTCATTACGTCGTTCTCATTACATTCACATTCAATTGATTAACAACCTTTAATCATCATACATTATGTGTCTAACAATGTCTTAACAATTTTATACTTACACATTAGTTCATTACTAATGAGTTCTCTTTCATTCTATATTTTTAAACATTCATGACAGTCGAAACCCTAGAACTGGCGTTGCGGCACCGGTCATAGACCTTCAACTCGCGTTGCGGCGCGGGTTAGCAGTACCTAGCATCCGAACTTGGCGCTGTGGCGCTAGACTTAACTCTCCTTCTCCCGCCGCGGCACAATTTAGCAGTATGTCAAGACACTGTGTCGGCGCTGCTATGCCACTATTTGACCTTGGGTTGGCACCTCAGACAATTTGCAGATTTTGAAATTTTGCGAAACTCCCGGACGCATAACTTCTACATTATAAGTCCGAATTAGCTCGTTCAAAAGCCTACGGTTCACAAATTACATACTCTATGCATTCATGTAAGAATTTTATCTATTTGACTTCATTTGCTAAAATTTCACCTATTAGCTCATTTTTAACGAAAACGATAAACGTTCGTGAACGTTCAACGCTCGTTTCTTCGTTCTAAGTCGAAATTCGGCCATTTTTGAGTTCGCAACTCTATAATGCCAAATATGACTTGTCTCCATCGAAAACCAATGTTTCCGACTTCAAACACAGAATACGACTTCCATTTTGAGAATTTCACGAATTCGACGATTATCGTCCAATTGTGTGAATTCCAGCAAAACCTCATTACTAATCATTCTAAATGGATTTTAATCAACATATGAACATTTAAAGTTACTTATTACACCAACTTATTAACAAAGTAGGTTTTAACTTATTCACATAAGTTAATGACTTAATTAACTTATTAACTACAAATTTCCTTGCTTATGACCTACTATGAACTTTAGTCCATCAATCAATCTTTTCATAACATATTGAACATACTAACATCATATGACAATCATATGATAAGTTCTTCACAAGCTTGTCAACTTATTCAAGTTCACGTTGCTTATTCAACTTATTCGGCTTAAGTTCATTCATTACTTACTTCTTATATGATGCTAGCATATAAGTTCATTAAACTATACTTCTCTTATCACCCTACAATGATAGAGATAAATATATATCAGACAAGAGTCTTACCCTAGAAGCACTTGTACTTCTCTTCCTTGAAGATTTATCAAAGGATGTATAACTTATTCTTAACTTATGTGAGCTTATTATCTCTAACACTTAAGCACTTATCTTTGATAGAAGTTGGTAGGAATTTTATCAAGCAACAAATGAATTGAGAGCTCTCTATTTATCGAGCTCTCAAAGTTAGGGCATAATGGTCAATTAGGCATTGTACCTCCTCAACTAACCTCCTTACTTCCACCTCCTCACTATTCATAGCTTATCAACCAAGTCTACTTGCTAGCCACTTCTATTAGTTGGCCATCACAACACTTGCTCACCGCTTAAAGTTCTTGCCCATCAAGACTACCCACATTAACATGGTTTGCTCCATGGATCATGGCTTAACACATTAGGCTTACTTATTATCTAGCTTATTCCTATTGGGCTTATATTACAATAGTTTGGATTTATGATTAACAAACACTTGGGCTTGCATATTACTTACTATTGGACTTCTACCAATATGCTAATAATCCTATAAGTCCATTCCATTTAATTAAACACCTTAAAATATATACACCATGTATCATTCTCGTATGCTAGCTCGTATACTAAATTGTAATATACGATATTCCATTCTCCATACATAATAGTATAATACGTCGTATTATACTTACGTTTGATACCTTGCACAATTCCTATGCATTATACGATTAATACATTCTTTTCTTAACGCTTAATATTTCTAACGTTCTCAAATTAAGTCCGCATGCGAAATATTGTGTTTTCCATACTTAGATTATTATTACATAATCCTCCTCACATTGATATTATAACGTTACGTATTTCTAAGAAGTTCAAAAATAATTCCCGAGCAGAAATTGATGAATAGTGTTTTTCAAAAAAATTCTCGGAAAACTTTTATTTTCATCTTAGAAATTCAAACACTTTAATTCTCTCACGTAGTTAAAATACTACATCATTCCGACGTTTCTAGGTTATAAAACAACAATCATCTTATCAACACATAATAATAATAAATAATATTATTTTATTCATTATTAAAAGTGTTTACAAAATGTTCGATTTTCCAGGGCGTTACACTCTTTCCCCCTTATAAGGATTCTGTCCCCAGAATCTCGCTATATATATAAAAAAAAATTACACAAACAAATAAGGGTAATTCTTTTTCATCATTTCATCCAACTCCCACATTACTTCTTCTACATCGTTGTTTTTCCATATTACCTTCACGGAAGGTATAACTTTATTCTGCAGAACTTGTTCTTTTCTATCGACAATTTGAATCGGCGTTTCTTCGTACATTAAGTCCTTCTCAATATGAATAGGTTCATATTCTATCATGTGCTTATAATCTGGCTTATAAGGACGTAACACGGATACGTGAAATACATTTTGTATTCGTTTTAGGTCTGGAGGTAATGCTATCATCTATGCTACCTCACCCACCCGCTTTAATACCTCAAAAGGTCCTATAAACCTCGAACTTAGCTTTCTCTTCTTTTCAAAACGTATCTTTCCTTTCCAGGGAGATACCTTTAGAAATACGTACGAACCTACTTCAAATTCTCTATTCTCTCTATGCGAATCCGTAAACTTCTTCTGTCTGTCTTGAGCTGCTAGAAGACGCATTTGAATCATCTTGACAATATCCGTTGTTTACTGCACCAGTTTTGGTCCTAGCATTCGGCGTTCTCCTACCTCATCCCAATACAGCGGTGTTCTGTATTTTCTCCCATACAAAGCTTCGTACGGCGGCATACCTATGCTTGCATGATAACTATTATTATACGCAAACTCCACTAATGGTAGATGATCATCCCAACTACCCTTGAAATCCATGACGTAAGATCGTAACATATCTTCTAACGTCTGAATTATTCTCTCGCTCTACCCATCCGTTTGTGGATAATACGTCGTACTCACCTTCAACTACATTCCCAACTGCTCTTGTAGACTTCTACAAAAGTTTGATGTGAATCGTGGATCACGATCTGACACAATCGATACTGGTACTCCGTGTTTGGAAATTATTTCCTTAATATAGAGTCTAGCTAACTGGTCTAAGTTATACTTGACCCTAATTGGTAAAAAGTGAGTCGATTTTGTCAATCGATCCACTATTACCCAAATCGCATCATACCCCTTTGTTGTAGTCGGAAGTCCCACCACAAAATCTATCGTGATATTTTCCCACTTCCATTCCGGAATTTCCAATGATTATAACAAGCCACTTGGTCGTTGATGTTCAACCATAACTTTCTGCCAAGTTAAGCACCTACTCACGTACTCTGCTAACTCTCTATTCATGTTCGGCCACCAAAAACTCTATCGAAGGTCTTTATACATATTAGTGCTACCAGAATGAATCGAAAACCTCGAACTATGAGCCTCTTGTAATACCTGCTCCTATAATTCCTTCTCATTCGGAACCTAAATTCTTCCTTCAAATCTTAATAATTCCTCATTATCAAGACTATATTTAATATCTTTTTAATTGGCCAGTCGATCCTTCATCTGGTCACACTCATCAGTTTTGAGTTGCACCTCTTTAACTCTCTCTACGATGGTAGATTGCATCTCCGTCATAAACAACATTTGTCCTACTTCACTTGGCAGCTTCACTTCCAACTCCAACCTAGCCATCTCTGTTATTAACTCAGTTAACAAAGACAACTTTTCCCGACCCTTCCTACTTAAGGCGTCGGCAACTACATTGGCTTTTCAAGGGTGATCTGAGATTTCACGTCCTTTATCAACTCCGGCCAACTCCTCTGCCTCATATTCAACTCCTTCTGTGTTAAGATATATTTTAGACTCTTGTGGTCCGTGTATATCTCACATTTTTTCTCCATAAACATAATGGCTCCATATCTTTAGAGCAAAAACTACTACGGCCAGTTCCAGATCTTGAGTAAGGTAAACTTTCTCATAATCCTTCAACTGCCTAGATGCATACGCAATGACCTTGCCATCTGTATGAGCACGCAACCAAGTCCTCTATGCAAAGCATTGCTATAAACTACAAAATTTCCTGTGTCATCGGGCAATGACAAAATAGGCGCTTCACTCAACCTCTTCTTCAGTTCTTGAAAACTGTCCTCACACTTGTCAGTCCAAGCGTATTTCACCGTCTTCCTCATCAAGTTAGTCAACGAGGTAGCTATCTTTGAAAAATCCTGGATGAATCTCCGATAGTAACCCGTTAACCCTAGAAAACTCCGCACCTCAGTCGGCATTTTTGGTTGTTCCCAATTCATCACAGCTTCTACCTTCGTTGGATCTACTGAAATTCCCTCATGGTCAATGACATGACCTAAAAATTGTACCTTCTCCAACCAAAATTCAGACTTAGTGAATTTCGCATACAACTTCTCCTTTCTTAGTGTCTCCAACACTAATCTAAGGTGTTCAACATCATCTTCTGGCGTCTTAGAATAGACTAGAATATCATCAATAAACACCACGACGAACTTGTCCAAATATTATTTGAACACTCTGTTCATCATATCCATAAATGCAGCTGGTGCATTTGTCAACCCAAATGACATTACCAAAAACTCGTAATGACCATAACGAGTCCTGAATGTTGTCTTTGGTACATCCTCCTTCCTAACCTTCAACTGGTGATACCCCGTTCTTAAATCTATTTTTGAAAAATACTTAGCCCCTTTCAACTAATCAAAAAGATCATCGATCTTGGGCAATGGGTATCTATTCTTTATCATTAACTTGTTCAACTCTCGGTAGTCAATACAAAGTCTTAACGATCCATCCTTCTTCTTGACAAACAGTACCGGTGCTCCCCACGGTGAAACACTCGGTTGAATGTACTTCCTGTCCAACAGTTCTTGCAACTGCACCATCAACTCCTTCATTTCTACTGGCGCCATACGATACAGTGCCCTAGAAATTTGTGTCGCTCCTGGCATGATGTCTATTACAAACTCTGTCTCCCTATCTGGCGGAAGTCTCAACAATTCACTTAGAAATATATCGGCGAATTCTCTCACTATAGGTATTTGTTCCATGGTTGCTACCACTCTCTGGGTATCAACAACATGACACAGATAACCTACACATCCCTTCCTCAATAATTTCCTAGTTGGTGTCATGGTTAGACAACACAAACGTCTCGGCGATCTATTCCCGTAAAATACTACCTAAGGTTGTCTTAATGTTTTAATGTTCACACATTTCTTTTGACAATCTATAATTGCCCCATGGTTCACTAACCAATCCATTCCGAGAATTATGTCAAATTCTCATAACTTTATCGGTAACAAATCTACCGATAATTTACAACCCCGTATATCTACGCAACAACTCCTATGAACATCTTCAACAAGAATTATTTCTTCATTTGCTACCTTAATATTTAAAGGTATAGGAAACTTTTCGGGAAGTAATCCTAATCGTCTAGCAAAATCACATGCTATAAACGAACAAGTAGCACCCGAATCAAATAGCACATAAGAATTTATGTCGTTGATCGGAATAATACCTGCGACGACGTCCCCTGATGCAACTGCATCTTGGATTATCATGTTAAAGGTACGGCCCATCGGCCTACCCGGCTGTGCTGGACCACTAATAGCTAACTTATCGCTATTAGTGCCCTGGTTCCCGTCCGTCCCCTTCTTCGGGCAGTTCTTTGTCATGTGGTCGGTTAACCCACACACAAAGCATCCGTGATTCTTCTTCAGACTCGGATAGTTAGGTGCAATATGCCCCTCCTGTCCATAATTATAACAGACGGCCTTCCCCTTGAGACAGACTCCTAAATGAGTCTTCCCATAGGTCTTGCAGGTCTCCATTCTCCTCTTCGGATCTCCTTGCTTTACTCCGATATTCCCAGAGTTAAATACCTTCCTCTTCTGACCATCGCCACTACCGCTGGCTCCTTCGATCTTTACTCCCCCATCTACTTTTCCCTTGCTCTTCTTGTCCTTGTGGTATTGACTCATAGCCTCACTACCACCTTTGGCGATTATCGCCTTCTCTAAAATTATTCCAAAAGAAGTACTTTGGAATACCGAAATACGGTTATAGAGCCAGGGTTTCAAGCCCTACTCGAACCGTCACGCCTTCCTAACCTTGGTATCCACTTGATATGGAGCGAACCTCTCCAGTTCATTAAACTTTGCGGCGTATTAGGAAGTTGTCATGTCCCCTTGTTTCAACTCCAGAAATCGCATTTCCATCCTTCCCTGCATGCTCGTAGGAAAGTAGTTCTCGAAGAATATCTCCTTGAACCTCTCCCACGTTAGATTTGCTATCCCGGCCCTAGCCTGATTGGCTTCCCACCAAAAGTTGGCCTCTCCCTTAATCATATAGGTCACAAAGGCAACCTTTTGGGCCTCGTTGACATTTGCTATCACAAATGCTTTCTCTATTTACTTAACCCATGATTGGGCTTCAATAGGGTCCGTAGTTCCTTTGAACTCCGGCGAACCCACACTCTTGAAATCCTTAAAGGTAGTAGCATGTGCTACTCCTGGATTTACGGGGATATTAGCCCCTGTTCTATTAAAGGCAGCTGTTAATAGGTTCACAAACTATTGTATCGGGTTAACTAGACCTCCCTCCGGTTGATTCACGTTAGCACCTTGATTATGTTGCACTCTTCTCGGCGGCATTTTGCTGATACAATAAACACATTTCATTATTATTCCTTTCTTATTAGTTATCATTTAATATTAAACAATAACTCTAACATCCATTACTCATGGTTTTCCATAAAAAGGCTTATATTCATTCTTATAGTATAATACTACATCGGTTACAATACACAACCTAAGCTGATTACATTACTTTCCCGCTATAGCTTTCAAAAATTGGGATTTACAAAAGACTACCCTCCACTATACAAAGAGGGCTTTACGTCACTACTAATTACAAAATATTTACATACTGAAACTACTCTAGCTACTACTAGTCTACATCTGCCTTAAGGCATTCTCGAAATCTGCCTTGGCAAGACCGGCAATGATATCACAGCTAATAGTATGCCGTGTCTGCCCCACCTCTAAAGGATATCCAGCTACCTGTTGCTGGAAATCTGTATGAGAAGTCCTATGAATATAGGACATTCTCCCAATCTTCTGCATCTTGGTCTTTAGCTCCTCCTTGAGCTCAAAGACCTCATACTTTAACTCGTGGATTTTTTCCTTAGCCAAAATCCTCTCATCATGCTCCTGCTCCCAAATGGACTCAACATCAGCCTTGTCCTCTATGACAGTTTGGAGCTCTGCTCTCAACTCCTTGACCCCCTGACAGTAATGGATATTTCTATCCAATACTGACATAAACAGAGACATCATCGACCCCCCAGGAGCTATCTCTACTGCTATAGCTACTGGATTAAAGGGCACTGTCTCCACTTCCTCCTCTATCATTCCATCGAATACTGACATATAGTAAGCATCATCCGAGTCTCCAGACTCAATAACCACTACCTCCAGATCTGCTGCTACGGGGTTCGGTATAACCTCTACTTGGTTCACCGATTCTTCACTAATGACCTGACCATCTACATACATTCCGTTTACTCCTGACATCTACACAAAACAATTAAGTTGATTAGTACACATCAGTAGAATAATAAAAACACATAACATAATCATAATGCATTTTTATAAGGTTATTTTCTTCTTTTATATCTTTGACTTCTCTTAAGGTTTTAACTTAAGGTTTTTAAAACCCCCCTTAAGTTTTATAACCTAATGCTTTGATACCAACCTATGACGCCCCCAAATCCGGATATCTTCCAACCCGACAGATGGTGCTACACGGTACTACCATTCACACAATCATTCAATTGAAAAGTCTCAAAAGAACTAATATGTCTTCTATATATATACAAAATAATATTACATTTCCCCAGGTTCTTTATAACACATTCATTCGTTCTTGTCATAATATTCAATATATTACAAACATTCGCCTATACTATTACATAAGTAATCTAAGGGTTCATCTTTGCCTTGCCCTTATCCTTGCCGGAGCCTTCGGTCTGCTCGATCTTAGTTGTGTTCATATGGTTCAAGCAAGAGTGAGCATGACTAGCTCAGCAAGTATTAAAATTTAATAAACAACATGCTTGAAACATAGAACTCATATATCTTCAATAACTGAACAATAGTTACGAAGTACTATCGATAATTCAAAATAGCACTTCTTTTCATTCAAAACGTTATACAACAACAATATTCAATAAAATAACAATTCCGGTCCAAGACCTTGAGCATTTCATAAGTTCTTTTAAAAAGGACAAACCGGCACTAAGTCCGTAAGTCCGACATTACTTATGAGCATGTCTAGGTGATCAGCCTATAGTACTCTATGTTGATCAACACTACATTCACTAAACGAGTATACGTTTAAGTTCTGGCAACCTCACGTGCCTGTCGTTAAATGACAAAAACATTTTAGCATACTTAGTCTTCGATTAAAAACCATACCAATATAACTCGGTAAACATTAATCATGCTTGATAGATTCATAATATAAGTCTAGCCGAAAGAATTGGTTTTAACTTCATCATTCGAGACTACATGCGAAAGAATACATGAATTACAAAGCTTGTCCAGACTGAACTAGAACAAGGGTTAGAATACTTGCCTTTAGCATCTACTTACTGATTATCACACGTACATTTTAAGTCTCTACAATACATGATCATATAACATACCACATTAGGTCACATATACGCAAGTATGTATACTATTATATCTTACCCTTCATCTCAATCTAAATCCTGACTTAGATTTGTTATTATTGGTTCCGGCTTTTCATTATGTCGTTCTCATTACATTCACATTCAATTGATTAACAACCTTTAATCATCATACATTAAGTGTCTAACAATGTCTTAACAATGATATACTTACACATTTGTTCATTACTAATGAGTTTTCTTTCATTCTATATTTGTAAATATTCATTCTTTATCGAAACCCTAGAATTGGGTATTGCCGCATGGCACCCTTCCATAGACCTTCAACTCGCGTTGCGGCGTGGGTTAACGATTACTAAGCATCCGAACTTTGGTGCTGTGGTGCGAGACTTAACTTAACCTTCTCTAGCGTCATGAGTAGCGATTTAGCGATATGTCGAGATGATCGTGTTAATTGGTATTGCTTTACTATTGACCTTGGGTTGTGTCTTGGCGGCAAATCATGCCTCGAGATAATTAGCGATTTTTTAAAATTTTGCTGAAACTCCCGGGACGCATAACTTCTACGTTATAAGTCCGAATTGGCTCGTTCAAAAGCATATGCTTCACAAATTACATACTCTATGTGTTCATGTAAGAATTTTATCTATTTGACTTTGTTTGCTAAAATTTCACCTATTAGTTCATTTTTAACGAAAATGATAAACGTTCATGAACGTTCAACGCTCGTTTCTCCATTCTAAGTCAGAATTCAGGCATTTCCAAGTCCGCAACTCTATAATGCCAAATATGACTTGTCTCTATCGAAAACAAACGTTTCTGACTTCAAACACAAAATACGACTTCCATTTCGAGAATTTCACGAATTTGACGATTATCGTCAAATCGTGTGAATTCTCACAAAACCTCATTACTAATCATTCTAAATGGATTTTAATCAACATATGAACATTTCAAGTTACTTATTACACCAACTTATTAACAAAGTAGGTTTTGACTTATTCACATAAGTTAATGACTTAATCAACTTATTAACTACAAATTTCCTTGCTTATGACCTACTATGAACTTTAGTCCATCAATCAATATTCTGATAACATATTGAACATACTAACATCATATGACAATCATATGATAAGTTCTTCACAAGATTTTTAACTTATTCCAGTTCAAGTTGCTTATTCAACTTATTCGGCTTAAGTTCATTCATTACTTACTTCTTATATGATCCTAGCATATAAGTTCATTAAATTATACTTCTCTTATCACCCTACAATGATAGAGATGAATATATATTAGACAAGAGCCTTACCCTAGAAGCACTTGTACTTCTCTTCCTTGAAGATTTATCAAAGGATGTTTGACTTATTCTTTACTTAAGTGAGCTTATTCTCTCTAACACTTAAGCACTTATCTTTGATAGAAGTTGGGAAGAATATTATCAAGCAACAAATGAATTGAGAGCTCTCTATTTATAGAGATCTTAAAGTTAGGGCATAATGCTCAATTAGGCATTGCACCTCCTCAACTAACCTCCTTACTTCCACCTCCTTACTATTCATAGCTTATCAACCAAGTCTACTTGCTAGCCACTTCTATTACTTGGCCATCACAACACTTGCTCACCAATTAAAGTGCTTGCCCATCAGGACTACCCACATTAACATGGTTTGCTCCATAGATCACGGCTTAACACATTGGGCTTACTTATTATCTAGCTTATTCCTATTGGGCTTATATTACAATAGTTTGGATTCATGATTAACAAACACTTGGGCTTGCATATTACTTACTATTGGACTTCTACCAATATGCTAATAATCCTATAAGTCCATTCCATTTAATTAAAAACCTTAACATATATACACCACGTATAATTCTCGTATGCTAGCTCGTATACTAAATTGTAATATACGATATTCCATTCTCCATACATAATAGTATAATACGTTGTATTATACTTACGTTCAATACCTCGCACAATGACTACGCATTATAAGATTAATACATTCTTTTCTTAACGTTTAATATTTCTAACGTTCTCAAATTAAGTCCGCATACGAAATATTGCGTTTTCCATACTTAGATTATTATTACGTAATCCTCCTCACATTGATATTATAACTTTACGTATTTCTCGGATATTCAAAAATAATTCCTGAGCAGAAATCGTTGAATAGTGTTTTTCAGAAAATTTCTCGGAAAACTTTTATTTTCATCTTAGAAATTCAAACAATTTAATTGTCTCACGTAGTTAAAATACTACGTCATTCCGATGTTTCTAGGTTATAGAACGACAATCATCTTATCAACACGTAATAATAATAAATAATATTATTTTATTCATTATTAAAAGTATTTACAAAATGTTCGATTTTCTGGGGCGTTACACCCAACAAGTTTTTGGCGTCGTTACCGGGGATTAAATTAGTATAGATCTTAATATTTTTACAATATCAGTTTAATTAATCCAGTTTTACTTAGACATTTTTATTTTTGTTTTGTTCCTCTTATTTCAGGTGTTTGAAGCAGTTTATGTAAACTCTGTCCAAAAATCCAGACTTGCTGCCTTTTGAGGACTATATTGAGAAAAGGTTTCAGAGGTTAAGTAAGTGGATCAAGGAAACGAGGCAAGAATTTGAAACATCTGAGAACGAAGAGGAAATGGCAGGCAAAGATCAGAAAGCGTTAAGGGACTTCGCTACACCCAAGGTGACTAAACTTCAGTCAAGCATCACCAGGCCCGCAATTGCTGCAAATACATTTGAAATCAAGCCTGGGACAATTCAAATGATCCAGAATTCAGTTCAGTTTTGGGGATTGGCTAATGACGATCCGAATGAACATCTAGTCAGCTTTTTGGAGATTTGCGATACCTTCAGATATAATGGCGTGTCGGATGAGGCGGTGAGACTTTGCTTATTCCCATTCACTTTATGAGACAAGGCGAAGAGTTGGTTGCATTATCTACCGCCCGGTTCGATAACTACATGGGAGGACTTAGCTCAAAAATTCCTTGCCAAATTTTTCCCACCGACGAAAAACTGCAAATAATGAGGAATGAGATAACAATGTTTGAGTAGCAACATGAGGAGTCGTTATATGAGGCATGGGAGAGATACAAAGAATTGCTTAGAAAATGACCACGTCATGGATTGCCCAAGTGGCTACAAATGAACACCTTTTACAACGGACTACATGGGAATCTCAGAACGAGTATTGATGCAGCGTCGGGCGGAGCATTCATGGCTAAGAGTTACGAGGAAGCTTACGATTTGATTAAAACCATGGCGGCTAATAACTACCAGTGGACCACAGCTAGGAAGACACAGGCAAAGGCAGCTGGGGTGTTAGAAGTGGATGGTGTGACAGCAATACAAGCACAAATTTCTGCGCTGTCCAAGAAGTTGGATGCCATGATAGGGGCTCAAGTACAGCAGGTTGCGGTAGTATGCGAATTGTGTGTGGGTTACCATCATACAGATCAGTGCGCAATTAATCCATCATTTGTCCAGTTCGTAGGTAGCTATAACAGGGGTCCGCATAATACGTACCAAAACACTTATAACCAGGGGAATAGGAATCACCCAAATTTCTCGTGGAGTAATAATCAGCAACATCAAGCTCCACGACCGTCATACCCCCCATGTTTTCAGAATCACCAACAACTGGCTCAACATCAGGAAAGAAAATCAGATTTTGAGGAGTTGGTGTCGAAGTACATAACTAGCAATAAGGCAACAATGAAAAATCAAGCAATGGCCATCAAGAACTTGGAAAATCATATGGGGCAAATTGCCTTAGCACTAAATAACAGGCCACAAGGGACCCTACCAAGCGATACAGAGAGAAATCTGAAGGGTAACCACGAACAATGTCATGCATTTACATTGAGGAGTGGAAAACATCTTGTGGGTAATAATGCAGAAAATTTAGCGACGCCGGAGGAAAAAGTTAATGACAGTAATGTGGTTGTAGGAAACAAGGGTGAGGATAAGCAAAGTGAGGAAACAAAGTTAAACAATAATCCAATTGTTTATCCTCCACCACCATTTCAGTAGAGGGTCCAAAAATAGAAAGTAGATAAGCAGTTCGCTAAGTTTTTGGAAGTGTTCAAGAAACTTTAGATTAACATTCCATTTGCAGAAGCTCTAGAGAAAATGCCGAGTTATGTGAAATTCATGAAAGGGATTCTGTCGAGGAAAAAGAAATAGGAAGATTTTGAAACAGTGGCACTAACAGAGGAGTGTAGTGCGATGTTACAGCAGAAGTTGTCACCTAAGTTGAAAGACCCGGGGAGTTTCATGATTCCGTGCACGATAGGGAATATGTCTTTCAACAAATATTTATGTGATTTGAGGGAGAGTGTAAACCTTATGCCATTGTCAGTATACACAGAATTGGGTTTGCCTGCACCAAAGCCTACGAATATTTCATTGCAGTTGGCGGATACGTCAGTCATATATCCGAGAGGCATAGTAGAGGACATTTTTGTTAAAGTGGATAAGTTTATATTCCCCGCGAACTTTATTATTCTGGATTTTGAGGAGGACAAGAACATCCCGATTATCCTAGGGAGACCTTTCTTGGCCACGGGTAGGACACTCATAGACGTACAAAAAGGAAAACTTACTATGAGGGTCCAAGATCAAAAAATCAAGTTTATCGTGTTCAAGGCCATGAAATTCCCTACGGATGAGGAAGAATGTTTTTGGATGGATATAGTTGAGCAAATTAACAGTGAAGATATGGGCAAGAGTTTGGTCAACGATCCATTGGAAACAACTTTATTGGGGGATGAGGAGTTCGACGACCCAAAATTTGTGGAATACTTACAGATGTTAGACTCGTTGCCACGAGTTAGCAAATTCAGAGCATCGTTTGAACCGTTACACATGGAGGAGACAGCCACAGAAAAATTAAAATCATCATTAGAGGAGCCACCAACTTTGGACCTTAAGCCACTCCCTAAACACCTCAGGTATGCGTACTTAGGCAATTCAAATTCTTTACCTGTTATTATTTCTGCTGCACTTAACGATTTGCAGGAAGAAAAGATGTCGAGGGTGCTTCGAGAACATAAATCAGCGATTGGGTGGATTATAGCGGATATTAAGGGAATCAGTCCTTCGTTTGAATGCACAAGATTCTGATGGAAGATGATGCAAAACCGACCATGGAAAAACAACGTCGACTTAACTTGATTATGAAGGAAGTTGTGAAGAAGGAAATTTTGAAGCTGTTGGATGCCTAATCATCTACACCGATTTACGACGATGAAGTGGGTTAGTCCATCCGGTGTGTCTTAAAAAAGGGAGTAATAATTGTGGTGCAGAATGAGAAAAATGAGTTAATACCGACAAGAATAGTGAGAGGTTGGAGGGTTTGCATGGATTATAGGAAGTTGAACAAGGTAACCCGAAAAGATCATTTCCCGCTGCCCTTTATTGATCAAAGGTTGGACAGATTGGCGGGACATGAATATTACTGTTTATTGGATGGGTACTCGGGCTATAACCAGATAGTCATTGCTCCTAAGGATCAAGAAAAGACGATATTTACGTGCCCTTATGACATATTTGTGTTCAGGAGGATGTCATTCGGGTTATGTAATGCACCTGTGACCTTCTAACGATGTATGATGGCCATTTTCTCAGACATGGTGGAGAAAAATGTTGAAGTCTTCATGGACTTTTTGGTTTATGGGGAAAACTTTGATACTTGCCTAGGAAATCTGGTCATGGTGTTGCAGCGATGTAAGGATACGAACCTCGTACTCAATTGGGAAAAATGTCACTTCATCGTTGAAGAGGGTATAATTTTGGGCCAACATCGAGACAACGTGTTTCACGCCATATACTATGCAAGCAAAACACTCACAGAGACTCAAATGAATTATACAACCACAGAAAAGGAATTGCTTGTAGTGGTGTATACGTTTGACAAATTCTGGGCATATTTGATTGGGACTAAGGTTATAGTCTACACGGACCATTCGGCGATATGGTACCTAATTGCGAAAAAGGATGCTAAGCCACGCCTTATCCGTTGGATTCTCCTACTTCAAGAGTTTGACTTAGAAATAAAAGATAGAAAGGGAACGGAGAATCAAGTAGCCGATCACTTGTCTAGGCTAGAAAACCAAGGGAAATCAAAAGAAGACAGGTGTGAAATTAACGAATCATTCCTGGATGAGCAATTGTTTGGGATTTCTGCAGAATTTCCTTGGTATGCGGATTATACAAATTTCCTTGAGCAACATTCTTCCACATGATCTCATAAGACAACAGAAAAAGAAGTTTCTTCATGATGTGAAATGGTACATGTGGGACGAACCGTATTTGTTCAAGCAGTGCGCCGACAAAATGATTAGAAGGTGCGTGCCCTATAGTGAAGTGAAGAACATTATGCATGAATGTCATTCATCTGCGTATGGCGGTCATTATGGTAGTGAGAGGACAGCAGCAAAGATGCTGCAAGCCGGGTTTTATTGGCCTACATTATTCAGGGACGCCCATCATTTTGTCAAACAATGCGATAGGTATCAAAGGGTGGGCAACATTTTGAAACGGAATGAAATGCCTCTACAAAAAATTCTTGAAATGGAAATCTTTGATGTATGGTGCATCGATTTCATAGGGCCATTCCCATCGTCACTCAACAATCAATACATTTTCCTTACAGTTGATTACGTATCGAAGTGGGTTGAAGCTGCAGCACTACCAACAAATGATGCCAAGGTGGTCCTCAAATTCTTACAGAAAAACATTTTCACGAGGTTTGGCACGCCAAGAGCAATAATCAATTATGAGGGTAGTCACTTCTGCAATAAGTCCTTCACAGCTCTTTTGGCACAGTATGGGGTCAACCACAAGGTAGAGACAGCGTATCATCCCCAAACAAGTGGACAGACTGAGGTATCAAACAGAGAAGTTAAGAAGATATTGGAGAAAGTAGTAAATCCAACTCCAGTTATAATCCCGTCTTGCGCCATATATACGATGGGAATAGATTCTTTGAAGAGTGGTGGTGCATCGCTATTATAGTAAAGGGATACCGCGCCGCGGTGCCGGCAGTGAAAATTGGTTGACCAAGTTAGGTTTTGTAATTCCAATTGATTAGGAATAAATAGTAGAATGTACATGTACTTAATGTACATGGTAAGACTAACTTTAAATCACTTTTATAGTGATGACGGTAGGAATTTATGTATGGTTTAAGAATAATTAAACGAAGAGCGTGAAGGGTAAGTAAGTAAACCGTGAATGGTATTCAACGTTGGTACTTCACCAATAATGATCGAGTTTTGATTAATAACGTAAGAACGTTAGTAAGCCATAAGGAATATTAGTAAGTCGAATTGACCTTTATTAATTAAGTAAATTCACTTAAGACATAGAAGAGAAAGAAGTTGGTATGAACGATGTAAATTATAACGGCAAGCCAGAACCAATAATAGCAAATCTAATACATGATTAGATTGAGAAGAAGGGTAAGATTCATTAGGAACCATGTATGTTCATTCATGACCTAATGTGGTATGTTATGTGGTTATGTGTTGTAGAGACCGTAAAGACTCAAAGGGAAAGTAACTTTACTGTAGCAGACGTTGAAGGCAAGTTTTCTTAACACTTGTCTAACCTTCATGTTAGCCAAGTTTTCAGTAATTCATGTTATGAGATGCATGAATTGTTTTAAAGAAAGGGTCAATGCCAGTTTTAACTCAGCTAAACTAATCTTGAAAGATTGATTGATTTATTTATAAGTCTTTCAATATAGAATTGATAACACTATCCTATGCTAATTGTTTGGTACGAATTCAAAGTAAGCCTGAGTATGAATAAACAAATGTATTTCACATCGATTATTCGATGGGCACGCGACGTTGCCAAAACTTAAATGTAAATATGTTTAACGGATGAGTGTTGATCAACATAGAGTACTATAGGCTGCTCACCTAGAAGTGCTCATAAGAAATATCGGACTTACGGTCTTGGTACTGGGTTGTCCTTTTCATGAATAAAAGCTAAAGAGAATGTTCATGGTATGTTGACCTACTCAGAATTTCCAAACTACTATATGTACTTCGGAATTATTTTATGAGATGAAAAGTGATATTCAATGTTTCATGGTACTTCATAACTATTGTCTAGTTATTTAAGAATAATCATATGATTCTCGAAGTGGTATATATATAATATATTGTTAGACTTACTGAGCTAGTTATGCTCACTTCTTGCTTGAATCATATGATTGCAGCTAAGGTCGAGCGAACCGAGGGTTCCAGTAGAGATAAAGGCAAGGCGAAGATGAATGATTAGTTTATTCTGTAATAGACTAATATGTTTGTATGAAGTATATTATGATGAACAAAGAATGTAAAGGTTTCAAAACCTTGGAACGAGATGAATTATTATTAATTTAATAAGAATGTCGTTGATACACACATTTTGATGTTGTTTCACTAGAATGAATGTACAGTTATGAGTACCGTGTAGCACCATCTGTCAGTTTGAAAGATACCCGAATTTGGGGGTGTCACACCTGCCGAATGTGACAAGGCTGCCCTTTTGCAGCATTCGTTAACTATTCATGCTTAGGCTTCTGAAAAATTAATTCTTTATCTCGCACCAAAAAGAATGGACTGAATCACAAAAACTCAAATGGGCATTGACATTTCACAGGGATTCATTATCAAGTCCATCACTGAAAACTGCTGTCATGCATTAAAACACATGTAAAGTTTCATATCAAGTAATCCCATTGAATAATTTTATCTTATATGAAGTATTAATTAGCATATATATATATATATATATATATATATATATATATATATATATATCACACTTAGCGAATCACATAATTACTGTATACATGTATTTAACCTACGATGTCCATGTTAGTTTTCAGATCACAACTTTTCTCTGAAACCTGGAAAGTAATTTAAATATGCATGACATATGTAATAACCCGATATTTTCTATATAAATAAATGAGAAATTTTACATATAAATTTTTTATTATTATTTTAATAATGGGAATATGTGCGGAGTAATGTGTATATATATATGATAAATAAAATTTATTTATTACATGAATAATTTCAAATAATTTTGTTTTAGAATTATTGATCATTATAAAGTATATTCTTATGATAATTAATTTTATAGTAGAAATATTTTTATTAATTATTTTCCATGAAATATGATTTTTATATTATTTAAATAATATATGAAGTGATTATTAGAATAGTAATAATAAATATTTTATTATATGAATTTGTTCAAATATTTAAGTTAATTATTTTAACTTAATTATTAATGTTGTATATGAAAGATAAATCGGATATGGAATCCAAACACTAAATTGGGATTTTGATCAAGGGATAAAAATAATAATATAATATTAATTATATTTTGATATTTCAATGCTATAATAGATGTACTGTAAATGTGTAGACTGATAATGGTTGGTCAATTATGGTAAATTATGTCATAACTGTGACAACTCGAGAAATTAGATAATTTATTAAAATCTTAAATGATGGATTCAAGGTCAAATGATAGACCTAGATAGAAAATGAGTGTATGCGTTTGATATTTTTGGGATGGAATTTTGAGGATTTCAAAATTCTGTGAAGGATTTAGGTGAATTATTCAGGATTAAGTGTATATGTGAATATGTTCTGTGTATATGGTATTATATGTGTTCAGAATATGTGGTTGAGGGTCAAGGGTTGACCAGATAAATTTTATCAGTATCAAACCCTAATATTATTAAGAACGTCAACGTTCAGTTAGAAAACCCTAATGACTGATAAAAAACCCTAAAATCGGTTCTGAAAACCCTAATTTCAGTTTCGAGAATCCAAAACCCTAATTCAAAAATTGGAAACCGTAATCTGGGAATTTAAAGGATAACTATAATGCTTAAGTGATATTAATTATAATATTAATTAGGGTAAAGCTTAATTAATTAGCAAACCCTAATTTCAGATTTTTAAACCCTAATTGTTCCATCAGAAACCCTAATGTACAATTGTTGACTTAATTGCTAAATTAGTAATTTAATTGGGATAAAATAATCCTAATTAACAAAATTGATTTATGAATGGGAAAGTTTAATTTAATTCGAGAATCCTAATTATAATTTAGAAATATTAATTTTCTATTTTTTGAAAACCCTAAGGGTTAATAACCGTGAATTTTAAGTCACTATATATGTATGTACATTATTGATATTTAAAACTTTGAGTTATATAGTGATTTAATATGTGACAACATATGTGAAGTGGTGTATGGGTCAAAAACATATATATTATAGTTATGGAGATATACATTTATAGATTTCATTAAAAAAATAAAAGCTTCGTAACCTAATTATACATTAGGTGAGACAATTAAATAACCTAAGGATTATGGTAATAAGGAAAGGTTAGTATTTAATATGTATACTAACTTAAGTGGATAATCTTGTTATTTCAAGTGACTAATGATTTTAAACCTAATTCTTGTAAACCTAATTAGGTTATGAGCTAAAGTTAATTAAATTTCATAAGATTAGGAATGGAAACCCTAAATAATCAAATTGGGTAACATATATTAAAATTGCTAGACTATGTTTATTACATAGCCCAAAACAATTAAGGAGGGAGCCCAAAGGAAATAAAATGCAAACCAATACTTAGCCCACTTGATTAAGGGTATTTTAGACTTTTGATTAATCAAATTTGTGCATTAAAATAAAAGTAAAATCACTACAAAAAAAAGGGTCATTGTCGACAGGGGTACTGACGACGGCAGTGTTGTCGTCGATAATAAGGTCAATGGCGACGGGAACGCCGTCGCTCATGAGTCCCGTCGGTAATGAGGTATTATTTGGTGGGAAAATTTCACGGTGGATGGAAAAGTCGCTGGCGATGGGGACTAAAGTGATGGCGATGGCACCCCATCGAGAATGACATTCTATTGACAGGGTTACTAGCGACGGCATTGCCGTCGGGAATGACATTCTATTTTTAGCCCTTCCAGCGACGACAACGTCTCTACCTTTCTTCCCTCTCTATTTTTTATTTTTCGCTCTCAATTTCTCCACTCCTCGCCATTGATTATTAGCCTAGATTAACAAAACTTTCAATTGATTAGCCGAATTGATTGTCACCCCATCCATCATCATTTCACCTTCATCATCTCGCCAGCCCGTTTCATTTTCTGGCCGCTACAGTACTTGAGCCCATTTTTTTTGTCACTTCTCGCTCGCCATTTCATCATCTCTGTGAGTGTAGAGAGGCGTGTATTGCTGAGCTTCTAGAGGTACCGTTCCTCCATTTCTCTATTGTTGTCATTTCCCAGTCGCCACTCTCACTGTGGTTGTGAAAGGTACAAAATTTGGTCTCTGTATGTATTTTAGTTGCTATATTTGCTTATGTTGAGTTGCTTAGTGTTTATCATGTGTTAATTTCTGCTCATTTTATCAGTATGTGTAAGAATGATCATTTTTGGGAGCATATGAATGAGATACTTAAATAATTTTCTAAGAGAATATATATATTTGCGAGAAACTATGGTGCGTGTAGGAATTGTCGGGACTATGGACCAGATTAAGGGTGTCGAATTAAGGAGTGATTCCTTGTCGATTATTATGGATTGATCCAAATGTTAGTCATAGAAATATTTACATTTGAGCTCAACAGAAACTCCAAAAGAATGAGGGACTGGAAACTAAAAGAATGTGATATATTATAGAAGTGTTTTGTCAACATTCACTTGTAATAAATTTTGGTGACATACTCAGCATTAGTAAAAATTTGAAAGAAAAAACATTATAGTTAGACTGGTGTTCCTTAAAAGTATTTCTTTTAATTTTTATTTTTTGTTTTGTATACAAGTTATTTCTTATATATTTTATAGTGTAAATTATGAAGGTTCATTGAAAGCACGATTCAACCCAATAATAGATGTTCATTTTATGAAGGAAGTATCAGATTAGATAAATGGATCAATAATGACAGTATATAAAATGTCAAGACCTGCAATCAATAGTGTTTATCATGTGTTTCGAATTCAAGACCTGCAATCAAATGTTTTCTTGATTATTTATCCAATGAGTTAAAGAGTTGTTAAGGAGTTGTTAAGGGGGTGTGTGTCTTGTGTAAACTCAAGCATGAAGTGGGACAACTTGGGACTGGGATTGGGTGGGGTAGATTTTGATGTTAACTGGTGACAATGATTTTGTCGTTGCCTTTATGAAATTGTTATGTCTTTTAATGACTTTGGTAACGTTCTCACAAGCTAGTTCGAGTTCTTTACATTGTAGATAAACTTTAATTCCCTTTTTGTCATAACATATCTCAGTATATATAGCCAAATTGTTGAGTAGAAAGTTTGTATATTTTTATATGGATTTTATTTGGTTTTGAAGATAGACATCATAGACCATAATTTTTTATAACGGCTTGATCATGCTATTGTATCTTGGATGTGATGAATAGCCACCATAGTTGACAGTAAATTAATACATATGAGTATTGAATGATAATACATATGCTCATACATATGCTCATACATATGTGTTTTGATTAGTTGAAAGATTTTAGATTTTGATAGGTCGGTTATGTTCTGCAGACAATTAGCATTGTTGGGTTCAGAGATTTTTACCAGATAAACAAAATGACAGAGATAATATTTGAATAGTGTTGCTATTTGTATTTTTTAATGAACAGAAAAGGAAAAAAAATAGATGGATTTTTTGTAATCTCTCACACCCTCTACATTACTAACATAATGAAACTTATTTTGTTTCACATTGTTGGCATTAATGGTTTGAAATGTGAATGTGTAGTTATATAGAATAATCCTTACTTTGACATGCACATATATTTTCATATAGTTTAGGAAGTTTAGAAACACGTTTGAGATTCACTTAGTAGGAGCGAATCTCAAATAGTCCCCGTTTTGGGACTGTTCTTGTATGTTTCGATCTCACTTAGGTCGGTGTTAACGACTTGACCACGTCTTTATATTTTTTGAATTTTCGGTCAGTATATATCTCTTGATGTTCTTCGGGTGCATATTTAGACTACGATGTGTTAGTCTATTTTGTGTACTTGAAGACCATAGGGAGGTGCTGCTGAAATTTCTGAAAAATTTAAAGATGTGTTCAAATTGTTTGCATCAGTGAGGCGACACATCCGGGAATGGGATAGAAGCCTGACCTGTTAGAGTGGGAGATGAAGTTAGGAAACTCATAAGCTTGCATATACATTAACTTGGAGACCTTATTGTGTTTGTTTAATTTTCCATATATATAGCAAACAGTTGTCCGAGATGTCTGTTGATCGAAGTTGGAGTGGGCTTGGCTCTGAGTACCGTAGTGGGGTTGAACAGTTTCTCAATTTCGCATTTGAGCAAGTCAGCGGCGATGAGATTAGATGTCCTTGTAAGAGGTGTGTGAATGAAGTGTGGAAGGAAATGAGTAATGTTATAGCATCCCCGAATCCGGGTCCCGAATCACCGCGGATCCAGTATACTATTTCTACAACTATTGCGGAAGATATAAACATAAATTGTTTATACAGTACACTTTACACACTATTCCCTAAAATTGAGTAACCATAACTTATACACAATTCATAACTTATCTAACACATGACATCATTATCATACAAGACTATTACAAATCTAATCGTGCACATTAACTTTAAGCTGGAACTGTCTTTAACTTCCCTTGTATCCGACGCATTCACCTTAATCTGCAATGTTTTATTATGATATAGCAAGGGTAAGCATGAAAGTTTCCCAGTAAGTTTAAATACAATTTAAGGATATATCATGATTGAAAGATTTAGAATAATAAGCTGGCTATAATTCACAATGTAGTTGTGAATTAGCATGAACAAACTTTTGACTGAACAAGTATTACATATGAACAATATATATCTGGACCAACTGGTAATGAAGGTGATCAACCTTTCATACCTGACTTATACATACAAGATGTACAGAGAACAATTCTACATGGCAATCGATAATGATTAACCATAAAGCGTATCTGAATGAAACACTCTTAATAGAGTTAAGAAAAACAAACTTGCTGTTAGTTGATTCTGGATATGAAAAATAACTTAGCTTTATCCAGAAGACCTAATACGGATAATCTGAGATCTCCAAATATTAGAATAATATCATCACGATATAAAATAACCTAAACACATTATCACATAATCTTGTCAGTCTATACAACACATAAGACTTAGCATCAAATCAGACTATTTAAGTCTAAGTTGAAACCGACACAATTCAATCATCTCTGCCTAAACAATTAACAATAATCTTAGATAATCATAGTATTAGTCAAAATATTTTTCATAAACTTGCAAAAAATTTCAGATAATTAATATCATTTAACAACATTTTTCACTCATTAATACTGTATTTAAATGAATTAAATACCACAATATTCTAATATCATTAATATTTATTTAATATTAAACATTAATGAAACACATGTCATAATATTATAACAAATTTGTAATATCTCAAAGTATTTTCAATACTTTATTATTTCCTTTAAATGTTTTTAAAGTAATTAAAACATTAATCAATAACTTATATTAATATAAATACCACATTATTCCTTGATCATTAACATTTATTTAATATTAAATTTTAATGAAAATCATAACATAATATTATAATATAATTATAATATCACAAAGTATTTTAATATCTTAAAATCATATTTATATGATTTTAAACAATCAAATCCATTATCCGATAATTAAAATATTAATATTTTCATGCCAAAATATCAAAAGTTATATTTTATAAATTAAAATATTTTTATAACACTTAAATCATTTTTATATGATTTTTAAAGCATTAATTCTATTTTTCCATAATTTATCTAATATATTCATTAAATATATTAACTACCATTAATAATAAATATTAATGAATTTCATCACAAAATATCAAAAGTCATCAAAAATAACTTAAAATATTTTCTAACACCATAATAAAATTTTTCATGATTTTTCATGAATTAAAACCATTTTAAATAATATATTTAATATTATAATTAAATAAATAAATACCTTTTATATTCCCAAAAATATTAAATATTTTTGAAATATACTCAAAATAATAATAAAAACTATTTTTCAGACTTTAAAATAATTTTTCGAATTTAATATGTATTTTTAATAATTAAAAACCATTTATTTCTATTTATTTAATTAAATAATTCAATTTCCAAATTAAGTGTAACTAAAAGGGCCTTATAGCGACAAACTGTCGCTATAGGTGTTCTTGAGCCCAAACCCGAAATTCCAAAGATCGTCAGGTTCCATGTTTGACCACGAATCATGTACTTTCTATATTGAGTTTCGGTTGGATCTTGGTCGATTGTGTAGTACTCGAATGCAAGACTATCTGATAAAATAATTAGTTTGATCAAATAACATAACAACAAAGAGATCTAAGCAAGAAAAGTCAATCATTCAGAGGCTGCTTTGGGGTTCTTTTCGGGTTTCGAAATTAAAATTACCTAGTTTGATTCACTTTAACTTAGCTTTCCATGCTCTATTAGTGTTATCTAGTGATTCATTCTTGTAGATGAGATGTCGGGGCTACAATAATATACCAATAGGTCGACTTAACAACATCAAGAAAACAAGATCTGCAGAAATCAAACTAGAGGTCGAGAGTCTTTGTTCTTGAGGAAATTTGGGTTTTCCGAAATTACTCAAAGCGGTTGGTCAAAGCTACTTTGACCTTGATTTTCTTCCATTCCGTTATGATCTAAGCGATCTGGTGACTTTAATTTGTATTCTACATACGAGATTACAACAAACATACAACAAATTAACCAAATGAGCAAATAACAAAGAAGATCAAGTGCCTTTAAAAACCACATCGGCGATTTGGAAAAATCTGGGCTTGCCCAGAAATGAAATTATGATCGATCAACGATGTTTGACCGTTCATATCTTTTAATCTAGAGATGATATGACTCTGATTCTTTTTGCAGCTTAAATACCACATAACAGACTACATGTTATAAGCTTTAAACCTCAAAAACACTTATTAGGGTGAGATCTACAGCCTCTGACATTAGTTGTCAGAGAACAAAAAATGACATTTTCCAGATTTTGAAAAACTTTAATTTCGAGCACTTTGATGTTATGGATCTAATATGTACCAACCCAGATTATCAATTGACACCCTATTACACAACTTTGAACAATCAATTGCAACAAATAACATAAAATCAAAGGATTTCTAAAATTAGGGTTTTTATACCTTTTAGCTTTGATTTTTGATTTTGATCCTTGATGATCTGGATCTTGGCTTGTTATAGATGGATATAGGCTTATCATATCTCACTTTCTCACTCTTAATTTGAATTTCTAGAGAGAGAAGGTCTTGGCTAAGTAGAAAAGTAAAGTAAGTGAATTGCTTACTTTTTAAGTTTTGATTTTAGACTTAATCAATTTATAGGATGCAAGATGGCTTTTATTGATGATTAAAGTAACTTTCTAGACCATGTGGCTAGCTAGAGTTGGTCACCCACTCCTTACTAGGGCTAGATCTACACTCCACCTTATTAAAATAATATAAAGGGCACTTTGGTCATTTGGTTTGTACTTTTAGTGGCTAAATTGTCAAATGCTCCAACCCTTAGGGTTTAGGGTTTGAGCCTTTAGGGTTTAGGGTTTGAACCCTTAGGATTTTAAAAAATAACTTTCTAGGATTTCCAATTTAAGTTTTCAAAATAGAAAATTAATATTTCTAAATTATAATTAGGATTTGATAATTATATTATAATTTCTAATCATAAATCAAGCTTGCCATTAGGATTTATTATTTCCTAATTAAATTTGCTAATTTAGCAATTAGGATCATAATTGGTCACTAGAGTTTATAACCCATTAATTAGGATTTTACATAGAAAATAATCTTTCAAATTTAGAAATTAGGTTTCCTAATTTAGATTAGGTTTCTAATTAAAATAAAGTTTACTAATCTCATTCAAGCTTGCTAATTAGGGTTAAGGCTTCCTAATTAACATTAAACTCTATAAGTTAATAATTAGGTTTTTCTAATTGCATGTCGGGGTTTTTCTATATTTGAAATTAGGGCTTTCCAATTAATCAATTAGGGTTATCCTAATTACACTTACAATTAATAACATAGAAATTCTATACTTATCTTCAAGCTTACCACTTAGGGTTTCAAGTAATTCATTAGGTTTTTCCTAATAAATTTATAATTAATGACATTTAACTTATTCATAGCATTTAAATTTCCGAATTAGAGTTTCGGAACCAGTTTCTAGGGTTTCTTATCAGACGTTAGGGTTTTCTAACATAACGTTATCGTTCTTTAATATATACCTAGGATTTGACAGTGATAAGTTTTATCTGGTCAACCCTTGACCCTTAACCACATTATGAACACATACATAACCATATACACCGAACATATCCACATACACAGATATTCTTAACACTGTAAACCTTTACCAAAAGTTTTTAAATTCACAAAATTCATTCCTAAAAATGTTAAATACATACACTTATTTTTACATCTGGGTTTATTATTTGACCTTAAATCAATCATTTAAGATTTTAATAAATTGTCTAAATTCTCGGGTTGTCACATTCACCCCTCTTATAAAATTTCATCCCCAAATTCACCTTACACCTTATACCGCACATGCACCTTACACCATACACCATACTGCTTAGACCAATTTATACACATCACATGCTACCCAATACACCACTCACAAGAGAAAAAGTCTTCAAATTGTGTTGAGGGGGTCTTATAGACCATGAACTCTGAGGTTTATAGGTATTACTACCCGCTACCTATTTCAATTAAGAAAAAGGTAATCTACCCCTTTATAAAGGTTAACAGCATGTTTACAATCACGAAGAAGGTAAACTACCATTACTAGTACTTTAGGTGATTAGCCTATCGTACTCTTACGTCATGCATAACGTATTAATCATTTTTAGCGAATATTTACGCTACTAGATTGGATTATTTATCCAAACAATATCGTTCACCTCAGTCTTATCATAGGATTCCACACCAAAACAATTTGGTTCGGGAAATTTCTATCAATGAATATTTAGATTTTCATAACATTAGTCTAGCTGAATCAAATAGCATAGACTCATATCGATAATTCAATTCAATCGAATTATTTAGGTGTAGCCAAACCCCGTTGGCAAATTAAACTTTTTGAAAACATTTTTGAGAATGACGTCATGATGCCGTACTGTATTAACAGTCCGTTTGAGGATGCCGTCATTGTATAACTTTGTCATAACACATCATACAATAGTGGAACAACGACTTCAGGTCAAGTTCACACTAAGTATTCTTGTATTTACAACTCCATCACATTTTTATCATCTCTGCACCAGGTTACATGGTACATGAGTGATAATTAAAAACAAATTTTGATATTTCAAATCATTTGCGTCTAAAATAAAATAAGTAGCATAGGCGTACTTTAAACCGTTTCAAAAATGGTTACGAGTCTACATATTTTTATTTTTTTTTAAAGGCACATAGTGCGTATTTAGCTTGATGTCAAAAATTTGAAGTTTAGCATAGCTAGGAGTTTAGGAAAACCTAATGCCTCCACTAACAATCATTTGCTTAAACATTCTATCTGTTCCTATAATCCTTAACACTCCATTCACACAAAACTATACCCAGTTCATAAAACCACACTTATGAGTTCATTAATTGCCACAATCATATGAGTTTAAGAACTTACCCTAGTCAGACCTTTGGCGTCCATTCGCTTTGGGGTTCATAAATATTTCATATAACTATGAGTCAAGAATGTCACATAAGTATGAGTTTTAAGAACTCGTACTTAACCTTATATTCTCTACCTATGACCTATCTATTTTTTATACACATGAGAAAGGAATCACCCTCTTAACCTGCATATAGCAAATAATAGCGACACAAACATTTCAATGATTATCAATGCTTTAGAAACTAAGTGGTTTTTACACCAAGTACAATTCCCATATAACAAGGAATCATACAACTCAACTACTAACATGAGTCCTCAATTGAAATCCCCACCTAATCTTAACCCCTTTTCCATAATGAATTTCATTTAATTCATATTCATAATCCATAACTCTTTCATGAGTTTTCATAGTACCATTTCATAGTACTGCGATACACTGACATCTTGTTGTAGACTTTTCAATCATCGATTGATTCTTTCCGGTATCATAACCTTATCGATCACGGGGTGATCTCATCGTATATATTACGATTCAATTTTATGACTTGATCTTTTGTGTTTCACGATCTCCTATCCTGCACTTTCGGTCTTTTAGACTCGATCTATCCACTTTCTATACTTGGTACACATCGAGTCTCTAACGGTTTCAATATGGTGCATTTGGTGGTTTCCCTGAACAACCAACAAACTAGGCTCAGGGTTTGCTAGTTGTATATACCTCCACTCTATGAAGGAATCATTTAGCCCGGATACCATACATCAACTATTAAAGAGTATAATTGTACCATACTTAAATATAACTTTTGATTCTTAACTTCTTTATCGAGTTAGGGAACTCGTGTCTTTTATAACCTTGCGAGATTCATCTTTGAATCTTCCAGGCAACTAACTCTATTTGAGTTAGTCTTATCCTAATCATCTGCGGTTATTAGTCTCAAGTATTCTACCTAAGCTTCATAACCAATAGCTTTGATACCAGCTGTAGCATCCTCAGAATCAGGGTCCCGATCACCATGGATCCGTATACTATTTCTATAACTATTGCGGAAGATATAAACATAAATTGTTTATACAATTACACTTTACACACTATTCCCCAAAATCGAGTAACCATAACTTATACACAATTCATAACTTATCTAACACATGACATCATTATCATCATACAAGACTATATTACAAATCTAATCATGCACATTAACTTTAAGTTGGGACTGTCTTTAACTTCCCTTGTATCCAACGCATTCACCTTAATCTGCAATGTTTTATCATGATATAGCAAGGGTGAGCATGAAAGTTGCCCAGCAAGTTTAAATACAATTTAAGGATATATCATGATTGAAAGATTTAGAATAATAAAATTTGGATATAATTCACAATGTAGTTGTGAATTAGCATGAACAAACTTTTGGTTGAACAAGTATTACATATGAACAATATATATATATCGACCAACTGGTAATGAAGGTGATCGACCTTTTCATACGACGACTTATACATACAAGATGTCTGACAGTACAATTCTACATGGCAATCGATAATGATTAACCATAAGCATATCTGAATGAAACACTCTTAATAGAGTTAAGAAAAATAAACTTGCTTGTTAGATTTGATTACCAATCTGAAAAATAACTTAGCTTTATCCAAAGACCTAATCTGAATAATCTAGATCTCCAAATATTAGAATAATATCATCACGGTATAAAATAACCTAAACACATTATCACATAATCACTGACGATCTATACAACACATAAGACTTAGCATCAAATCGATTTATTTAAGTCTAAGTTGAAACCAAACACAATTCAATCATCCCGAAGCGATTAAATCGGACACGATATCGAGTTTAAGTTCAATTAAACTCTGCTAAACAATTAACAATAATCTTAGATAATCATAGTATCGTCAAAACATTTTTCATAAACTTGCAAAAATTTTTAGATAATTAATATCATTTAACAACATTTTTCAATCATTAATATTGTATTTAAATGAATTAAATACCATAATATTCTAATATCATTAATATTTATTTAATATTAAACATTAATGAAACACATGTCATAATATTATAACATATTTGTAATATCTCAAAGTATTTTCAATACTTTATTATTTCCTTTAAATATTTTTAAAGTAATTAAAAACATTAATCAATAACCGATATTAATATAAATACCACATTATTCCTTGATCATTAACATTTATTTAATATTAAATTTTAATGAAAATCATAACATAATATTATAATATAATTATAATATCACAAAGTATTTTTAATATCTTAAAATCATATTTATATGATTTTTAAACAATCAAATCCATTATCCGATAATTAAAATATTAATATTTTCATGCCAAAATATCAAAAGTTATATTTTATAAATTAAAATATTTTATAACACTTAAATCATTTTTATATGATTTTTAAAGCATTAATTCTATTTTTCCATAATTTATCTAATATATTCATTAAATATATTAACTACCATTAATAATAAATATTAATGAATTTCATCACAAAATATCAAAAGTCATCAAAAATAACTTAAAATATTTTTAACTAACACCATAATATAATTTTTCATGATTTTTTTGAATTAAAACCATTTTAAATAATTTATTTAATATTATAATTAAATAAATAAATACCTTTTATATTCCCAAAAATATTAAATATTTTTGAAATATACTCAAAATAATAAAAACTATTTTTCAGACTTTAAAATAATTTTTCGAATTTAATATGTATTTTAATAATTAAAACCATTTATTTCTATTTATTTAATTAAATAATTCAATTTCCAAAATTAAGTGTCACTAAAGGGCCTATAAGCGACAGGCACCGTCATTATAGGTGTTTTTGAGCCCAAACCTAAATTCCAAATCGTCGTGAGGTTCCATGTTTTGACCACGAATCATATACTCTATATTGAGTTTACAAAATTGGATCTTGGTCGATTGTAGTACTGGAAATGCAAGACTATACAATAAAACAATTAGTTTGATCAAATAACATAACAACAAAGAGATCTAAGCAAATAAAAGTCATTGTCGAGGCTGTTTTGGGTTCTTTTTGGGTTTCGAATTAAAGGTACTTTGGGTTGATTCACTTTAACTTAGCTTTCCATGCTTCTATTAGTGTTATCTAGTGGTTCATTCTTGTAGATGAGATGTCGGGGCTACAATAATATACCAATAGGTCGACTTAACAACATCAAAAAAAAAGATCTGGACCGGTCAAAACTAGAGGTCGAGAGTCGTTCTTGAGGAAATTTTGGGTTTTCGAAATTAATTACTCAAGCGATTGGTCAAAGCTACTTTGACCTTGATTTTCTTCCATTCGATTATGATCTAAGCGATCTGGTGACTTTAACATGTATTCTACATACCGGACTACAACAAACATCTAACAAATTAACCAAATGAGCAAATAACAACAAGATCAAGTGCCTTTAAAAACACATCGAGGCGATTTGGAAAAATGCAGGCTTGCCCGAAAGCGAAAATCGTGATCGGTCGGCGATGTTTGACCATTCATATCTTTTAATCTAGAGATGATATGACTCGATTCTTTTTTTTATCTTAAAGACCACATAACGGACTATATATTACATAAGCTTTAAACATCAAAAACAATTAACAGGTGAGATCTACATCCTCGACATTAGTTGTCGAGAAGAACAAAAAATGACATTTTCAGTTTTTGAAAACTTTAATTTGAGCACTTTGATGTTATGGATCTAATATGTACCAACCCGGATTATCAATTGACACCCTATTACACAACTTTGAACAATCAATTGCAATAAATAACATAAAATCAAAGGATTTCTAAAATTAGGGTTTTTATACCTTTTAGCTTTGATTTTTGATTTTGATCCTTGATGATCGATCTTGGCTTGTTATAGGTGATATATAAACTTATCATATCTCACTTTCTCACTCTTAATTTCAAATTTCTAGAGAGAAAGGTCTTGGCTAAGTAGAAAAGTAAAGTAAGTGAATTGCTTACTTTTTAAGTTTTGATTTTAGACTTAATCAATTTATAGGATGCAAGATGGCTTTTATTGATGATTAAAGTAACTTTCTAGACCATGTGGCTAGCTAGAGTTGGTCACCCACTCCTTTACTAGGGCTAGATCTACACTCCACCTTATTAAAATAATATAAAGGGCACTTTGGTCATTTGGTTTGTACTTTTAGTGGCTAAATTGTCAAATGCTCCAACCCTTAGGGTTTAGGGTTTGAGCCTTTAGGGTTTAGGGTTTAGGGTTTGAACCCTTAGGATTTTAAAAATAACTTTCTAGGATTTCCAATTTAAGTTTTCAAAATAGAAAATTAATATTTCTAAATTATAATTAGGATTTGATAATTATATTATAATTTCTAATCATAAATCAAGCTTGCCAATTAGGATTATTATTTCCTAATTAAATTTGCTAATTTAGCAATTAGGATCATAATTGGTCACTAGAGTTTATAACCCATTAATTAGGATTTTACATAGAAAATAATCTTTCAAATTTAGAAATTAGGTTTCCTAATTTAGATTAGGGTTTCTAATTAAAATAAAGTTTACTAATCTCATTCAAGCTTGCTAATTAGGGTTAAGGCTTCCTAATTAACATTAAACTCTATAAGTTAATAATTAGGTTTTTCTAATTGCATGTCGGGGTTTCTATATTTTGAAATTAGGGCTTTCCAATTAATCAATTAGGGTTATCCTATTTACACTTACAATTAATAACATAGAAATTCTATACTTATCTTCAAGCTTACTACTTAGGGTTTCAAGTAATTCATTAGGTTTTTCCTAATAAATTTATAATTAATGGCATTTAACTTATTCATAGCATTTAAATTTCCGAATTAGAGTTTCGGAACCAGTTTCTAGGGTTTCTTATCAGACGTTAGGGTTTTCTAACATAACGTTGTCGTTCTTTAATATATACCTAGGATTTGTGCAGTGATAAGTTTTATCTGGTCAACCCTTGACCCTTAACCACATTATGAACACATACATAACCATATACACCGAACATATCCACATACACGAGATATTCTTAACACTCAGAACCTTTACCAAAAGTTTTTAAATTCACAAAATTCATTCCTAAAAATATTAAATACATACACTTATTTTTTGTCTAGGTCTATTATTTGACCTTAAATCAATCATTTAAGATTTTAATAAATTGTCTAAATTCTCGGGTTGTCACATTCACCCCTCCTTATAAGAATTTAGTCCCCAAAATTCACCTTACACCTTATACCGCACCTTACACCACCACCATACACCATACTTGCTTACACCAATTTATACACATCACATGCTACCCAATACACCACTCACAAGAGCAAAAAGTCTTCAAATTGTCTTTGAGGGGTCATATAGACCATGAACTACTGAGGTTTATAGGTATTACTACCCGCTACCTATTTCAATTAAGAAAAGGTAATCTACCCATTTATAAAGGTTAACGAAATGTTTTACAATCACGAAGAAGGTAAACTACCATTACTAGTACTTTAGGTGATTAGCCTATATCGTACTCTTCGTTATGCATAACGTATTAATCATTTTTAGCGAATATTTACGCTACTAGATTGGATTATTTATCCAAACAATATCGTTCACCTCAGTCTTATCATAGGATTCCACACAAAAATAATTTGGTTCGGGAATTTTCTATCAATGAATATTTTGAGTTTTCATAACATTAGTCTAGCTGAATCAAATAGCATAGACTCATATTGATAATTCAATTCAATCGAATTATTTAGGTGTAGCCAAACCCCGTTGGCAAATTAAACTTTTTGAAAACATTTTCGAGAATGACGTCATGATGTCGTCTTTGTATTAACGATCAGTTTGAGGATCTTATCATTGTATGACTTTGTCATAACACATCATACAATAGTGGAACAACGACTTGGTCGAATTCACACTAAGTATTCTTGTATTTACAACTCCATCACATTTTATCATCTACTTTTGAAAGTACATGGTACATGAGTGATAATTAAAAACAACATTTTGATATTTCAAATCATTTGCGTCTAGCCGAAATAAGTAGCATAGACTATACTTTAAACCGTTTCAAAAATGGTTACGAGTCTACATATATTTTTTTTTTTAAAAGCACATAGTGCGTATTTAGCTTGATGTCAAAAATTTGAAGTTTAGCATAGCTAGGAGTTTAGGAAAACCTAATGCCTCCACTAACAATCATTTGCTTAAACATTCTATCTGTTCCTATAATCCTTAACACTCCATTCACACAAAACTATACCCAGTTTATTAATCCACACTTATGAGTTCATTAATTGCCATAATCATATGAGTTTAAGAACTTACCCTAGTCAGACCTTTGGCGTCCATTCGCTGAGGGGTTCATAAATATTTCATATAACTATGAGTCAAGAATGTCACATAAGTATGAGTTTTAAGAACTCGTACTTAACCTTATATTCTCTACCTATGACCTATCTATTTGTTATACACATGAGAAAGGAATCACCCTCTTAACCTGCATATAGCAAATAGCGCGACACAAACATTTCAATGATTATCAATGCCAGAAACTAAGTGGTTTTTACACCAAGTACAATTCCCTTACATATAACAAGGAATCATACAACTCAACTACTAACATGAGTCCTCAATTGAAATCCCCACCTAATCTTAACCCCCTTTTCCATACGAATTTCATTTAATTCATATTCATAATCCATAACTCTTTCATGAGTTTTCATAGTACCATTTCATAGTACAACTGATACACAACATCTTGCTGTAGACTTTTCAATCATCAGATTGATTCTTTCTGGCTGTCATAACCTTATCAGATCACGGGGTGATCTCATCGTATATATTACGATTCAATTTTATGACTTGATCGTTTTGTTTTACGATCTCCTATCCCTGCACTTTCAGTCTTTTAGACTCGATCTATCCACTTTCTATACTTGGTACACATCGAGTCTCTAACAGTTTCAATATGGTACGCTGAGTGGTTTCCCACAAACAACCAACAAACTAGGCTCCGAGTTGCTAGTTCGTATATACCTCCGCTCTATGAAGGAATCATTTAGCCCAGATACCATACATCAACTATTAAAGAGTACAATTGTATCATACTTAAATATAACTTTTTGATTCTTAACTTCTTTATCAGAGTTAGGGAACTCTGTGTCTTTTATAACCCGCTGAGATTCATCTTTGAATCTTACCCACCCAACTAACTCTATTTGAGTTAGTCTTATCCAAATCAACTGCGGTTATTAGTCTCGGTATTCTACCTAAGCTTCATAACCAATGACTTTCGATACCAACCTGTAGCATCCCCGAATCCGGGTCCCGAATCACCATGGATCCGTATACTATTCTATAACTATTGCGGAAGATATAAACATAAATTGTTTATACAGTACACTTTACACACTATTCCCCAAAATCGAGTAACCATAACTTATACACAATTCATAACTTATCTAACACATGACATCATTATCATACAAAGACTATTACAAATCTAATCGTGCACATTAACTTTAAGTTGGGCTGTCTTTAACTTCCCTTGTATCAAGCGCATTCACCTTAATCTGCAATGTTTTATCATGATATAGCAAGGGTGAGCATGAAAGTTACCCAGCAAGTTTAAATACAATTTAAGGATATATCATGATTGAAAGATTTAGAATAATAAGCTGGATATAATTCACAATTTAGTTGTGAATTAGCATGAACAAACTTTTGGTGAACAAGTATTACATATGAACAATATATATCTGGACCAACCGGTAATGAAGGTGATCGACCTTTCATACGACTTATATACATACTGAGATGTACAGAGTACAATTCTACATGGCAATCGATAATGATTAACCATAAACATATCTGAATGAAACACTCTTAATAGAGTTAAGAAAAACAAACTTGCTGTTAGTTGATTCTGATCACGAAAAATAACTTAACTTTATCAGAAGACCTAATACAAATAATCTGATCTCCAAATATTAGAATAATATCATCACGGTATAAAATAACCTAAACACATTATCACATAATCACAATCGGTCTATCTGACACATAAGACTTAGCATCAAATCGGACTATTTAAGTACAAGTTGAAGCAAACACAATTCAATCATCCGTGATCAAATCGGACGATATCGAGTTTAAGTTCAATTAAACTCTGCTAAACAATTAACAATAATCCTAGATAATCATAGTATTAGTCAAAACTTTTTTCATAAACTTGCAAAAATTTTGGGATAATTAATATCATTTAACAACATTTTTCAATCATTAATATTGTATTTAAATGAATTAATACCACAATATTCTAATATCATTAATATTTATTTAATATTAAACATTAATGAAACACATGTCATAATATTATAACATATTTGTAATATCTCAAAGTATTTTCAATACTTTATTATTTCCTTTAAATGTTTTTAAAGTAATTAAAAACATTAATCAATAATTGATATTAATATAAATACCACATTATTCCTTGATCATTAACATTTATTTAATATTAAATTTTAATGAAAATCATAACATAATATTATAATATAATTATAATATCACAAAGTATTTTAATATCTTAAAATCATATTTATATGATTTTTAAACAATCAAATCCATTATCCGATAATTAAAATATTAATATTTTCATGCCAAAATATCAAAAGTTATATTTTATAAATTAAAATACTTTTATAACACTTAAATCATTTTATATGATTTTTAAAGCATTAATTCTATTTTTCCATAATTTATCTAATATATTCATTAAATATATTAACTACCATTAATAATAAATATTAATGAATTTCATTACAAAATATCAAAAGTCATCAAAAATAACTTCAAATATTTTCTAACACCATAATATAATTTTTCATGATTTTTCATGAATAAAAACTATTTTAAATAATTTATTTAATATTATAATTAAATAAATAAATACCTTTATATTCCCAAAAATATTAAATATTTTTGAAATATACTCAAAATAATAAAAACCTATTTTTCAGGACTTTAAAATAATTTTTAGAATTTAATATGTATTTTTAATAATTAAAACTATTTATTTCTATTTATTTATTTAAATAATTCAATTTCCAAAATTAAAATTGTCACTAAAGGGCCTATATAGCTGACAGCAGTAAGCTATAGGTGTTCTTGAAACCCAAACCTAGAATTCCAAAGATCATCAAAGTTCCATGTTTGACCACGAATCATGTACTCTATATTGAGTTTAAATTTGGATCTTGGTGTCGATTGTAGTACTAAATGCAAGACTATACTGATAAAACAATTAGTTTGATCAAATAACATAACAACAAAGAGATCTAAGCAAACAAAGTCATTGTCGGAGGCTGTCTTTGGGTTCTTTTGGGTTTCGAAATTAAAAATTACCTAGTTTGATTCACTTTAACTTAGATTTCCATGCTCTATTAGTGTGATCTAGTGATTCATTCTTGTAGATGAGATGTCGATTCTGAATAATATACCAATAGGTCGACTTAACAACATCAAAAAGCAAGATCTGGACGGAGTCAAACTAGAGGTCGAGAGTCATTCTTGAGAAATTCAGGTTTTCGAGAAAATACTCAAAGTAGTTGGTCAAAGCTACTTTGACCTTGATTTTCTTCCATTCCAGTTATGATCTAAGCGATCTGGTGACTTTAACATGTATTCTACATACCAGACTACTGTTGGGTTTTGTGAAAATCAAAGTAGCAATCAAATTGAAAAATAGCGGAAGCATGATAAAATCAGATTTAAAAAAAAATTCACAAACCAATTACCCGGATCATTCTTTATGCATGTTATTAATTAAACGAAGAATAAGAAATTATTAAATCATACCCTTGTAGAAACGAGCTTCCTCAGGTACGAGTTCACCTCCTACTTCTCCGCGATCTCCTTGAACCTCCGGGTTGATTCCTTCCTTTGATCAATGTAAGCCACCCAAGTGTATGACCTCTAGAGGTGATCCACCAAAGAAGAAGAATTTTCAAGAAGAAAGGGTATTGGCTCAAACCCTAGTTTTTCCTATCTCAGTAGAAAAAGGCGTGTACTCTCCAACTCTAGGAATTACGTGATATTAGATATCGATATAAGACTCCTCTTATAAAGATATCATGTAACCTATTTTAATTAAAATAAGGTATTATTTATTTAATTAAACTCTTTTAATTAAATGGGCTCCCTAATCTATTAGGGGTAATTAATTAAACTCCTTTAACTAATTTTCTTTCCTAATCCAATTAGGAATAAATGAGAGTACTTATATTAAATTAATTCCTAGACCTTTTAGAAATTAAAATAATAATAATTGTAATAATATTAATAAGACTCCTCTTATTAATTTATATTTAATATTTCTAAAATATTAAATAATAAATATTAAGCTATTTAATTTATTCTATCACCATAGATTAAATTAAATATAATTAACATATTATTACAATTATGCCATTAACTTCTTAAATAATTATTCTTCCTTTTATGGTGTGACCCTTTAGGTTCTCCATATTAAGCCTAGGTTGTGAATAAATCAATTAGAACAATTCTAATCTCATTTAAATAAATAAATTAAACAAATAATTTATTTAAATAAATAATATTTATTCTACAATAGGGATAAGCCTCCTAGCGATCAACGACTTTCCGGATAATATAGATTTCAACATTAATCATAAAAGAACCTTTGAGTAAATAGTTAAAATCTGATTCAATCCTTCCACCATACAATGTCCCAATTAAATATAAGACATGGAATTCTTGTCGAGTCTTATTTTATTTAATTATATGTATTTAGATTCCTAAATGCACTGACTCCTAATGAATGCAAATTAGAAACTACTTTCTAATTTCATTCCACCTTGGCCAAGGATTCCTGTGTTGTCATTTATCGAATCACATAGGACATTTCTCCTTTTACTAGAAGTGGTAGATTCTTTATTGATCATTCATTATCTTTATATATAACTTATTACACCCAAGCATACCCTTTGATATACTCTAAGAGTCTTAAGGAATAAGTCAAAGTGAAATTCATTATATATAAGATACTATGATGATCTCAAGTCTAAGGATCATTTGTACTACTATCACTACTGAGAATTCTATTGACGTAAAGTAAAACTCCATTAGGTATTCCTTAGCGAGTCACGTTCGATGAACTTATTCTCTAATAAGCACCTACATATTTGCTTTAGTGTCTCCACACAAATGATCATGAGATCAATCATCCTCATCCAATGAGCAAACAACGTGCGTACCAATCTATTCGGATTCATTAATCCCTTTTAGTAATCCATTGATTGGGAACATTTTAGTTTTAAGCTATCTAAGAATTTAGATCTCATTAGCATGATCTCATCATGATTCTAAAAGCATTGCTTAAAACTATGGGTTTATCACATATTATTAAAAAGCGACACCATGTAGATAATAAATGCCTTTAATAAATAATTCTTTTATTAATAAATAAATAAGATTGATTACACGATTATATGCTTTATCATCATACACGATTGATTGGCTTGTATGCATAATACTTTCAATCTCCCACTTGCACTAAAGCCAATCGTAGTGGTATCTCATACTCATCTTCTCTAAGTGACGATCAAAGCTAACATTGTTGTGTTAACGCTTTAGTAAATGGATCTGCAATATTGTCTTGAGAGTCCACACGCTCGGGGTGGCGTCTCCTCTTTCAATGATCTCTCTGATCAAATGAAATCGTCGCAACACGTGTTTGGATTTGATGAGACACAGGTTCCTTAGCTTGCATAGCATGACTCCAGTTGTTGTCACGAATAAAAACCTTTGGTCCTTTAATGCTAGGAACCACACCAAGTTCGGTAATGAACTTCTTCATCCAAACGACTTCCTTTGCGGCTTCACTTGCGGTATGTACTCTGCCTCATCCTTTGAATCAAAGAATTGTTTCTTTGCTTGGAACTCTTCCAACTCATCTGCGCCCTTGTTTAAGGTAAACACATACCCCGAAAGCAGTTCTTTTGCCATCTTGGTGCTGTTTGAAAACTTGAGTCATGAAGCCCTCTAGTTTTAATTCGGACCCATAACATAGACAAGAAATACATCCTTTGTTCTTCTTAAGTACTTTAGGATATTTTCACTACCTTCCAGTGTTCTTCTCCTGGATTCGATGATATCTGCTTGTTACACTAAGTGCATGAGGCGACATCTGGTCTAGTACATATCATCTGCATACATGATAGATCCTATTCTTTGAAGCATAAGGAATCTTACTCATCGGTTTCTCTCTCTCAGTGTCTTTGGGGCTTGTTTCTTGGAGAGATGTATTCCATGGCTCATCGGCATGAGACCTCTTTTGTAATCTTCCATGCTAAACCTCTTTAGCATCAAGTCGATGTCGTTCCTTGGGACAAGCCAAGCATCCTTTTAGATCTATCTCTATAGATCTTTATCCCCAAAATATAGGATGCTTCTCCCAAGTCCTTCATGGAGAAGTGTTTAGATAACTTGATTTTAATTGATTGCGACATAGGAATATCATTCCCTATCGGTAATATATCATCAATATATAATACAAGGAATGAAACAGTGAGCTCCCACTAACCTTCTTGTACACACACACGTTCATCCTCATTTTTGATAAAATCAAACTCTTTGATTGTCTCATCAAAATGGATGTTCCACCCACGAAGCTTGCTTTAATCCATAAATGGATCGTTGTAGCTTCTGAGACTTGATTTATTCCAACCTTTGAAACAAATCCCTCTGGTTGTGTCATATACACATCCTCCTCAAGTTTCCCATTGAGGAAGGCCGTTTTCACGTCCATCCGCGGATTTAGTAGTCATGGTAAGGCTACAATCGCAAGCAAAATCCGAATGGACTTGAGCATTGCTCTTGGTGAGAAGGTTTCGTCATAGTCAACTCCTTGTCTTTGTTTGAAACCTTTTGCAACCAATCCAGGGCCTTATAGGTCTCTACCTTGCCGTCTGCTCCAGTCTTTCTTTTAAAAACCCATTTACACCCAATAGGCTTAATGCCTTCAGGTGGTGAGACCAAAGTCCATACTTGGTTCTCATACATGGAGTCCATCTCGGTTTCATGGCTTCTTGCCACTTCTCCGAGTCTTTACTACTCATAGCTTTGTTAAGTAATTCAATGGATCATCATCATCTATGATCATGTACCTCATTGTCATCTTCTATGACAAGTCCATACCCTGTCTGGCATCTTTGGTACTCCTCCAGTTCTGAATAGGGTGTGATGCTGAAGGAATCTCTACTTGGTTAGGTACCTCACTTTGATCTGTAGTATATTGTGGTTCTTGAACCTCTTGAAGATATATCTTACTCCCAATGACCCTTCAGGGATAAACTCCTTTTCAAGAAGGCACCATGTTTCATAACAAACACCTTTTGATCGGTTGGATGATAGAAATAATACCACGATGTTTCTTTAGGGTATCCCACAAATCTACATTTATCGGATCTAGTCTGTAACTTATCGTTTTCAAACTTTTTGACATAAAATTTGGACAACCCCAAGTCTTAACATGCTTAAGATTTGGTTTCCTCCCCATCCATAACTCATATGGGGTCTTGGGGACGGATTTTGTAGGTACCTTGTTAAGTAGGTATCTTGTGATTCTAGGGCATATCCCGAAGGAAAGCTGGAAGGTCGGTAAAACTCATCATAGATCGAACCATGTCCAACAATGTTCGATTTCTCCTTTCGAGATACACCATTCATCTCATGGCGTCCACTGGTGGAGTCCATTGTGAGATTATACCATTTTCTTTGAGACAATTGAAA